>JAPPVO010000017.1:156267504-156815711 GCA_030407325.1 Camellia japonica
GGGTGTGTAATTGAGGTAGCGGGTCGACAACTTCCATTTAATTTTGTCCTGCTAGAAATGTCGGGTTTTGACGTTATCCTCGGTATGGATTGGTTGTTTACTTATCGAGCGACCATAAATTGTTATCGAGAGAGAGTTACGGTGTGCACTGCAAGCGGTGATCGTTTTACATTTCTGGGAGACAAGTACGGTAGATCCTTGCCTTCCTCGTACTATCCACATAGTCGGGGCCAGTTTAATTCTCTTTTAACTGCCTTTTTGGATGATGGAAGTGGTGTAGTCCAGGGCGAATTTCCAAAGGTAGTATGTGAATACCTCGATGTCTTTCCTAACGATCTTACAGAATTACCTCCTCATAGGGAAGTAGAGTTTACCATAGACTTGCTTCTGGGTACGGCACCTATCTCCTTGTCGCCATACAGATTTGGCCCAGCTGATTTGGTGGTTCTGAAGGAATAGTTGCAAGAGTTACTTAGTAAGGGCTTTATACGCCCTAGCACCTCACCTTGGGGAGCCTCGGCATTGTTTGCAAAGAAGAAGGACGAATCCTTAAGATTGTGTATAGATTATCGTAAATTGAATCAAGCCACAGTCAAGAATAAACACCTCTTGCCCAAGATAGATGATCTCTTCGATCAACTTAAAGGCTCTCGTTGTTTCTCCAAGATAGATTTAAGGTCGGGTTATTACCAAATTCGAGTTAGAGAGGAGGACATTCCCAAAACTGCTTTTCGTACCCGATATGGTCATTACGAGTTCTTGGTTATGCCCTTTGGGTTGACTAACGCTCCAGCTACATTCATGGATTTAATGAATAGGGTCTTTCGAGAGTTTCTTGATAAATTTGTGGTCGTCTTTGTAGATGATATTCTTATCTATTCATCTTTCGAAGACGAGCATGAAGGGCATCTTCGTACTATCTTGGAACTTCTTAGAGAGCATCATTTGTATGCAAAATATGAGAAGTGTGAATTCTGGCTTTCCGAAGTGAAGTTTTTGGGTCACTTAGTTTCGGGAGACGGAGTTATGGTGGATTCTTCAAAAATAAAAGTTGTGCAAAATTGGGAGCAGCCTAAGAACGCCTCAAAAGTTCGTAGCTTTCTGGGCTTAGCCGGTTACTACCGTCGATTTGTAAAGAATTTCTCCTCTATAGCATCACCATTAACTAGATTGACCCATAAGGGAGTAAGGTTTGTTTGGAGCAAAACTTGCGAGAATGCTTTCCGAGAACTAAAGCTTAGATTGACTACTGCTCTAATTCTCATCATTCCGGAACGAGGTTTAAGTTATACGGTATATTGTGATGTTTCTAGAGAGGGGTTGGGATGTGTTCTAATGCAGAAGGGTAAAGTGGTAGCATATGGCTCACGTCAACTGAAGACGCATGAAAGGAACTACCCGACATACGACTTAGAACTAACCGTTGTTGAAATTGTGGAGGCACTATTGTATGGTGAAAAGTTTGAAGTCTTCTCCGACCATAGAGCCTCAAATACCTATTCTCCCAGAAAGACTTGAATCTTCGCCAACGAAGATGGATGGAGTTTCTAGAGAACTATGATTTTGAAATACACTACCACCCCGGTAAAGCCAATGTAGTAGCGGATGCTTTGAGTAGAAAATCAGTAAGTACGATGGCTAGTCTAGCAATTAGGGAATGGAAGATGATGGAGGATACCAATGAATTTGCTTTACAACTCAGTGAATCTCCAGAAAAGGCTACCCTTTTCACCACCATTGCCCAACCTACCCTTGTTGCAAGAGTAGTTGAAACACAACTAGGTGATCCAGAAGTGAATGCAATTAAAGGGAGAATTCTTCAAGGGAAGGAAGAGAGGGGCTTAAATATTCATGTCGATTCTAGTGTTTGTTACCTCGACCGATTGTTTGTACCTGAATCTATGAGAAATGAAGTTTTGAGGGACTTCCATCATTCCCACCTAGTTGTGCATCCCGGAGGCACTAAAATGTACCATAACCTGAGTCGTCAATTTTGGTGAAGGGGTATGAAAAAGGATGTAGCCTCATTTGTGTCTAAGTGTTTGACATGTCAACAAGTTAAGGCTGAACACCAAAGACCGGCGGGATTGTTACAACCTCTTCCGATTGCTGAATGGAAGTGGGAACACATCAACATGGACTTTGTTTCTGGCCTTCCTAGAACCCAAAGAAATAATGATGCAATATGGGTGATTATGGATAGACTTACTAAGTCCGCCCACTTCCTCGCCATGAGCATGGGAGATTCCATAGAGTTTCTAGCTGAACTTTACATCCGTGAGATTGTTCGCCTCCATGGGGTACCGGTGAGTATAGTGTCTGATAGAGATCCTCGCTTTACAGCCAGGCTATGGCAAAGCCTTCAAAGTGCCTTGGGTACTCAACTGAATTTTAGTACTACTTACCACTCCCAAACCGACGGGCAATCCGAACGTACTATCTAGATTTTAAAGGGTCTTGGGAGAAACACCTACCCTTAGTTGAATTTGCTTATAACAATAGCTACCAAGCAAGCATCGAGATGGCACCTTTCGAGGCATTGTATAGACATCCATGTAGATCACCGGTATGTTGGACTGAAGTGGGAGATTCACCCTTGCTAGGCTCAGATCTAGTTCGTGAAACTACCGAGAAAATAGCCCTCATTCGGAAAAGCTTAGTTGCCGCTCAAAGCCGACAAAAGAGCTACGCAGATAGAAGAAGACGACCCTTATCCTTTGAAGTTGGCGACCATGTCTTTGTGAAGATATCTCCTAGAAAAGGGTTAATGAGATTTGGTCAGAGTGGAAAGCTATCACCTAGATTCATCAGCCCCTTTGATATCATTGAACGGATTGGAGAAGTTGCATATCGCCTTGCATTGCCGCCACAACTCTCCGGGGTTCACAATGTGTTTCACGTATCTATGCTTCGCAAGTACGAACCCGATCCCTTTCATGTGTTAGATTGGACGGAGATTGAGACAGACGAAGATGTGTCTTATGAAGAAAAACCACTCCAAATCTTAGATACTAGAGAGCAAGTTTTGAGGGGTAAAACAATTCCCTTAGTTAAAGTGTTATGGCGCCATCATGGTGTGTAGGAAGCTACATGTGAACGTGAAGCAGAGATTCGCGAGAAATACCCCGACTTATTTTCTGAATTGTGATGTATTTGTTTTGTTGTTTTTTTTTTTTTTACTTGATGAATTAGGCATGAGCCAAAACCTTCTATTATTTCCTTGTCTTGGAGTCAAATTGATATATATGTTTTGCTTGGTTATAAGTTTGCTGAGGATTGAATAAATATGATGTTGTTACCAAACCTTGTTATCATGGTGGGGATGGATATTATTTCGAGGGCGAAATTTCCTAAGGTGGGGAAGTTATAACACTTGGGTTTTTTTAATCTATTGGAATGTGTGTTTAATATCTTTATTTTTGTCTTGGGAGTCTTTAGAGTTGTTGTGTATTGGTTTTGAAGGAGTACAATCCGATTTAAACTCGTTAGGTTTGTTCATTTGCGTTTGTTCTTGCCAAAAAGTTCCTTGGAAACTTAGAAATTCTATTCTAGGGTCGACACCAGCCTTCCTAAAGGTCAACCCTTACCTGTTGGTGAAGTTTCTAAAGGTGTTACTGGAAAATAGGGTAGACACCAGTCTGGGAGGATCGACCATCTTATGTTGTAGAATTTCTGTGTTAGCTGCTGGAAAATAGGGTCGACCCCTTCCTGTCTAAGGGTCGACCCCCTTGCTTGTTGCCAGATTGTCTTTTCTACTTAAAGGGTCGACCCCCAAGCCCGAAGGGTCGATCCCTGCGTGTTTTTTTCAAAATTTTGGGGTTCGAATGGGCCCTACTTTTGGGGGTTTTTGGATTTATCTTTTTCATTGACCTTAGTGCTATTATCTATTACTATAAATAGACCCAAACCACACCTCTCTTATAATTTTCTCCTCTTTTTCCTCTCAAAACCGAGAGTCTCTCTCTCCTTCTCTCAAAAACTCACTTTTTCCACTCCAATCCTTAAATCTACACTCTTAGAGGTGTCTTCTCACTTTTATCCTTTGAGATAACTTGAAGATCTTGTCAAGGGCTTTCTATTGGTCTGAGAAGTTCGTGGCTTCGTCAACCTTGAGTATTTCGGGTTTTTTTCCTCACGACTTGAGGTAGGGACACTTTTACCTTAGTATTTCTTTGTTTTGAAGGGATTTCATGGTATGGTTGTGATTTGTGAATTAATTAGAGAGTATTGTTGGATCAATCTCATGTTTTACATAAATAAACCATTTTACTTGACTCTTGCTTGAGATTTCTTTACTCCCTTTTTTCAAAACATGTATATAAATGTTATTACAAGTCATATCTATAATAGAGGAGAAAACCCCCAAATTTGATAAAAACCCTAGATTCTCCATTTGAGTTAAAAACACCACATTGAATGGGAATTTCCTTGATTCATGAAATATTGTGAATAACAAATAGATGAAGGATGTTGATGTTGATATAGTAAAAGAATTGTGGCTTGGATGTTATTTGTTTTCCTTAAATCTTGTATTGTATTCAACCCTTGGGTAATGTTGGATGGTTGTTGATGGAATAAAATATGAATGAATTGTTAATTGTGCATGAGTTCGGGTAAGAGTCGGTTTTCCAAATGTGGTGTTATGTTGGTACCCGCGCGGGGAGTTTAAAAAGGTGCCCAAATGCCCTATCTAGGCTTATCGCTGGACGAATATGGGAAAAATGTTTTTGGGTGTCCACACAGTCCTGCCGTATGATAGCCGGCAAAAGTGAAAAAACGGATAGTTTTCTTTAGGGTGCCCACTCCCTGCCGTATAATATCTGGCAAATGTGGGGGGTGGTTTTAAAAACAACAAGTAAATGGTGTTTTAAATTGGACTCTTACAGGTGGACTGTAACATGCCCGGGGGGAAACCCGCATGCGTTAAACAGTTCGGACTCCCGAGATCTCTTTGATCTAGTCTCACGAGTGCAATGTGAAACGTAGATGAGAGTCCAGATTTGGTAACGTTTGTTGAAAATTCATTTTATTGCAATTTTGTCAAAAAAATGGACTGCGTCATCAAATCTCAGAGTCGCTACCTAATATTTTTGGGAAATTAGGAAACCCATGACTCGTGCCAAGGCCACTGTTTGTCGTAACCAAGGATGCTTGGCTCGGAACCTTAGGTATGAATGGGGAAGGTCATTAATTGAGCACCCCCGCTCACCCGATCAGAAGATCAGCCTCTACTAAACCATGATATAACTTTTATTTTCTTTATATGTTCATGTTCTGATTATTTAATAAATTCTAAAATTTACTATGTGAAACATACAAGTATAGACTATGTCACCTACTTTGGAACAACTTGATTTCATGTAGTTTTAAAAGAGTTTTGAAAATGTACAATCCAAATAAATTGAGCTTACAAACATGAAAATCAACATCATTCCAAATTAAGCGATACAGCCTTCATCCACTGGCATTCATAGAGTTATATCACATAAGCAAATAGCCCCATGGTATAATGCTAAACACAGTAAGAAAAAAAACAACACAAACGGGATGCTAAAGCATAAAAACTTACATGTTTGACGACCCGCGAACAAACTACAAAACAAAGTTAGTAAAATATGCATGATCTTATATACAAAATCCTAATGCAATTCACTCATGAAATGCAATTAAAGATTCGGCTTCTAAGATATGACATGTGAATCATCTCAAGAACATGAGGTAGCGCACATAATCATATAGGAATTGATTAAATCCACAAATGCAAACTTAGCCGAATCAAGATGCATGAAACATGGATGCAAAGCATGAATATGATGTTTATGTACAAATAAAGAAAGCAAGTAAAAGAATGGGATAGAAAGAAGCGGGAATGGGGAATTATTACAACACTTGAATTATTACATATCCAATAAAGGAGGAGGAGGAAAACAAATAGTACAGCAAACTATAAAAAATCCTCACAAACTCTCAAAATAAAAAATAAAATAAACAAACTTCATGTGCGCCGGAAAATATTCTGCTTGATGTTGAAAGACTACTCTGTTCTGTCCGGGGAAACTTATTTTGCAGGAGCACTATTCATCCTGAGATATTATTCACTGCCGGAAGTTACTATTCACCATGGCAATTACTATTCACCTTTCTTGATCGTTATTCATCTTACCGGGCATTTTTCATCCGCAGTTACTATTCATCGCCGAAGGTACTATTTATCGACGGGGCTACTATTCATCGTCGGGGTTACTATTCACCGCCGGAAGTTACTATTTACCGCCGGAGGTTACTATTCACCACCGATCACTATTCATCCGGTGGGGTCACATCTTTTAACAAATTAGGTGGTTCGACCGACCATTTAAAGTGGTAAAATTACAACAATTTATAAATAGTAAACTACAACATTTTATGTAAATTACAATAGTTTATATACAACAGTAAATTACAACAGATATGTGGATGGTGCAGCCTTCCCATTAAAACAATTAAAAAAATAAATTACAACAGATATGTGGGTGGTGCAGCCTTCCCATTAAAACAATAAAAAGATAAATTACAACAGATATGTGGGTGGTGCAGCCTTCCCATTAAAGCGATAAAAAATAGTTATGAAAAGCAGTAAATGAAATATTTAAGCAAGTTATATCACATTTTTAAATTAAATGAAAGTTTGTGAAAACTCACATTTTGGAGAAATGATGAATTTTCTAATTCACAAACTTTCTTTTGATTACCCTCAAGTCTGTGGAATGTGTTCTCAATTCTCAGTTCAAAATTTGGAATTACAGCCTTGGTGGTTGGTTTTGGAATGGTATATTGATGAAATGCGAATAAAAGTTTGGTTCAGAAAAATAAAAAATTTAAGAAAATAGTTTATTTTCCCCCCTCTTTCTAAAAAAAAACTAACTTTCCTTCTTTCTAATTCTTTTCCTTTCAATCTCTTCGCACCACTTCTTTTTTTTTCTCTCTGATTCTCTTCTTTTTTCATCCCCTCTCCCCTCCAATTCTTCTCCCATTTTATAGAGAATGGACATAGCAAACAAACAAAATAATAATATAATATAATATAATATATAATGGTGGGATGGTGCTAGCATGCACCACCGAAAGTTAGAAACATATCAATCAATTTTTTTTATTATTATTTTTTTTATTACTGTAATATAATATAATATAATATAATTAATATATATATATAACGAGTGCATGGTGGTGGCATGCACCACCGAAATTTGATTATAAAATATAAAGTATTTAAAATATGTACAATATTAATCAAATATATGGTCTAAAATAATTTGGTTAAAACAGGTGTAGGTCGGGATTAAAGCTTAAATTCCATTTTTTTCGCTGAGAATTTTGTGAGATGGCATATTCTTATTTTCATCATTGGGTAATCAAAAGAAAGCGCCCAAGTCTTAGGGCCGGTCAAAATGGGTTGTCTACAGTTGCCCCTCTTTGACAGAGGTCAAAGTCATTTCTTGACGTGAGTGAATGTCAAAGCCCAAAGACGACCCTTTTGACAAGGCCATAAGACTTGGGCAAACAAACAAGATGCAATGCAAGTGGTTGAACCCGAGGGTTGCCTACGTATCCTTTTGCAAAGAATCAAACTTGCGTAGTTCAAGGGCAACATGTAACACGACATATGCAGTTTGAAAGTTGGACTTACACGCTTCGCGAAGCCAGTTGTTTTAAAATTCATGATTATGCAATGCAATACAATGCCATGGAGTGATGATAAAGATATGAAGATGACAACATGAGAGGCAAACTTCGTGCAGATGATATGAAACATAACAGGGGGTGCATTGCATTAAATGTACCGCAAGATCATATACAAATATGCCACAACACAAATGATAGGTGAACTCGAAATCCAAACGTGTCTTACGCGAGAAGAGAAAATGATGAACTCGAAACCCAAATGCGTTTCACACGAGAGGAGGTATAGTGGTGTAACCAATAAATGTTCCTAACCGTATCTCATACGGAGAGGAGGAAGGTAAACATGAAATCCTGGCACATTTCACGTAAAGAAACAAAGATGGTAAAACCAACAGACGTACCTAACCGTATTTCATACGGGAAGGGGGAAGATTTTAACTAGGTAAACATCAAATCCTAACATGTTTCACGTGAAAGGAACAAAGGTGGTGTAACCAACAGACGTACCTAACCGTATCTCATACGGAAAGGGGAAAGGTTTTAACCAGGTAAACATCAAATCCTAACACGTTTCACGTGAAAGGAATAAAGGTGGTGTAACCAATAGACATACCTAACCGTATCTCATATGGAAAGGGGGAAGGTTTTAACCAGGTAAACATCAAATCCTAACACGTTTCACGTGAAAGGAATAAAGGTGGTGTAACCAACAGACGTACCTAACCATATCTCATACGGAAAGGGGGAAGGTTTTAACCAGGTAAACATCAAATCCTGACACGTTTCTCGTAAAAGGAACAAAGGTGGTGTAACCAACAAACGTACCTAACCGTATCTCATACGGAAAGGGGGTAGGTTTTAACCAGGTAAATATCAAATCCTAACACGTTTCACGTGAAAGGAATAAAGGTGGTGTAACCAACAGACGTACCGAACCGTATCTCATACGGAAAAGGGGAAGGTTTGAACCAGGTAAACATCAAATCCTAACACGTTTCACGTGAAAGGAATAAAGGTGGTGTAACCAACAGACGTACCTAACCGTATCTCATACGGAAAGGGGGAAGGTTTTAACCAAGTAAACATCAAATCCTAACATGTTTCATGTGAAAGAAATAAAGGTGGGACGCGATGATATGTAAAATACATATTACATACGTATTCGTTTACACACAGACAAACTATATACATATACGGATACACACATGTACATATACAGACAGAATACATACAGATATGTACATACGATATACATCTATATACATATACAGACAAAATACACACAGATATGTACATACGGTATACATATATTCATATATACAGATATACATATATATACATATACAACTCTCTCGCCTCTCTCTCTGTTTTTGTCTCACTCTCTTTTCCCTCATCTTCTTCGAGCATCGTGTCTGGCGCGCGATTTCAACAATCGCGGCGCCTGATCGACAGGCTATCCAATCCTGCCCCGATTGTCAATGATCGTCTCAGCCTTCTTCCCTCTTTGTCTTCTCCTTCGCTCTCTTCTTAAGTTGAGGCCTGTGAGAGAGAGGCAGAGCAAAAGCCTGCAAACTTTCTCTACCACCACTCTGCAACCTCTTTTTTTTGCATTACTCTCCTCTGTCATGGCCTCTTCACATGGTTCTCTCACTCTTTTTCTAGACCTGAACGAGTCCACGATAGAGATGACCAATTCTGACTCCCCTGAACCTCAACCACGGGCTCCTCCTCCTTCCCCTGTTTTCAACTTTCCAGCGATGTCAGTTGAACAAATCATGGCGGCACAGTCTGACATCGAAGCAAACTCGTATACACTGAGGTCATGTGTGGAGACTGTGACAGCGGTCTCCAACTTGCCCCGTCGACTGCAGAACAGGACGTGTGAAGTACATCAGTTACATACACAACTCTCCCTCCTTCAACGTATGTACAGAGACGCTCGAGTAGAAATTAGTGCGCTGAAAAAGCATAACAAAGAGCTGAAACGACTGACGACCTCCGTGACTCGATTCGGAGTTTCTTCGCACAACCAATTTGATGGCCGGCGAGGAATAATCTCCTTCGAAAACTCTACCAAGGCCGAGGCAGCGTCTTCAAGAGCTTCGAAGGTGCAAAGATGAAGCGAGGTAGGTAATGGTAAAGTCAGGCAACGAAGCTGTGTGCAAATGAAGCCGGTTGTAATCTTCGTCGTCGAGTTGCTGTTGGAAAACTGAGAAAATGCTACTTTTTTTTTTTTTTTTTTTTTTTTGGAGTGGGCACCTATAGCTTCAACTCCTTTTTGTACAACTTTGATCGGGGTTGATCCCTGGCATTTAATAAAACGAGTTTATTCTGCAAATCTGGATGGCATGAATGGCACAACACTGAACATAAAAATTATGTTGTTTTGAACTTGAAAATGGCTGCATTTTAGTGAATTCTGAACTGAATATTGAGCCTATCACTGACCAAAACACAAAACACGACTTAATGAAATGAAAATGAAGCAAAAAACCATCCCAAAACACACCTTTTTGCGCTTGTTGGAGCAAAATGAATTCAAAACAGAGTAACACCGGTCAATCGCCCGACGGAAAAGCATCGTCGGCGACAACTACTGCGCATTTTTTGGTGATTGCTTGATTAAGATATCGAGAACTCGATAGTGTGGATAAAAGACAGAAAACATGACTCAACTGTGCCCCTAGTTCGTCACTTTGCCCCTTTTTTTGTTTTTTCCTTTCTGCTAAAGCGATTTTGATCAATATGAGAGGTAAATTAGCACACTTGTTCCATTTTCTATCTTGAAATCATATGAGCCAAATTATGAGCACTGAAAATTTTCTTTTTTTGGTCCAAAGAATGGTCTGAGTTTTAAAAAAAACATGGAATAATTTTTAAAAAAAAATCAGTCAACTTCATTAAAAGTCCTCAAAATTTATTTTTCCAAATGACCACTACTTGATCAACATGAAATCAACCCTTGAGATGCACACTTGAATTCGTCTTGCGACTGAACTCGTTATGAAAGAGAAATAGGACAACTGAATCAAATGGGGACGAGCCAATCAAATATGGATAACCGAGCCGAATAAAGATACACCAATCAAACATGGACGAGACGAGTGAGTTGAAAAATGATTAAGGCCGAACTTCAAGATGAAGCTGCCTACGTATCCCAAAAATAGGAATCAGGCCATACGTAGTTCCGGTTAAGGTTCACTCGGGTATTGACACTCTCCTTTTGTGCTCTAACTTTTTCCAAAGCCGCCCTTTCGGGTTTTCAACCTTGCGAGCTTTTCATTTTTCTATTTTTTTGTTTTTTTTTTTTTTTTTGTTTTTGTTTTTTTTTTGTTTTTTGTTTTTTTTTTTTTGTTTTTTTTTTTTTTTTTAATTTTATTATTATTTATTTTTATTTTATTTTTATTTTTGCTCTAACTTTTGCCTGGGTCGCCCTTTTAGGTTTTCGGCCCAGCGAGCCTCTCAAGGGTAGTACTTCTTCAGCTTGTCCATGTTGATTGGTTATGAGAACTCCAAACCATCCAAATCCATGAGAATGACTGCTCCTCCTGACCAAATTGATTTAATGATGTAGGGACCCGTCCAATTGGGTCTAAACTTGCCCTTGGGGTCGTGAATAGGAGCTCGGCTGTCTTTCAACACTAAGTCCCCTTCCCTCAAATTCCTAGACGTAACCTTTTTGTTAAATGCTCTGGCAATCCTGCATTAATACCCCTGAATGTGGTATAATGCCTTCAATCGTCGCTCATCAAATAGCATCAGTTCCTCAAATCGGTTTTGTTGCCAATCAGCTTCTATTATTTGACATTCAGCCATAATTCTTAATGAAGGCACTTCCAACTCAATCGGAAAAACAGCCTCCATTCCATATACCAAAGAGTAAGGGGTTGCCCCTGTAGACGTTCGAATTGATGTCCTGTATCCCCAAAGTACAAAAGGCAACTTATCTGGCCAATCTCTATAAATTTCAACCGTCTTACACAGGATGTTCTTGATGTTCTTATTTGCAGCTTCAACGGCTCCATTGGTTTGTGGCCTGTAGGTTGATGACTTGTGAAAAGCCACGTTATACTTCTCAAGTAGAACTGCCACTTCTCCTTTGAAATGTGAGCCATTGTCTGAAATTAATTCATTTGGAACCCCGTATTTGCAGATAATGTTGTTCCTGATAAATTTGGCCACATGTGATGCTTTCAACACTGAATACGACTGTGCTTCAACCCACTTGGTAAAATAGTCAATAGCAACCAAGATGAACTGATGCCCATGTGAACCTTTCGGTGTGACTGCCCCGATGACATCTATGCCCCAGACTGAGAAAGGCCAAGACGAAGTCATGTTGTAGAGTTTTGATGGCGGGATGTTCATGCGATTGGCGTGGATTTGACATTTATGGCATCGCCTGACAAAGTTGATACAATCACTCTCCATGGTTAACCAGTAGTATCCTTGTCTAAGGATTTTTCTAGCTAGCATTACACCGTTCATATGGGCTCTGCACTCTCCTCCATGGATGGCTTCCATGATACGCTTTGTCTCTTCTTCCTCTACACACAGCTTGTGCATTCCCAAATACCCTCTCTTGTATAACTTATCTCCACAAATGATGAACTGAGTGGCCAGACGTTGTATCCCCCTTTTGTCTTTGGTGTTTGCCCCTTGTGGGTATGTACCTCTTTCCAGAAAATTCCAAATATTAAAGTACCAAAGGTTTTCATCTTGAACTTCTTCCGTTGTGGCTATCATTTCATACGCGGGGGTGTACCTTTGTTCTATAAGGATCGGGCACATCTTGACCCCGACCGGTATATCTATCATTGATGCCAGGGTTGCCAATGCATCAGCAAATCGGTTGTTCTCTCTTACCAGGTGTGTAAAAGTTAGTTTTTCGAACCTCGGGATCAGCATGTCCAAGGTCTGATGGTAGACTTTCATTTTTTCCTCTTTAACTTTCCAATCTCCGTTGGCTTGAGAGACGACCAAGTTTGAGTCCCCGATCACATCCAACCTTATTGCCCCTAGTTCCAAGGCTGCTTCCAATCCGGTAATGCATGCCTCATACTCTGCTTGGTTGTTAGATACCCTGAATCAAAGTTTAAAGCTAAGGGGATATGGGAATCGTCTGGCACTATGAGCAACACGCCTATCCCATAGCCAAATTGATTGGACGCTCCATCAAAGTACAATTTCCAAGCGTCTTCTTCCATCTGCATGACCTCTTCATCTGGAAATGAGTACTCCATATCTTCTCCTCCTTTAATTGGGTGATTAGCCAAAAATTCTGCTACGGTCCTTCCTTTGACAGATTTGCGAGTGACGTACTTAAGGTCAAATTCAGAAAGCAACAGCAACCAACGAGCTAGCCTACCGGTAAGTGCTGATTTCTCAAAAAGATATTTGATTGGGTCTAATCTTGAAACCAGAATTACCGAGTGAGCTAACATGTAGTGTCTCAACTTCCTGGTGGCCCATACCAAAGCTAAGCAAACTTTTTCCAAAGGAGTATAGCGGGTCTCATATTCAAGCATCTTTTTACTTAAGTAATAGATAGCCTTCTCTACTTTCTCATCCGACTCTTGTGCAAGCATACATCTCATGGTTGATTCAGTCACTGATAAATACAAAATCAGTAGTTTCCCTGGCTCGGGTGGCGATAACACAGGCGGATTCTGCAAATATTGCTTAACTTGCTCGAAGGCAAACTGACACCGATCATCCCATTGAAACTTTTTCCCGTTCTTCAACAGACCAAATAGTGGTTCACAAGTTAAAGTTAATTTTGAAATAAACCTCCTTATGAATTGCAACTTTCCCAGAAAGCCCCGCACCTCCTTTTCAGTCATTGGTGGCGGCATTTCTAAGATGGCCTTAATTTTAGATGGATCAACTTCGATTCCCCGTTGTGTGATCAGAAATCCCAACATCTTGCCCGTAGTTACCCCGAAGGTGCATTTCTGTGGATTCAGCCTTAGCCTGTATTCCCTAATTCTCTCAAAGAATTTCTTCAGTGTAGTGTAATGGCTTTCCCGATCTTTGAACTTGACAATCATGTCATCTACATACACCTCAACTTCCTTATGGATCATATCGTGTAAAAGAGTAGTAGCAGCTCTCTGATAAGTGGACCCGACATTCTTCAAACCAAATGGCATAACCTTGTAGCAATATGTCCCCCATGGCGTGATAAATGCTGTCTTTTCTCTGTCCTCTGGAGCCATAAGGATCTGGTTATACCCTGAAAAACCATCTATGAATGGCAGTAAGGCATGCCCTGCAGTGAAGTCTACCAATTCGTCAATATGTGGCAATGGGAATGTCACGACCCAAACCCGTCCCTATGGGTTTAGTACCGTAACCGGCCAGTAATCCGAGATTACCGAAGGCCTGCTTAACAGTAAGACAGTATTACAGAGTACGGGGGCATGACGGAAGCCAAAACAGTAAGTAAACAATGTCCAATGAGCCGTGACGGTCTGTATGCAAAAAGACTTTTCATACATATAAACAAACAGTGCAAAACAGTATGTACAACATTTACACTTATTCAGGACAGGGACCTAATCCCTATTAAGCAGTATAGTAAACAGTCTCAACAGTTATTACAAAACAGATGCAGAGACAGACGGGGGAAATAAAACACCCCTAAGCCATAGCTTGACAGGCTCGGAACCTCGCAGTGAGGCACAGTAGTTGGCTTGACAAAAAGGGGAGTCTAACCCGCGCTCCTAGCTCCGGTCTGGTGCCTGAACACCTACATATATATATAAATAGTGAGCTAAAGCCCAGTGAATAACATAATGCATAAAGAGGTTAAGAATGGATGTCCTTACAGTAATGAAAACAGTCATTTCAATCAGTATATCAGTTGTTCAGTGCAGTAAACAGTCATATGTGGTACATCCATTAGCATAGTAGTACAGTAAACAGTAGGTACCGAACAGTACAGTAGGTCTTGAAAGACCGAACAGTCAATGATGGCCATCAATCAGTAAACAGTAGTGGTTCCAACAAGGGAACCGACAGAGATCTCTGTAACAGTAACAGTAAACAGTAGTTGCTAAGGATGCCACAATACAGTTTAGACTATAGGACATACATTCATTCGATTTACAGTATCAGTTCAGAAAACAGTTCAGTTAAACAGTCAAAAATATTCACAGTTGAACATATCTTTACACAATTGTTACTCACAGAGTTCTGGGCTACAATTAGGCTAGAGCGCGTCCCCAGATGCCAACCCTACACAGTTTACAGGATGAACACACACTAAGTTGCACAGTTAAGAAACAATAACTTAATCCCTAATTTGCCTCGGTGTGGTTCTAAATCAATATCCTCATTAAGATGCTTTAAACATGCCCTAGGAATGCCTAGGATGGAAAGAGGATGCAAAGTTGCAGTTAGAAACACTTTTCAAAATTTTCAGAAAACAGGGGTCTCGCTCGAGCGTGGCTTTCTACGCTTGAGCGGACATGCAGACAAAGGATCTCCGCTCGAGCGTGACTGTCGTCGCTCGAGCGGACTGCAAGCTACAGTGAAAATACTAGATGCTCAAAATTCACGCTCGACGGGCGCTCGACCCTCACTCGAGCGTGAGACACAAGTCCTCGCTCGAGCGTGAACTCTCTCGCTCGAGCGGACTGTACGCTCTTGCAAAGTACTGGATGCACGTATTTCACGCTCGAGCGTCACTTTACTCGCTCGAGCAGAAGGCATGATCACAGAGTGTACGCTCGAGCTTGGAGTTCCTCACTCGAGCGTGGGTCCAAAATCTGGAAATTCCAGATTTGAACCTCAAGCTCAAAACCAAGTCTAAATGTACTAAATTCGATCCTCTTGGGCTAAATTTCTGGAAAACATTTGTAAACACATAGAATAACATGTTTCAAAACTCAATTTGTAAAACCAAAGCCCAAGGGTAGTGTAATTAAATCCAATTTCAAACCAATTTCATGAACAAGATGAACATGCAACATGCATGAACTCAAATCATTTCAAAGCTTTAAATACAAGCTCAAATGAGCTAACTCTTACAAAAACAAGATGGAATCATGGTCTTAAACATAATTATGAGCATGCATGTAACATTTTGCTATGAAAACAACTTAAACTCAACAATACAAACATGCATGCATGGAATGGGCTTCAATTCAACATTATTAGACTAAATCTTGACTTAGATCACTAGAGGCTCATGAATCATGCAAGAACAATCTTTGAATACACAATTAAAAGGATAGGTTCCTTACCTAGGTCCTCAAATCCAAGTCTAGAAGCTCAATTGACAATCTACACTTCAATTCCTTCAAGTCCCAAGCAAATCTACAAGTTGAGCTCAATTCTCTCACTTTCTCTCTCTCTATGGTCGGTTAGAACAAGAAATATGGGTGATGAAATTGTTTTGGAAGTGTAATGAAGCTCACAAATGAATCATGTAGTGGACCACTCACAATGGCAAGTTGGTAAATACTTGGACTTGGTAATACAATGTTATTTAATCTAATTTAATTATACCAAATCACTTTTCAGATAAATATGCCATAAAATCCTATAAATTCCAATGAATACAGAACATCAATCAATTTCAGATTTGGCCGCCGATAAGGCCTTCAATTTACAGTTTAAACATAAAGACATGAACAGATAATTTGGCAATCAACAGATAGAAATGTAATTAAACAAACATACTCAATTAACTCAGTTCCAGATTTCGGTCAGTCGGTTCAGTATTTCAATCAGTTCAATTACCCATCATAATCAGTCTCAGTTTAACAGTAATCAGTAATTAATCGGTAAGCAGTGGTGAGGGTTGTTACAGTCTCCCCTCCTTAAAAAGAGTTTAGTCCTCTAAACTCGAGTTACCTTCATTCTGGAAGAAAACAGGATTCAGAGGGAACAGTTCAGGATATCTCTTGGCCATGTCATCTTCCCTTTCCCAAGTGGCATATATGCCACCATGGTTTTGCCAGTCGACTTTCACCAACGGAATCTCTTTGTTTCTCAATTTCTTGATCCGTCTGTTTACAATCTGAACAGGCCGTTCCTCGTAAGTGTAGTCATCACTCAGTACTACACGAGTAGGCTCTATCACATGAAAAGGATCCCGGAGGTAGTCCCTCAACATAGAAACATGGAAGACGTTATGCATATGCTCCATTTCAGGAGGAAGCGCAACTTGATACACCACCGGATTGATTTTCTCGATAATCTCATACGGTCCGACATATCTCGGCACTAACTTGCCCTTGACTCCAAAACGGGTCTGGCCTTTCATCGGTGTCACTTTCACAAAAACGTGCTCACCCACTTCATACTCTCTGTCTCGTCTTCTGACATTCGCATAACTTTTCTGTCGGCTCTGTGCAGTTTTCAGTCTCTGTTGTATCAATTTCACTTTTTCAGTCGTTTCATATACAATCTCAGGCCCAAGCAAAGGCCCATCTCCAACTTCTGCCCAGCAAATCGGAGATCTACATTTTCTGCCATACAATGCCTCGAAAGGCGCCATACTGTAGACACCCCATTTTTGACCGTCCTCAAAACTTGGACGTCACCGCTTGAACACTCGGTGATCACCCATGTTCGTGTTCGTTTTGAGTTCCCAGAGGTCTTGGCTATGCGCCTTGCCTCAGGATCTCTCAACTCGCCTGTTTTGTGTTTGGTTTTGCACCAAACACTTGTGTTCTTGCTTCTGAGGGTAGAGAGTAGCTTGTTAGCTACCCCTAACACCCACCGGCCCTGGCTTGAGGCCACCGGCCGTGTATTCTTGCTATCGGCCATTGGTGAAATATACCATTGGCCGGTTGGCATTTTGTGTGGTCGGCCGGCCATCTGTTTGGCCGATGGCCTTCTTTTCTGGCCGATACCACCTTTTTGCCTTTTTTAGGCATAATGCATGCCAGCTATGCCAGCTGGAATGCACGGACCCTGCCCCCCATGCATGGGTGTGGCTGTTTTGCACCTTTGACCCTTTTTGCTCCAACTTCTTGCACCTTTTGCTCAAGCTTCTTGAGAAAGCTTGACCCTTTGTCTTAGCTTCTTCAAGAAGCTTGCACCCTTAGGATAGCTTCCCTTGGAAGCCTTGACCCTTTTATATTAGCTTCTCTTGGAAGCTTAGCCATTTCCTTTGCCTATATAAGAGACCTTCCTCCTCCTTTGTCTTGGTGGAGCAAAACCAGAGCAAAATACATATATATATATATATATATATCTGATATACACTTTCTCTCTCTATATCTCCCTCTCTCTCTTCATTGTGTGTGTGTTTAAGGGCCAAAAGGGTGATTCCTTCTTAGTTTTGCACTAAGACACACACTACTACACCATACTTCGACTTTGGGAGGCATTGAGGGTTTGTTCTTGAGGTTTTGGACTGGTTTTGATCAGAAAAGGGGGCTGCATTTGCTGTTCTTCAAGGGATCTTCAAGGGTAACACTTTTACTTTATATTCCCCAATCTTGCACTAGTCTTTAACCTATCTTGCTTACTGTTTTAGACTTTGTGTATAACTGAAAAAAGTCTTATATTTTCATGCTTAAGATACTTCATTAAGGTTGTTTTGGTGTTGGGGGTCGACCTCCCCCTCTTAGGCCTTGTTTGGCCCTTTTGGTGTTCCCTTTGTTAAGCTTTGGTTGCTGTTGTGTGTTGACCTTCTCACCACTGAAATCCAGTGGATTTTCAGTGGTGAAGAAGGAGTTTTGAAGTCTTGCATAGGGGAGGGACACCCCTCTCCCTTGGTCTCTCTTTTGTTTGTATTTTTGGCCCATAAGGGTAGCATGTATGATTAGTTGTTTTTGGCTTCATTTCAGAGGTTTTTGGGTGTTATTGGGTCATGTTATGCCTCTGTTTTTGGTCGGATTAATGGCCCCTTTCATGCTTAATGTACTTGCTTTGTATTCCTCTCTTTGGCCTAGAAATGCATAATGCATGTAGCCTACCATGCTCTCATGTTTTGGCCTAACTTTGTGAAGTTCTTAGCCATGTATTACCATGCTTGAGGTCTGTTGGGTGCTGTTTTGACCATATTTGCCATGATTGGTATAGCCTCTTTGCATTTGGGCTTGTGAGCCTTGAGGATGTGAGTCATGAGCATGTTTGAGTTCGATGGTTTCAGTGATTTGGAGTCATTTCCCATGCTATTTCAGTCCATAATCCATGCTCGTATGATTGCATTTATCATCCCTTTCATGTCTTGGAGAATTGTTTTATTGTGCCTTGAAATGAGCATTGTGCATGCTTAAGTGTTTAAGTCTTTGGGGCTGCCATATCAGTGGGTTTTAGGGGCTCATTTTGCATGTTGAAACTCTGTTTTTGGTTGCTTAGTCCATGCCATGTGTGGTTGGGATAGTTGTAGTAGAATGCTCCTCTTTATGCCTTAGTCTTAGGCCCATTGGTATGCATGTTTGCATGAGCATCCGTCCACCATTTGCATCATCATTGGCCACTGTTTTGGGGTGGGCTGAGGTCTGCCCCTTTGAGGTTTAAGTCCACCATTGCATGATCATATTGCATTATTTTGGCTTCGTGCTTGCATTGTACCATGTTTGCATATTTGCACATTATTGAACTAGTTGCATTTCATGTCATAGCTTGCATGTTAGGTTGCATTGCATGGCATCTTGTATGTTTGGCACATTGCATTTGGCATGTCTTGCATCTTAGCCTTATATTGCATTCTTGAGCCATGTTTGTATACATGCATTGCATTGCTTGGTTTGGGGTGTCAAACCAAGCATGAGGGGTGAGGTATGTTCATACTCCAAGTGACGTAACACGTCTCAACCCTTGGTCGCCGACGCTCTTGACCTCAATATGATAGGGTATTGGCATTCATCTCTCTTGTTGCATGCATTTACATTAAAGTTGCAAACTCGGTGCCTTAGGCCATCATGCATCGAAATGCGTGATTGGTGGCCCGAGTGTCGAGGGTCATGCTCCCTTGAGTCCATAGCATGATTGGGAGAGTGACCATGCACACATTGCTTGAAAATTCCATGCCATACACTGCTTGCCCTCTGCTGTTGTCAATTGCAGGATTCTGCAGGAAGAAATAGTCGGCCGACTACTTGGAGTGCCGACCGACCAAATACAATTAGCCGGTGGCTCAACCAATGGTCGATGACCATTCCCTTCGGCCGGTGGTGTTCCCACTTGGTCGGTGATGCTCCCCAGTGTTCAAAGAAGCATCCTTGGGACTTGTGCAAATTTTCAGAGGAGCAGGGCAGTGTAAACAGAGGCAACAGTGCTATGACAGCGAGTTTTCGAGCGGGGCGAGTCAAGCATGCATCATTCGCGCATTCCGAGGCAGAGCTGCGGCAGTCTCTTTAGCTTCACATTTAAATTATTTTTGTGATTAATTTGTCAATTAATTAGAAGGTCTGTAATAATTAATTAGCTAGGATAGTTGATTTATTATTCGGACTGTATTATTCTTTCGGTCCCTCCGAGTGAGGGCGTATTTGTAATAAGTGTGAGTGCGTGTGTGCATGTCTTCCAACCCTCACTTCTTTCTCCTTTTTACTTACCTGCTTTGATGGTTAGTATTAGGACATATTTAAATTAGCATACCTTATGTTATGCATGCGTGCATCATTCATCAGTAGTGCATGCACCGGGCTCGGCGCATCATGCTAACTGCATTGTATTTCAATTCCAAGTTGAATACGTGTTAGTTGTTGCATTTCACATGCCATCCATAGATTAGCCGAGCCTATTCTAGCTGCATCCTGCATGTGTTACATTAGCCATCTTAACATGAACTACGATCATGCATATGATTACTTACTAGTTTCTGTTTTGGCTTGGAGTACTAGGTAAGCTTTTATGCTTTAGCATACCACATGCGTGTGAGTGTTGCCATAATAGCATGATTACCATGAGGCTAACTGCTTATGTGATATAACTGCTTGAATGCCTGTGGGTGAAGGTTGGGTTATCTAAATTGGAATAATGCATTGACTATGAGTTTTAAGCCCACTAGACAGTGGCAAAACCATCTTTTCTAAGCCCACTTGAGGGTGGCAAAACCTGCATTTTAGCCTACTTGCGAGTAGCAAACTGTTTTCAAAACAAACATGAAATGCTTTGTTCCAACTCAGGTGACTCAGTCTATACTTGTTATGCTGTGCGCACCACATAGTAAATCTAGGCTAATAATCAGAATAAGAATGCATAATGTTTTCAAAACAAGATATCATGGTTAGTAGAGGCCGATCTTCGGATCGGGCGAGAGGGGGTGCTCATAGCTGACCTTCCCCAATCATACCCAAGTTCCCGAGTCGAGGCAACTTTGGTGATGACGGACACGTGGCCTTAGGCAAACGAGTCAGGGTTTCCTAAATCCCCCCATTAAAAAATATTTAGGTGGCGACTCTGTATCTGGCAAAGCAGTCCATGTTTGGCACTTCTTTACAAAATTTGTTTTCCAAAATGATTTGCCGGATTTGGACTCTTTGGTTCAGATTTAGAACCGTAACAATTTGAGTCTGAACTGTAGTGAGCCCAATGAACGAAATGGGATTTTCCTCCCGGGACGTTCGGGGACGTCCACAGTTTCTGGCGACTCCACTGGGGATTTTAGAGAACTTGACTCGAACTTGTGATATCTTGTTTTGACTACACTTATGTGTTTCTTTGCATTGCATATGCATCGGTGCGCCTAGGACACCGTATTGGCCATCTGCTATTCCTGAGCGGTTTGCCGGAGGCTTGACTTTATCAAAGCATGCCATAAGGCTGACCGGTTACGGGTTCTGCCAGTATGGGAACACAAACCCCGGTTTTACCGGGGCACTCTTTTGACCATTCGACCTAGTGCATATTCGGAATCCATAGTGGCCATTCTAAACTAGGGCAGGTTGCTTACCCAATGTAGGTTGTTTGAAACCGCTGCGTGCGTAGTGAAACCCTAGCTCCTGACAAAATAGGACAGGGAAACCCTATCCCAACATAGGGGTGTTTTGGCTCTCTTTTACATGCTATGTGCTTTTAGAGTGTATCTCTATAGGGAATGCATATATCAGTTTGCAAGTCTGGGTATCAGTCCTGCGAGCATCAGTATTTGGGGAATCAGTTTTACCTGAGGGTATCAGTTTTGGGACAGTCATTTGGGGAACAGTGATCAGTATTGAGTACAGTCGTTCTGCTATGCTCATATCCGTTCCAGTGAAATTGAGCTGAGATGCTGTCTGTTTTCTCTTTTGCTAGGTAGTCCTGGAACTATAGCTTCAGAAGGCTCCACTATCCCCCAGGTACATTGGACTTGTGCTGATAGACTTTGTCGGGTCAGAGATTCAGTTCAAGGCCAATCAGTGTTCCTTTGCCAGAGGCAGGGTAAAAACGCCAGTCAGGCACAGATCATCAGTTCAACAGTCTTCAGGATCAACGGTCATTATCCATCTCACCTGTGCACAGTTGGGTTGAAGATATCTGTTTTTTACCTCAGGGAGATATACCGGTTGCTCAGTTAGACCAGGACAATATGTCGGGTCTGGAAGAGATGGTGCGCCAACTCCAGGATAATATGAAAGCCATGCAGCAAGACGCTGTCCGTCAAGCAGAATTTGCCAAGCAACAGGCCGTGGTCATAGCCCACCAAGCAGAGACAATTGCCAGGTTAGAGCAGCAAACTGGAGTATCTACTTCACACCAGGCTCCTCCCCCACCAAAAGTTCCCATACTCGGGGAGGCAACCCACGTCCAAGATGATACGGACATTCCAGTCGGGCCAGCTCCGCCCCCGGTTCTACCCCAGCTATCTAAAACACCCACCAACCTACCAGACTCCCCCTTTGAGTTCAAAACGGACCCCACGGCATTGAAAGTGAGCAAGCTTGAAAAGCTGTTCAAGAAATTTCAGGTTGTGAAGTCCATCGCAGACATCGAGGATGGGTATACCGACGCAGCCGTGACGCTGCCGGACAGATTTAAGATGCCGCATATTGACCGATTTGATGGATCCGGGGATCCCATGGTGCACCTGCGGCTGTTTTCAGACATACTAAGGCCGATGGGCCTCACCAGACTACAAAAGCTTTCTTTATTCGGCCGGACCTTGTCAGGTGTAGCGGCCATCTGGTATGCAAAATTGGAAGACGATGTCAAGAGGAATTGGGATGAGATGGCCGAGGCTTTCGTCGTTCAATACTCCTATAATACACAGATCGAGATTACAACCCGTGATCTTGAGACGACTAGACAGGAGCCTAAGGAGGGCTTTTCTGACTTTGTGACCCGGTAGAGGGCCAAGGCCTCAATGATGACTACAAGGCCTTCCGACAAAGATCAGATTCGGATGGTTGTGCGCAACCTCCAACCCAAACTAATGCAGAAAATGATCGTGCTCCCCTTCCCTACCTTTTCAGATTTGCATGAGATGGGAGTACAGATCGAGGATGCGATGAAACAGGGTCTGATTGACCAAGACCGAGAGCAGCCCAAGAGGGCATTCAACCGCAGCTCGAATGCAACCACCAGTGGTGATGCAACTGCAAGATCTTCTGAAGTGGGTATGGTCACCACCACCACATCAAAAGCAGCTACCCCATTCACCGGTGCATCCGGAAGTAGCTCACAAAAAACCAAATATCCACCTCGAGTCAAGAGGGTTTTTACCCCACTTTATATGCCTTTATCAAAGGCTCTAGAGGCCTTACTCCGGAAAGGATATCTAAAACCGTTGGAACAACGGCCTCTACCCGATCCTCTCCCTCCAAAGCATGACCAGACTAAATACTGTGCCTACCATCAACAAACCGGTCATGACACTGACAGTTGCTTTCGTCTTCGCCATGATGTACAAGATCTGTTTGACAACAAGGTCATCGCCGCACCAGCTAAGCAAAGTCTATCGCCACTAGGTCAGTGAACTTGGGGGATAGTACGAACATGTGATCAGGGGATAAACCACCAGCGAGCGGCACTCAGTTTACTCCAGATGTGGCGTATGGCACGCACTATTTTTAGCATTTGTGAATGCTGGTTTTTGTACTTTCTGACTCGGGTATTGAGTCAGTTCTGTTATGTCGTTTAGAGTCTGTCCCGTTGTGTTGAGTCAGCCTTTTCATACTGAGTCAGTCGGGTCTGTCTTGTTATATCGAGTCAGTCCTGTTTTGTTAGAGTCGGGTGATTTCGAGGGTGTTACCTCAGACATCACTTGCTTGTTTTGTGTTTGTCTTTTCGTTTTCTTTTGAGTCTGTTTCTGCCTTGGAGCCAGTAATGCCAACAGATTTGAATGAACGGCAGTGGTTTTTCATGCTTTTGTGTTTGCTTCTGCCGTGTGCCAGTTGTGCCAGAAATTCTAAATGAGATGACAGTATTTGACTAGAAGCTGTGTCTTTTCTGTGCCTTAAATTCATTGCATCGACCTAAGTTTTCCAAAACTTTTTTCGAAACATTGTGTTGAAAACAAAGAGGAAGGAATTCATCGGGTTTTGCAAAAAATTTGATTAATTGAGAGAAAGAGAGGCGTGATGAGCCCTTAATGATTGAGATCATGCTTGTTAGTGTGAGTACTGGGAAGGATCCTGGCTTGATCCAGATTGGCTCCACACTGTCTTCAGCGCGAGCGATTAGTCGCTTTCTTAAAAGATTTCAAAAAATATTTTGCGCAGTCCTACGAAGACCTGTGTGGAATCGCTCTTGAGATTGTGCAGCCTAGGATCGCTCTCAGCCTCAAGATTCAATCCATTTCTTTTCAAACCTTGAACCCATTCAGAACGTTCAACGATCAATCATCAAGAGAGGCCTGTGTGGCCAGATTTGAAGCAGCCTACGAACTAGGGGCAAGAAAAGTCAGATCAAGAAGATCAGGTGTTATCAAAAGAAGCTTGCAAAGCTGAATCAGAAATACCCCTGGAACTAGGGGCAGAAAACTGTCAGATGTGCTCGAAGAGCCAAAGATAGATCATTCCGCCAATCAAAGATGAAGATCGGCAAGAATGCCAAACCCCAGAAGGGAGGAAAGAAGAAGTATTGCTGAAGGACAACTGAGTTCCTATCCACAACACTAGGGGCAAATTCAACCCCCATTGGATAGACTTCAACATCATCAGCAAACAGCAGCCGTTCTCTTGGAATCAAATGGCCTCAAGATCCTAGAACCATTTGACATGGACAAAGCTACACTTTTACCCTTGAGAGGCTCGCTGGGCCGAAAACCCGGAAGGGCGACCCAGGCAAAAGTTAGAGCAAGAAAAAAAAAAACAAAAAAAAGAGAAAAAAAAGAAAAGAACAAAAAAAAAAGAGGGGAAGAGAATGAAAAAGAAAAAAAAGAAATGAAATGAAAAGAAAAGAAAAAAAAATGAAAAAATTGAAAAAAAAAAGAAAAACAAAGCTCACAAGGTTGAAAACCCGGAAGGGCTGCCTTGGCAAAAGTTAGAGCATAAAAAGAGAGGTTAAATACCCGAGTGTACCTTAACCCCGAACTACGTAAGGCTTTATTCCCATCTTTGGGATACGTAGGCAACTTCATTCTGAAGTCCAGCCGTAAAACACTTCCAAATTGTTTGAGTCCATGTAATGGTTTTGATCATCTTTGCCTTCTCTGTATCTGAGAGTTAGGTTGTAATCATCTCTCCGAGGACTGATTACAATGCGCTGCGGTGCCATTCAAACAAGGGGCAACTTTCCGTTGCCATTCAATGCACTGCAGCGTCATTTAAACCAGGGACAACTTTCCGTTGCCATGCAGCTCTTTCAAGCAAGGGGCAATTTTCCATTGCCTCCGATCCGAGGTTGTGCATCTCAAGAGTAAATTCTGCGTTGGTCGAGCAGTGGCCATTTGCAAAAATAGTTTTTGAGAATTTTTAATGAAGTTGACTAATTCTCTCGAAAATTATTCCACTTTTCCAAAACCGGACCATTTCTTGGACCCAAAAAAAAAAGGAAAATTTTCAGTGCTCATAACCTAACTCGCATGATTTCAAATCAAAAAATCGAACAAGCGCGTTAATCTAACTCTCATTTTGGTTAAATTGTTTTAAGCAGAAGCCAAAAACAAAAAATGGTCAAAATAATGAACTAGGGGCACAGTTGAGTCAGGCTTCCTGTCTTTCCCCCGTTGTCAATGCATTTGCCAGAAATGGCACCATACTTGCCAGAAAGGGCACCCTATTCGCCAGGAAGGGCATAGCGGAAGCTAACAGAAAAGGGCTGAAAGCTCTCAACATCCTCCAAGCAACGAAGTATCAAGCCAAGTGCAAAGCATGAACTGGAATGGATCAAGATATTCCACTCCCTCGTTTGGACACATTTGATTATGTCCAAACTCCCCAGCAGAACATCGTCAACCGATGTCAGCTGCAAATTTGCTACACACCCAGTTGTAGCGCAACCCCTCTGCGGGAAAGTTCACTGTTGTGGGCAGAAGAAAAAGAATCTAGCAGAATGCTAGGGGCAAGAGCCCGCAAATTCCTGTTTATCCATCAACCACCCTGGAGAGGGATGAAAAATGAGAGATTAAATAATAGAGAGATGTGCGCTGAGAGGAAAAGCGAGGAAAGGGTTTTAAGAGAAAAACCGAGCTTGAGGGCCGAGTGATGTGAGAATCACAAATGAGAAAGGGTGGGAAACAATACCCAGAGAAACAAGCTCCATGTGCACGTCTGAGTGTCGTGTCTTTTTGTTTTATCTAGATTCTTGTTTTGAGTCGTTTCGAGTGTTACTCAATGTGTTTAGGTTGTTTACCTTTTGTTTTTCGTTGTTGAGTCGTAGTGCGCTGTGTTCAGTCGTAGGCTCAATACCCCGGTCAAGAACTCATCTCTCAATTTCAAAAATAAAATCGTTTTGCGCTCCGAGTGCTGTGTCATTCTCTACATTTGTGCAAAACAAGATTCGCTCTTTTGTAAAACCGCAGGGTTCAACCCAGGTCATGCGAGAACAGTAAAACCAGGACCTATTTGAAGCTATATAGGTTCCAGACTGCAAAGAAAAAGAAAAGAGGGAAAATGTCGGGTATCTGAGTTTGTTTCAACTTCAGTAAGTTCCGAGATTGCATTCCGTGTGTACCTCTTCAGGTCTTGCCAATGCTCCGAAGTATGAGTGTGCCTCTATCTCAAGCTCAAGATCAAGTCTGCTTCAAGCCAGAATGGCGATCAGAAGTGCTCTCTCTGAGTATCATTCCCTGCTAGAGGCATCTCGGCTGTGTTCGCAATGAGTTCCTAGGAGATCAACTGCGACGGTGGAAACTAGAGTTCGAATGGCTATTGCCTAGAACGCAAAGGTTCGGGATTTCCGAGACTAAAGTCTGGTTTAAATACCCAGAGGCGTGTCCTCGGCTTGAAATCTGTATGGAAGCCCCATAGGTTGAGATAGCATGTATGCACCTCAATTCTGGATACTGAACCAACCTAGTCTGTCACCCCGTTGGAGAATAGGGAAAGTTGTGAATATGATCAGGAAGAAAGGCAGCATCCAAAGTGTTCTACATGAAGAACCCTTGTCAGTATTCCAGAGCCTTTGTACTGTAAGTGGTAAGTGTTCGAAGAGCACGAGGGGAGATCCCCATCAGAGTAGAGCGGTTCATCGCCACTCACCCCATGAGGTGCTTTCTAAAGCGCCGCTTTGTCTATTTATTGTTTTCCTTAAGCATCATGCATTGTAATGTATTGTACCTATCAAATTTCTTTCTCAGTCATGCACGATATTATATGTACGGTTCATTCAAAGAAGTTCCGTTTAAGATCATTTTAGTTTATCAATCACACTTTCTTCATTCATTTAGTGTATCAATCACACTTCATTTATTTAGTGTATCAATCACACTCTCTTCACTTAGTGTATCAATCACACATTCTCTCTTTGTGTATCTATCACACACATTCTCATTTTCTGTCTCTATCACACATATTCTCATTTTCTGTATCTATCACACACATCCTCATTTTGTGTATCTATCATGCACATATTCACTTCATTATCCTTTTGTGTATCCATCACACCTGTTCACTAAGTGCATCTATCACACTTTGTGTTCACATTTAGTATATCAATCATACTTTGTTCACTAAGTGCATCTATCACACTTCGTGTTCACATTTAGTATATCAATCATACTCTGTTCACTAAGTGCATCTATCACACTTTGTGTTCACATTTAGTATATCAATCATACTCTGTTCACTAAGTGCATCTATCACACTTCGTGTTCACATTTAGTATATAAATCATACTCTGTTCACTAAGTGCATCTATCACACTTCGTGTTCACATTTAGTATATAAATCATACTCTGTTCACTAAGTACATCTATCACACTTCGTGTTCACATTTAGTATATCAATCATACTCTGTTCACTAAGTGCATCTATCACACTTCGTGTTCACATTTAGTATATCAATTATACTCTATTCACTAAGTGCATCTATCACACTTCGTGTTCACATTTAGTATATCAATCATACTCTGTTCACTAAGTGCATCTATCACACTTCGTGTTCACATTTAGTGCATCTATCACACTTCGTGTTCACATTTAGTATATCAATCATACTATGTTCACTAAGTGCATCTATCACACTTCGTGTTCACGTTTAGTATATCAATCATACTCTGTTCACTAAGTGCATCTATCACACTTCGTGTTCACGTTTAGTATATCAATCATACTCTGTTCACTAAGTGCATCTATCACACTTCGTGTTCACGTTTAGTATATCAATCATACTCTGTTCACTAAGTGCATCTATCACACTTCGTGTTCACATTTAGTATATCAATCATACTTTGTTCACCAAGTGCATCTATCACACTTTGTGTTCACCTTTAGTGTATCCATCACACTTGTTCACTAAGTGCATCTATCACACTTCGTGTTCACCTATTATGTGTCCATCACACTTGTTCACTAAGTGCATCTGTCACACTTCATGTTCACCTATTATGTATCCATCACACTTGTTCACTAAGTGCATCTATCACACTTTGTGTTCACCTATTATGTATCCATCACACTTGTTCACTTAGTGCATCTATCACACTTTGTGTTTGCCTTTTGTGTATCCATCACACTTTGCTCACTTCACCCTTTGTGTATCAATCACACTTTGTTCATATAGTGTATCTATCACACACTCGCTTTGTATCTATCACACTATGCACACTGTATTCGCAGTGAGAATTGCAATAATTCTCTTACATCCTTTCTGCATTGTAATATAGCTTGGTTTCTACTTGCTTAAAACTGTTGCATTGTTATGCTTCGTTACAGCTTTCTTTGCATGATCATAAGTTATGCTTGGCTTCTTGCATTGTCAGTTGCATTTTGCCCCTGCCTTCGGGCGCATATCTTTATCTGCAGCTTGTATGTTTTGCCTAAGTCTTCGGCCTTGTCAAAAATGGGTCGTCTCTGGGCTTTGACAATCACTCCCGTCATTGTTATGACTTTCGAGTTCTGTCAAAGAGGGGCAACTGTAGACACCCCATTTTTGACCGTCCTCAAGACTTGGACGTCACCGCTTGAACACTCGGTGATCACCCATGTTCGTGTTCGTTTTGAGTTCCCAGAGGTCTTGGCTATGCGCCTTGCCTCAGGATCTCTCAACTCGCCTGTTTTGTGTTTGGTTTTGCACCAAACACTTGTGTTCTTGCTTCTGAGGGTAGAGAGTAGCTTGTTAGCTACCCCTAACACCCACCGGCCGTGTATTCTTGCTGCCGGCCATTGGTGAAATATACCATTGGTCGGTCGGCATTTTGTGTGGTCGGCCGGCCATCTGTTTGGCCGATGGCCTTCTTTTCTGGCCGATACCACCTTTTTGCCTTTTTTAGGCATAATGCATGCCAACTGTGCCAGCTGGAATGCACGGACCCTGCCCCCCATGCATGGGTGTGGCTGTTTTGCACCTTTGACCCTTTTTGCTCCAACTTCTTGCACCCTTTGCTCAAGCTTCTTGAGGAAGCTTGACCCTTTGTCTTAGCTTCCTCAAGAAGCTTGCACCCTTAGGATAGCTTCCCTTGGAAGCCTTGACCCTTTTATATTAGCTTCTCTTGGAAGCTTAGCCATTTCCTTTGCCTATATAAGAGACCTTCCTCCTCCTTTGTCTTGGTTGAGCAAAAAACCAGAGCAAAATACATATATATATATATATATCTGATATACACTTTCTCTCTCTATATCTCCCTCTCTCTCTTCATTGTGTGTGTGTTTAAGGGCCAAAAGGGTGATTTCTTCTTAGTTTTGCACTAAGACACACACTACTACACCACACTTCGACTTTGGGAGGCATTGAGGGTTTGTTCTTGAGGTTTTGGACTGGTTTTGATCAGAAAAGGGGGCTGCATTTGCTGTTCTTCAAGGGATCTTCAAGGGTAACACTTTTACTTTATATTCCCCAATCTTGCACTAGTCTTTAACCTATCTTGCTTACTGTTTTAGACTTTGTGTATAACTAAAAAAAGTCTTATATTTTCATGCTTAAGATACTTCATTAAGGTTGTTTCGGTGTTGGGGGTCGACCTCCCCCTCTTAGGCCTTGTTTGGCCCTTTTGGTGTTCCCTTTGTTAAGCTTTGGTTGCTGTTGTGTATTGACCTTCTCACTACTGAAATCCAGTGAATTTTCAGTGGTGAAGAAGGAGTTTTGAAGTCTTGCATAGGGGAGGGACACCCCTCTCCCTTGGTCTCTATTTTGTTTGCATTTTTGGCCCATAAGGGTAGCATGTATGATTAGTTGTTTTTGGCTTCATTTCAAAGGTTTTTGGGTGTTATTGGGTCATGTTATGCCTCTGTTTTTGGTCGGATTAATGGCCCCTTTCATGCTTAATGTACTTGCTTTGTATTCCTCTCTTTGGCCTAGAAATGCATCATGCATGTAGCCTACCATGCTCTCATGTTTTGGCCTAACTTTGTGAAGTTATTAGCCATGTCTTACCATGCTTGAGGTCTGTTGGGTGCTGTTTTGACCATATTTTCCATGATTGGTATAGCCTCTTTGCATTTGGGCTTGTGAGCCTTGAGGATGTGAGTCATGAGCATGCTTGAGTTCGATGGTTTCAGTGATTTGGAGTCATTTCCCATGCTATTTCAGTCCATAATCCATGCTCGTATGATTGCATTTATCATCCCTTTCATGTCTTGGAGAATTGTTTTGTTATGCCTTGAAATGAGCATTGTGCATGCTTAAGTGTTTAAGTCTTTGGGGCTGCCATATCAGTGGGTTTTGGGGGCTCATTTTACATGTTGAAACTCTGTTTTTGGTTGCTTAGTCCATGCCATGTGTGGTTGGGATAGTTGTAGTAGAATGCTCCTCCTTATGCCTTAGTCTTAGGCCCATTGGTATGCATGTTTGCATGAGCATCCGTCCACCATTTGCATCATCATTGGCCACTGTTTTGGGGTGGGCTGAGGTCTGCCCCTTTGAGGTTTAAGTCCGCCATTGCATGATCATATTGCATTATTTTGGCTTCATGCTTGCATTGTACCATGTTTGCATATTTGCACATTATTGAACTAGTTGCATTTCATGTCATAGCTTGCATGTTAGGTTGCATTGCATGGCATCTTGTATGTTTGGCACATTGCATTTGGCATGTCTTGCATCTTAGCCTTATATTGCATTCTTGAGCCATGTTTGTATACATGCATTGCATTGCTTGGTTTGGGGTGTCAAACCAAGCATGAGGGGTGAGGTGTGTTCGTACTCCAAGTGACGTAACACGTCTCAACCCTTGGTCGTCGACGCTCTTGACCTCAATATGATAGGGTGTTGGCATTCATCTCTCTTGTTGCATGCATTTACATTAAAGTTGTAAACTCAGTACCTTGGGCCATCATGCATCGAAATGCGTGATTGGTGGCCCGAGTGTCGAGGGTCATGCTCCCTTGAGTCCATAGCATGATTGGGAGAGTGACCATGCACACATTGCTTGAAAATTCCATGCCATACACTGCTTGCCCTCTGCTGCTGTCAATTGCAGGATTCTGCAGGAAGAAATAGCCAGCCGGCTACTTGGAGTGCCGACCGACCAAATACAATTAGCCGGTGGCTCAACCAATGGTCGATGACCATTCCCTTCGGCCGGTGGTGTTTCCACTTGGTCGGTGATGCTCCCCAGTGTTCAAAGAAGCATCCTTGGGACTTGTGCAAATTTTCAGAGGAGCAGGGCAGTGTAAACAGAGGCAACAGTGCTATGGCAGCGAGTTTTCGAGCGGGGCGAGTCAAGCATGCATCATTCACGCATTCCGAGACAGAGCTGCAGCAGTCTCTTTAGCTTCACATTTAAATTATTTTTGTGATTAATTTGTCAATTAATTAGAGGGTCTGTAATAATTAATTAGCTAGGATAGTTGATTTATTATTCGGACTGTATTATTCTTTCAGTCCCTCCGAGTGAGGGCGTATTTGTAATAAGTGTGAGTGCGTGTGTGCATGTCTTCCAACCCTCACTTCTTTCTCCTTTTTACTTACCTGCTTTGATGGTTAGTATTAGGACATATTTAAATTAGCATACCTTATGTTATGCATGCGTGCATCATTCATCAGTAGTGCATGCACCGGGCTCGGCGCATCATGCTAACTGCATTGTATTTCAATTCCAAGTTGAATACGTGTTAGTTGTTGCATTTCACATGCCATCCATAGATTAGCCGAGCCTATTCTAGCTGCATCCTGCATGTGTTACATTAGCCATCTTAACATGAACTACGATCATGCATATGATTACTTACTAGTTTCTGTTTTGGCTTGGAGTACTAGGTAAGCTTTTATGCTTTAGCATACCACATGCGTGTGAGTGTTGCCATAATAGCATGATTACCATGAGGCTAACTGCTTATGTGATATAACTGCTTAAATGCCTGTGGATAAAGGTTGGGTTATCTGAATTGGAATAATGCATTGACTATGAGTTTTAAACCCACTAGACAGTGGCAAAACCATCTTTTCTAAGCCCACTTGAGGGTGGCAAAACCTGTATTTTAGCCTACTTGCGAGTAGCAAACCGTTTTCAAAACAAACATGAAATGCTTTGTTCCAACTCAGGTGACTCAGTCTATACTTGTTATGCTGTGCGCATCACATAGTAAATCTAGGCTAATAACCGGAATAAGAACGCATAATGTTTTCAAAACAAGATATCATGGTTAGTAGAGGCCGATCTTCGGATCGGGCGAGAGGGGGTGCTCATAGCTGACCTTCCCCAATCGTACCCAAGTTCCCGAGTCGAGGCAACTTTGGTGATGACGGACACGTGGCCTTAGGCAAACGAGTCAGGGTTTCCTAAATCCCCCCATTAAAAAATATTTAGGTGGCGACTCTGTATCTGCCAAAGTATCCATGTTTGGCACTTCTTTACAAAAATCTATTTTCCAAAACGATTTGCCGGATTTGGACTCTTTGGTTCAGATTTAGAACCGTGACAATTTGAGTCTGAATTGTAGTGAGCCCAATGAACAAAACGGGATTTCCCTCCCGGGACGTTCGGGGACGTCCACACATACCAATACTTGAGTGATAACTGTTGTTATAGGCGAATTCAGCTAAAGGTAAATGGCTTTCCCAGTTTCCCTGAAAATCAAGGACACACATTCTCATTAAATCCTCTAGAGTCTAGATGGTCCTTTCTGAATGGCCATTTGTCTGAGGATGATAGGCACTACTCAGTCTCAGTTCAGTACCCAATGCAGTCTGTAAGCTTTGCCAGAATCTCGAGGTAAACTTCAAATCCCTGTCAGAAACAATGGACACAGGCACTCCATGCAGTCTAACAATTTCATCAATATAGAGTATAGCCAATTTGTCCGCATTATAAATTGTCTTGACAGGTAAGAAGTGAGCAGATTTAGTCAGTCTATCAACAATAACCCAAATTGAGTCCATACCTTTACTGGAGCGAGGCAATCCAATGATAAAATCCATAGTAATATGTTCCCATTTCCACTCCGATATCGGTAAGGGCTGCAACAAGCCTGCGGGTCGTTGATGTTCGGCTTTGACTTGTTGGCAATGAAGACATTTCGATACAAAATCGGCAATTTCTTTCTTCATTCCCGGCCACCAGAAATTCAATTTCAAGTCTTGGTACATTCTTGTATTCCCCGGATGGATAGAAAATTTTGGATTGTGGCCCTATTGCAGAACTCTCATTTTCAGTTCAGAATCATTCGGTACACACAGTTTTCCTTGAAATTTCAGTACATTGTTTTCAAATTTGAAACCCGATCTCGGTTTGGATTCTCGTTCTTCGATGATCTTCTTCAAGAAGTCATCCAGTTGCTGTTTCTCTTTAATTTCTTCAATCAGTGCTGGTTGAGCAGAAATAGCAGCTAAGGTTCCACCTTGTTCTTGCAAAACAATTTCAATTTCAGATTTTTCAAGGTCACAAAGCAATTCTTTCTGTCCAGTGAGTAAACAGGCTAAATTGCCCATCGATTTCTGACTCAATGCATCGGCAACGGTGTTGGCTTTTCCCGGATGGTACAGAATCTGTAGGTCATAGTCTTTAATCAGTTCTAGCCATCTCCGCTGTCTCATGTTCAGTTCTTTCTGTGTGAAGAAATATTTCAGACTCTTGTGGTCAGTATATACTTCACATGTCGCCCCATAAAGGTAGTGACGCCAGATTTTTAAAGCAAAGACTACTGCAGCAAGTTCCAAGTCATGGGTCGGGTAGTTCTTTTCATGCGGTCTCAGTTGTTAGGAAGCATAAGCAATAACTCTCCCATTCTGCATTAAAACACACCCCAAACCCTTATGAGAAGCATCACTAAAAATGGTAAAACCATCTGTACCTGAAGGTAGGGTAAGAACAGGTGCAGTCACTAGTCGAGTTTTCAACTCTTGGAAAGCTAATTCTCTGTGGTCAATCCAGTCAAATGATATCCCCTTCTGAGTTAATTGAGTCAATGGTAAGGCAATTTTGGAGAAATCTTTGACAAATCTTCTGTAATATCTAGCTAAACCCAAAAAGCTTCGGACTTCTGTAACATTTGTTGGTCTAGGCCAATTTACCACTGCTTCAACTTTCTGTGGATCAACTGAAATTCCATCCTTACTAATAACATGTCCCAAAAACATAACATGATCAAGCCAGAATTCACATTTAGACAATTTAGCATAAAGTTTCTGTTCTCTTAGGGTCTGTAGGGCCAGTCTCAGATGATGTTCATGTTCTTCTCTACTCTTGGAATAAATCAGAATGTCATCTATGAATACAACAATAAAGTCATTGAGGAATGGTTTAAAAATTCTATTCACGAGGTCCATAATTGCAGCCGGTGCATTGGTAACTCCAAAAGGCATAACTAAAAATTCGTAGTGTCCATACCTCGTTCGAAAAGCAGTTTTATCAATGTCTTCTGGTTTAACTTTCAGCTGATGATAACCGGATCTGAGATCAATCTTAGAGAAAACTTGAGCACCCTGTAACTGATCAAATAGGTCATCAATACGAGGCAATGGGTATTTATTTTTCACAGTTACCTTGTTCAGTTCACGGTAGTCAATACACAGTCTCAGTGAGCCGTCTTTCTTTTTCACAAACAAGACAGGTGCGCCCCACGGCGAAGTACTAGGCCTGATGAACTTCTTATCTAACAGTTCTTGTAGTTGCACTTTCAATTCTTTCAGTTCAGTTGGAGCCATTCGGTAAGGAGCTTTAGATATTGGCTGTGTACTCGGAATCACATCAACGGTGAACTCAATCTCCCTATCAATCAAATCCCCTGGCAGATCATTTGGGAAAACATCTGGGAATTCTTTGACTATAGGAATACAGTTCACATCAGTTTTAACATTAGTAGACACAGTTAACACAGAACACAGATATCCTTTACACCCCTTTCTAATCAATTTAACAGCTTTTACAGATGAAATCAAATACGGAGGAGGTACTACTCCACTCCCATTAAACACAAATTCAGGTAAACCCGGTGGACGGAAAACAACTTGTTTTGTTACACAGTCTATGGTAGCATGATATTTCGTTAACCAGTCCATTCCCAATATTACATCAAAATGATCAATGTTCAGAGGCAGTAAATCAATATATAGATGTGCATCTCCAACAATAATTTCACAAGCAGGGTACATATATGCACAAGTCATGGATCCCCCAACGGGTGATGATACAACTAACAGATAATTCATGGGTTCTAAGTGTCTATTCAATTTTCGCGAAAAAGCATGCGATACATATGAATGTGTAAACCCCGAATCAATCAGGACATATGCATTTTGAGTACAAATAGAGAGGATACCTGACACAACGATCTCAGTATTTTGTACATCTCCCGGTACTAGGGCGAACACTCGGCCCTGCCTCATAGGCTCTTTCCTGGTAGCCTTGGGGTTCGGTTTTGGTGCAACAGTTGATGCTGCGGTGCTGCCTGCAGCTTTACTATTGCCCGGAGCAGTGGAAGGGCAATCTTTGACCATGTGGCCCACCTTGCCACACCTGTAACATGCACCAGAGATTTTATAACAAACTCCTTTATGGTTCTTACCACATTCGGAATAGGGCAGTATAGACCGGTTCCCTTGACTAGAAGTAGTCGTTGACCCTGTATTTTGCTTTTTATTCAACGGGTTGTTTTTGCCTTTCTTGAACTTAAAACCCTGCCTTTTACCACACCATTCTGATGCTGGTATTTCAGTTTGTTTTAGTGCCTCGATGTTCGACTCGGCCATCAATGCTCGGTCAAGAACATTTACATAGTTCGGTAGCTTTAAAACATTTATTCTGTCCAGTATTGCGACATTAAGGCCGCCCTCAAACTTTCTGGCCTTCTTGTAATCAGTATCAACCATGTGCAGTGCATAACGGGCAAGTTCAGTAAATTTTGTCTCATATTCTGCCACCGACATAGTGCCTTGTTTCAATTGTTCAAATTCAGTCACTTTTCTGTCCCTGACACACTGAGGGAAATACTTTTCGAAGAAGGACTCCTTAAACTGAGCCCAAGTCACTATTGTGTTGGTGTCACGGATTAGCATCCACCACCTTCTAGCTTCTTCTTGCAAGGTAAAGGTAGCTAACAGTACTTTATGTGCTTCAGAGCACGGAAACACCTCAAACAATTTTTCTGTCTCAAGAACCCAAGCTTCGGCCTTTAATGGTTCAAGCCCTCCCTGAAAGGACGGCGGTTTTATTTTGCTAAACTTCTGGGTGAGAGCAATTATATCCCCATCATTAACATTTTGTTCCGGCTGTATCGAAGGAGGAGATGGGGGCTGTTGGTTCTGTTGTTGCTGTTGCCTTAACGCTTCAGTTAATAATTCAACAGTTCTTTCCAGTCTGGCATTCTGGCTTCGGATGATTCGGTTTCATTAACAGTGCTTGCATTATCCATTTCACTATATGCAACATAGTAATTATAAACATAGGAAGTCGCATACTTTAAACATTTAAACATAAGCAGTTATATGTTTAAACACATTAACACCTATTCATGTCATGTCCACACACACTTTTCATGCTTATGCGATGCCCTAATTGCTTTTCTAGGACACCCTATAGCTCATTTGGACACGTGTGTGCGGTATAACTCGTGGTAAGTATCGCTCTGATACCACTCTGTCACGACCCAAACCCGCCCCTATGGGTTTAGTACCATAACCGGCCAGTAATCCGAGATTACCGAAGGCCTGCTTAACAGTAAGACAATATTACAGAGTACAGGGGCATGGCGGAAGCCAAAACAGTAAGTAAACAATGTCCAATGAGCTGTGACGTCTGTATGCAAAAAGACTTTTCATACATATAAACAAACAGTGCAAATATATGTACAACATTTACAACTTATTCAGACAGGGACCTAATCCCTATTAAAGCAGTACAGTAAACAGTCTCAACAGTTATTACAAAACAGATGCAGAGACAGACGGGGGAAATAAAACACCCCGAAGCCATAGCTTGACAGGCTCGGAACCTCGCAGTGAGGCACAGTAGTTGGCTTGACAAAAAGGGGAGTCTAACCCACGCTCCTAGCTCCGGTCTGGTGCCTGAACACCTACATATATATATAAACAGTGAGCTAAAGCCCAGTGAATAACATAATGCGTAAAGAGGTTAAGAATGGATGTCCTTACAGTAATGAAAACAGTTCAATCAGTATATCAGTTTTCAGTCATAACAGTCATATGTGGTACATCCATTAGCATAGCAGTACAGTAAACAGTAGGTCTAAAAAGACCGAACAGTACAGTAGGTCTTGAAAGACCGAACAGTCAATGATGGCCATCAATCAGTAAACAGTAGTGGTTCCAACAAGGGAACCGACAGAGATCTCTGTAACAGTAACAGTAACAGTAAACAGTAGTTGCTAAGGATGCCACAATACAGTTCAGAATATAGGACATACATTCATTCGATTAACAGTATCAGTTCAGAAAACAGTTCAGTTAAACAGTCAGAAATATTCACAGTTGAACATATCTTTACACAATTGTTACTCACAGAGTTCTGGGCTACAATTAGGCTAGAGCGCGTCCCCAGATGCCAACCCTACACAGTTTACAGGATGAACACACACTAAGTTGCACAGTTGGGAAACAATAACTTAATCCCTAATTTGCCTCAGTGTGGTTCTAAATCAATATCCTCATTAAGATGCCTTAAACATGCCCTAGGAATGCCTAGGATGGAAAGAGGATGCAAAGTTGCAGTTAGAAACACTTTTCAAAATTTTCAGAAAACAGGGGTCTCGCTCGAGCGTGGCTTTCTACGCTCGAGTGGACATGCAGACAAAGGATCTCCGCTCGAGCAGACTGCAAGCTACAGTGAAAATACTGGATGCTCAAAATTCACGCTCGACGGGCGCTCGACCCTCGCTCGAGCGTGAGACACAAGTCCTCGCTCGAGCGTGAATCTCTCGCTCGAGCGGACTGTAAGCTCATGCAAAGTACTGGATACACGCATTTCACGCTCGCGTCACTTTACTACTCGCTCGAGCGGAAGGCATGATCACAGAGTGTACGCTCGAGCGTGGAGTTCCTCGCTCGAGCGTGGGTCCAAAATCTGGAAATTCCAGATTTGAACCTCAAGCTCAAAACCAAGTCTAAATGTACTAAATTCGATCCTCTTGGGCTAAATTTTGGAAAACATTTGTAAACACATAGAATAACATGTTTCAAAACTCAATTTGAAAACCAAAGCCAAGGGTAGTTAATTAAATCCAATTTCAAACCAATTTTCATGAACAAGATGAACATGCAACATGCATGAACTCAAATCATTTCAAAGCTTTAAATACAAGCTCAAATGAGCTAACTCTTACAAAAACAAGATGGAATCATGGTCTTAAACATAATTATGAGCATGCATGTAACATTTTGCCATGAAAACAACTTAAACTCAACAATACAAACATGCATGCATGGAATGGGCTTCAATTCAACATTATTAGACTAAATCTTGACTTAGATCACTAGAGGCTCATGAATCATGCAAGAACAATCTTTGAATACACAATTAAAAGGATAGGTTCCTTACCTAGGTCCTCAAATGCAAGTCTAGAAGCTCAATTGACAATCTACACTTCAATTCCTTCAAGTCCCAAGCAAATCTACAAGTTGAGCTCAATTCTCTCACTTTCTCTCTCTCTATGGTCGGTTAGAACAAGAAATATGGGTGATGAAATTGTTTTGGAAGTGTAATGAAGCTCACAAATGAATCATGTAGTGGACCACTCACAATGGCAAGTTGGTAAATACTTGGACTTGGTAATACAATGTTATTTAATCTAATTTAATCATACCAAATCACTTTTTAGATAAATATGCCATAAAATCCTATAAATTCCAATGAACACAGAACATCAATCAATTTCAGATTTGGCCGCCGATAAGGCCTTCAATTTACAGTTTAAACATAAAGACATGAACAGATAATTTGGCAATCAACAGATAGAAATGTAATTAAACAAACATACTCAATTAACTCAGTTCCAGATTTCGGTCAGTCGGTTCAGTATTTCAATCAGTTCAATTACCCATCATAATCAGTCTCAGTTTAACAGTAATCAGTAATTAATCGGTAAGCAGTGGTGAGGGTTATTACAGGGAAATCATCCTTCGGACTAGCCTTATTCAAATCCCGGAAGTCAACACAAACTCGGATTCTACCATCTTTCTTCAGAACTGGCACAATATTGGCTAACCAAATAGGATATTCTGATACGAGCAAAAACACAGCATTAATTTGCTTGGTAACCTCTTCTTTAATGTTCAAGGCCCAATCTTGACGAATTTTGTGAAGCTTCTGTTTGACAGGTCGGGCCTCAGGGTCGAGAGGGATCCTATGCTATACAATCTCAGGGTCAATTCCCGGCATGTCTTCGTAAGACCATGCAAAGACATCTTTGAATTTTGTTAATAAAGCAACTAATTGTTCACGTTCCTCTGAAGACAATGTAGAACTAATTTGGATCAAGCGAGGATCTTTTTCAGTACCTACATTTACAGAAACAATTTCATCCACTAATGGCTTAGCACGCCTTTCTTCCTCCTAGTCGATTAAATTTTCAAAGCCCGAGGGATTTCTTCCTCTTCGTTTTTATCAAGATCTTGAAAATTTTGGTCAATGTTATGAACTATGGCACAGAAAAGTAAGCGAAAATCACATCTTCATGCAAAGCCTCGGGCTCACAAGTTGCAACAGACTCAAAGAGAAAGAAAAAAGACTCAGACATCTTAGACGAACTGAAATCTGACTCCAACTCCACAGGCGCACCGGACTCAGACTCAACAGCCAATTCAAAACTCTCAATACAACTCTTTTCAAAATGTCAATTCATTTGTGAGCCATTCATTGCATCCATGATGAAGCTTGAACAATCAGCAGGTACCTCTTCTCCGATCACGGCAATGGTCATATCCCCCAAATTCATCGATTCAACGCTAGTATGTGATTTTGTCAGTAAATCAGCCAGTGTTAGACCCAGGACTTCCTCTGCACTGCTTTCCGAGCTGACTTCTTTGTCTTGTCCGATGTCGATGCTAGAATCTCTCACTCCTCACCACTGTCGGAGAGCTGATGATCGAAGAAGATCTCAACCCAGGGTATCTCTTCTTCTCCACTTGATCAAACCAGGGCCAGGAAAACCACAGAAAGGGAAGTCTTCTCCTTGGCGGACAAAGCGTCCGTTCAAAGTCCCATAAATTGGCTTATGAACCAACTCAAACTGCTGCCCGGTTCTCTTGGCCTTGATCTTCTCCCTGATCTCTTCAGTTTTCTTTCCAGTCATCAGCCGGGGTGGATACCCTAGTCCGAATGTATATGGGTTATGAGGTACTTCACTGGCTGTAGTAATACCTTTCCTGCCACTTCGTCCCAATCCCATCCCTGGAATGTGACCTAGTTTACTCATGAAATAGATTGATTGGGCACTGACGTATACACCTTCGTCTTCTGCCATGAGCGTTTGAACCAGCTGGGCCTCTGCTAATGTAAAACCTGACAGGAACACATCCTCTTCCCCATGTTGTATTTCTAGCAGTGGTGTTGTAACTTCTGGAGGAGGATGAATGGATGAATTTCCGAAGACAGTGGCAATTCCTCCGCCGTATGGGTACTTTACCAATTGATGCAATGTGGATGATACAGCTTTCATCTGATGAAGCCAGGGCCTTCCCAATAGCAAGTTGAATGTTGCGGGAACATCCATGACATGAAATTCAGCTTCGTGCTCAGATGGACCCACTGCTATTTGTACTTTGATTGTCCCCATCACTTCCCGACTAGTATTATCATAGGCCCGGATCAATTGAGTAGTGGGCGTGAAATCTGCCGGCTTTAGCCCGATTGCATAAGCAGTGCGTGTAGGGCAAACATTGATGGCTGATCCGGTGTCAATCAGAACAATTGGGATCCATTTCTTTCTGCATTCCAGTGATACGTACAGAGGCTTATTATGTCCGATCCTTCTTGTGGCAACTCTTTGTCAGCAAAAGTTATTGCTGGGATTGTTTCTTTCGGGGTGATTAATGACACTAATTGCTCGGGAGTGGTGTCAATTGACAGCTTAGCCTTGCTTAACATCGACAACATTGCCTGTCGATGTTCTCGGGAAGCCATGAGAAGACCCCAAATGGAAATGTTTGCTTGGATCTTTTTCAGTTGTTTTAGAACCAGGTCTTCTTCTACCTCTTCTTTTCTCTTTCTCTTTCTCTACCTCTTTATCTTTGCCAGAGGGCCCCTTCGTCTAGATGTGGAGGCTTGAAGTAGCGCCCACTCCTGGTCAAATGATCGATTTCCTCTGCATACCAAGTCTCATCTGGCACATGTTTACCCATTCATCATCAGTATGGGCCAGCTGTAGGTCATTATCATCCCACCATTCGCCTTCGTTGACTGAAAGGCAATTATCTAGCGCTGCTTGAATCATTCCAACAGTATGCTCTGACTGGCTTTTGGTTCTTCTTCTCTTCCTCTGGAACTCTTTCCTTTACCACATTCAACAGGTTTTCCGAAATCAAGTCTTAGTTTATCCCCTTTTCTTTCAGTTTTCTCATCAGAAGCTTCGTCACCACTTGACCAACCGTGACTGTAATTCTTCGTTCCCACCATTCCATCTGCACATTCCCAAGATCTAATTCTTCAAAGAAATGAAGATTAGCCAAGTCCTCCTCTAGGTCGGCCAAATCATCCAACCCTTGTTCAAGTACATCATCTCTGACAACATTGATAGAAAATGAGTCAGGCAGATCAACCTCAAGCTTTAGTTGACCACTGGGAATAATATACCGGCTAGGATCATACTTTGTCTCTGATAGTTTGCCAGCCTCAAGCATAGGTACTACCACCATAGGGTTTTTGGGTTTTGGCTGGGTTAGAGGTGCATCCATCATGCATAACTCAGTGCCTTCAGGAATATATACCTCAGGTTTTGGTAAATGGGTAGGTGTGATATAGATACTGGGGTTAAAGGTGGATGAAAGTGTATGGATGAGGTTAAGATGAGGAGGTGATGGAACTCTGTCATGGGGTGGCAATGGGTTGGTAGTGACGTTGGGTTTTGGCGGTTGTGGGGGAGCTATGACTTTATTGTCTATGAGATCTTGGATCTCATGACGGAGACGAGCGCAACGGTCTGTGTCATGTCCTGGTTGTTGGTGGAAAGCACAGTGTTTGGTAGGGTCATGTTTGGCTGGGAGAGGTTCGGGAAGAGGTCGGGGGTCCAAAGGCTTCAAATACCCTCTTTTTGTCAAGATGTTCATTGCTTTAGAGAGTGACATATAGAGAGGGGTGAATATTCTGCTTGGGGCTCGGGTTGTGTTTTGCGGGCCAGCATGAGCAAAGGGGTCAGCTATTTTAGTGGTGGTGGCAACCATGTTGATTTCAGAGGGCTTCATAGCTGTGCTACCACTGGCGGTAGCATTGGAACTACGACCAAAAGGCTTCCGAACAGGTTCCTTATCTTCCACAATGATTCCCTGTTTGATGGCATCCTCTATCTGGACCCCTATCTCATGTAAGTCATTAAAAGTGAAGAGCGGGAGGACTATCATTTTTTGTAACATCTTTCCATGCAGATTTCTGACTATCATACGGATTTGGTCTTTTTCAAGTGGTCTGTTGGTCATCATTGCTGCTTTTGCCCTCCATCTGGTGATAAAGGCCACGAAACTTTCATTGGGCTCTTGACGGGTGGCCTCTAATTCCCGAGTAGTCACTTCAATCTGGGTGTTATAAGCATACTGGGTGATAAAGGCCCCGGCCAACTCTTCCCAACTTTGTTTTACCGAGTCCTCTAACTTGGCATACCAAATGGCAGCCACTCCTGACAAAGTTCGTCCGAATAAAGAGAGCTTTTGCGGACGAGTCAAACCCATAGGCTTTAAGACATCAGAGAACAGGCGAATGTGCACCATTGGGTCGCCGGAGCCATCAAACCTATCAATGTGTGGCATTTTAAACCGTTCTGGCAACTTCACAGCTGTCTCAGTGTACCCGTCTTCGATGTCTGGGATTGAATTCACTCCTTGTGCCTTTTTGAAAAGTTTTTCCAACTTGGCCAGCTTCAACATAGTTGAGTCAGACTCAGGTGCTTCAGAGGGATGGAGCCCTCCCACTGGTTGTGGAAGAGGAAATGATCCTCCTGAAGTTTGTGCAGGAACCCTCAGATCTTCTGGTGAATTAAGTTCAGGAAACTCGTCAGCTGGTGGAGGTGGAGGTGGAACTAGATGATTCACCGGAGGTGGTTGAGTAACGGACGCCCCAGATGAACGTTGCAGTTCAGCAAGAGTATTGCCTTGAGCAGCAAGAGTAGTGCCTTGGGCAGCAACCGTAGTGGCAACGGTATCCATGCTCCGTTGGAGGCCCAGTAGTATGTGCTATATTTTCTGGAATCTGAGCCATCACTGATTCTGATGAGTTGAGTGGTGATGATCTAGCAGGTGAAGAAGGGGTATTCTGGACAGTTGATGAAGCTTTTGCTTTTCTTAGTGTAACCGGTGGCAAAGAAACTAACACTGGCTGACCCTGAACCAAATCTGCACTTTTGCAAAGTCTACCAACGCGAGTCCATAGAACTTGGGGGATATCAGACCTTTCGGAAGCTATAGTGCCCAACTACCTTGCTGAAACAAAACGGGACCCCCGATCAGAATTTCATTTGCATCCTAGCTCAACTGATTACTGCTAACTCATGAAAAACTGAACTCAACCCCACAAATTGAAATGACTGAACCACTCATCTGAATCTGAGAATTCCCATACATTGCACATAACACACAGCAGGAAAGAGAACAAACACCCCTATGGGGGCTAGGGTTACCCTGTCCTATCTTTGAAATGATCTAGGGTTTCACTATTCAAACAAGTGGCATCATACATCCTAGAAATGGGAGAGCATCCTGTCCTAATTTTGGAAGGTACTATAGCTCATTATATGCACAAGGTTAGCTCTACTCTAAGGGTTGAAGTCAAGGTGACTACCAAAGAGTCCTTTGGGTCATAACCAATAAAGATTCCAGGAAATCAGAAGAGTCAAATAGCCTCTCTTCGAAGTCTGAGAACCTTAGATAGCAAAGCTAGATAGCAGGGCTACATAGCAAAGCTACCCTTTTGACAAATCTCAAAAGGTTACAACACAAGGCCTCTAAAGTATCGTAAAGATAGGTATAGTGTCACAAAAAGCTTGCCTGTGCTCCCACCAGTATCTGGGCAACACAGGGACTTGAAGTGCACCAATGAATGCAATGCAATAAACATATAATTGAAAATAAAAGTCATATCATGGAGTTCGAGTCAAGGTTTCATAAAATCCCCAGCAGAGTCGCCAGAAACTGTAACATGCCCGGGGGTACCCGCGCGTTAAACAGTTCGGACTCCCGAGATCTCTTTGATCTAGTCTCACGAGTGCAATGTGAAACGTAGATGAGAGTCCAGATTTGGCAACTTTTATTGAAAATCCATTTTATTGCAATTTTCAAAAATGGACTGCGTCATCAGATCTCAGAGTCGCCACCTAATATTTTTTGGGAAAATTAGGAAACCCATGACTCGTGCCAAGGCCACTGTTCGTCGTAACCAAGGATGCTTGGCTCGGAACCTTAGGTATGAAGGGGGAAGGTCATTATTGAGCACCCCCGTTCACCCGATCAAAAGATCGGCCTCTACTAAACCATAATATGACTTTTATTTTCTTTATATGTTCATGTTCTGATTATTTAATAAATCCTAAAATTTACTATGTGAAACATACAAGTATAGACTATGTCACCCATTTTGGAATAACTTGATTTCATATAGTTTTGAAAGAGTTTTGAAAATGTATAACCCAAATAAATTGAGTTTACAAACACGAAAATCAACATCATTCCAAATTAAGCGACACAACCTCCATCCACTGGCATTCATACAGTTATATCACATAAGCAAATAGCCACATGGTAGGATGCTTAAACATAGTAAGAAAAACACACACAAACGGGATGCTAAAGCATAAAAACTTACATGTTTGACGACCCGCGAACAAGCTACAAAACAAAGTTAGTAAAACATGCATGATCTTATATACAAAATCCTAATGCAATTCACTCATGAGATGCAACTAAAGATTCGGCTTCTAAGATATGACATGTGAATCATCTCAAGAACATGAGGTAGCGCACATAATCACATAGGAATTGATTAAATCCACAAATGCAAACTTCGCCGAATCAAGATGCATGAAACATGGATGCAAAGCATGAAATATGATGATGTTTATGTACAAATAAGGAAAGCAAGTAAAAGAATGGGATAGAAAGAAGCGGGGGGGGAATTATTACAACACTTTGAATTATTACAAACCAATAAGAGAGAGGAAGAATATTACAACAAAATAAAAACCTCACAATACACTCAAAATAAAAAAATAAAATAAACAAACTTCATGTGCGCCGGAAAATATTCTGCTTGACGTGAAAGACTGCTCTGTTCTGTCCGGGGAAACTTATTTTGCAGGAGCACTATTCATCCTGAGATACTATTCACTGCCGAAAGTTACTATTCACCATGGCAATTACTATTCACCTTTCTTGATCGTTATTCATCTTACCGGGCATTTTTCATCTGCAGTTACTATTCATCGCCAGAGGTACTATTCATCGACGGGCTACTATTCATCGTCGGGGTTACTATTACCGCCGGGGTTACTATTCACCGCCGGAAGTTACATTTACCACCGGAGGTTACTATTCACCACCGATCACTATTCATCCGGTGGGGTCACATCTTTTAACAAATTAGGTGGTTCGACCGACCATTTAAAGTGGTAAAATTATAACAATTTATAAATAGTAAACTACAACATTTTATGTAAATTACAAAGTTTATATCAAAGTAAATTACAGCAGATATGTGGGTGGTGCAGCCTTCCCGTTAAACAATTAAAAAAATAAATTACAACAGATATGTGGGTGGTGCAGCCTTCCCATTAAAACATAAAAAGATAAATTACAACAGATTGTGGGTGGTGCAGCCTTCCCATTAAAGCGATAAAAAACAGTTATGAAAAGCAGTAAATGAAATATTTAAGCAAGTTATATCACATTTTAAATTAAATGAAAGTTTGTGAAAACTCACCTTTGGAGAAATGATGAATTTTCTGATTCACAAACTTTCTTTGATTACCCTCAAGTCTGTGGAATGTGTTCTCAATTCTCAGTTCAAAATTTGGAATTACAGCCTTGGTGGTTGGTTTTGGAATGGTATATTGATGAAATGCGATAAAAGTTTGGTTCAGAAAAATAAAATATTTAAGAAAATAGTTTATTTTCCCCCTCTTTCTAAAAAAAACTAACTTTCCTTCTTTCTAATTCTTTTCCTTTCAATCTCTCTCGCACCACTTCTTTTTTTTTTCTCTCTGATTCTCTCCTTTTTTTCATCCCCTCTCCCCCCCAATTCTTCTCCATTTTATAGAGAATGGACATAGCAAACAAACAAAATAATAATATAATATAATATAATATATAATGGTGGGATGGTGCTAGCATGCACCACAGAAAGTTAGAAACATATCAATCAATTTTTTTTATTATTATTTTTTTTATTACTATAATATATATAAATATATATATAACGAGTGCATGGTGGTGGCATGCACCACCGAAATTTGATTATAAAATATAAAGTATTTAAAATATGTACAATATTAATCAAATATATGGTCTAAAATAATTTGGTTAAAATAGGTGTAGGTCTGGATTAAAGCTTAAATTCCATTTTTTTCGCTGAGAATTTTGTGAGATGGTATATTTTTATTTTCATCATCGGGTAATCAAAAGAAAGCGCCCAAGTCTTAGGGCCGGTCAAAATGGGGTGTCTACATGGACTCATGGTTTACGTTCTATGGTTGTGAATGTTTGATTGTTGTGCTGGATGACATGACTAGTCACTATTATTATTTGGTTGTCATGGATTTATATGTTTGTTAAGGATTACATGTAAAGATAAATTTCCATGTAATGTTTGGTCGCAAAGATACTATAATCTTATTCAAAGCATTAAATACTTGGTTAAATGTGTTCCTACTGGGCATATAGCTCAACCCTATCTTATTTTTTTTCAGGAAATGATGGAGTCCCACCTCCCTGAAGGGTTGGTCAAGCAATAGCTCCTTTTTGGAAAAGTTGATCCATGTGTATTTTGTTATTTTGAATTGGAATTTTTGTAACAAGACTATTAATTTATTTTTTTTGTAATTGTACGCCCTAGAGGCTTATATTTTGTAAGGCCACCTAGTTCATTGAACTGGAATACGAATTCTGAACATTATGGGAATGTATATGGTGAATTGTAACCTCTTATCTCTTAGTTAAATGAGAAGGTCGACTTTTTGGGTATATTGTTGTATCTGTTTTGGCGTATTGTTGTGGGAAAATTTCAGGGCATTACAGTTTTCAAATGTAAGGATCCTGCAACACATAGTTTTAATTCACAAACTATAACCAATTGGCAATATATGCCAAGTCACATCATTAGTTAGTCTTACATGGAAGGTGTAGAGGAGAAAAAATATCATTTAGCAACCAAACAAACAGAGGGACCAGAAAAATTGAAACCTAGAGGACCAAAAAAATTTGTTCATTATATACACACACACACACATATATATAGACCACAGATCTGCTTCTTCTTGACCAAATCGATGAATTACTCAGATTTCTTGGAGGTTTGTTGCTGAATTAACCAGATCTAACTGTTTTACAAACCCAATTAACAAAACCAGAGATAAATTATAGACATAAGTGAGAGAAAGAGAAATCGCGAGAGAGAAGACGGAGAGGCGGTTGTTTCTCTCTGTTAAGTGATTGTGTAATGGTTTAGGGTTTGGTTTATATATATAGGGGTAAATGGTAATTTTACATCAGGGACAAACCAGGGAGGGGCCGGGGATGAGGACTGGACATTTATCTCTGTCCCTGGCCCGAAACTGATCGGGGATTGATTTTTGAATACCATTCCCATCCTGTCGGGGGTACTTTTCAAGAAAAAAACCGCTTAAATCGGGGTCGAGAGGTCAGGTCCCCATCGGACCGGGTTCAAATTGCCATCCCTACCTATACTTGTGTTCAATTATTATAAACAAAATTTGTAAAAAATTGACTAATAGACAACATGTAGAAACAATCTTCTGTGTAAAATAAATAACTTGAAACAAATAAAAATAAATTACTTATAGAATTTATTTTACCGAAATGTAAAAGTACAAAAAGATCAAGTCGAGTGTGTGACACTCTGTCCTTAAGACAGATTCGCCCCGCTTCGATGCTTACGGATAAAAGACGTCTATCTCTCAGGATACAATGATCTTCACAAATTGTAGTAGCACTCCAAACAATTTGTACGGCGAACAAAACCTATGTTCTAAACTCTCTGAAATTTTTCCCATAAAACTAGTATGTAGAATAATGCCAAAAGAGCAAAAATTCAAAGCAACAAGAGAATTCTGAATACCAAACTGCTGATGGAAATGATTTGTAGTATTTATAGGCAAAATAGGTGACCTTTAGATCTGTCCGAACAAGTGCAAAAGGGATAAATATATCTGTTTTCAAACTAGAATAGGTGCAGTTTGAATTTGAACAGATCTGCTGGCAGTTTTGGACAGACAATTGCTGGGCAGTTTAAATCTGTTAAAAATAGTTTATATGTTGGGAATTTTGTGGAATTTGGACTTAGAAGAGACATAATTTTTTGACAAAAAATTTGAATTCAAATACATTTTGAAATTCAAATAATTTCCTGCAAGAATTTGAAAAAATTCAAATAAATTTTGTCCAAAAAATAAATGTTAGAACTGACTTGACCCACAACACACACCGGCGCTCGGCACGGCGGCGGCGACGGTGCGTGTGTGGTGGTTTGGGCTAAGGTTCACATTGTCCATAACTCCTCCTTTCTACAAACGTGGGGTGTCCCTTGGGGCCCAACTCAAGTGTTGCCACCTAGAGCTTATATACATATACAAGCTTTCTTAAAGTTTCAACGTGGGACAACCCATTTCAAGGAAACCCACATTTTGCTTCTTGAATTGTCCATTCCACGAACCTGAAAATGACGTCAAGTTCCCATTCACTCATAAATGGTTTTGACAAACCGTCTTTACCGTGTGACTTTCCATACGGTAAGGAACACGTCACCTCTTTGGACCTACCTCAAAAAACGTGTAGACCGTACTCAAATTTGGGCTCAAAGTTAGCCCAAAATAAGCCTATAAAACCATTATTTCCAATAATCCCCCACATGAATAGAATTTGACGGAAAGAAAATGTAACAACATGATCTAATTACAGAGAATACAAAAGTTAGAAATATTCTACAAAGAATAGATAGCTTTTGGCTTTAAGCCTTCCCTTGTGAGACACTATCGGATTTACTAGCTAACCAGTGAACATTATGTCTTGAACTGTTCAGCCGTTTGTGCAAACCAAGACAATAGAACTCATACAGTATATTACCAGACACAGTTTAGTTCTCACTATTGTGTTCATTTTGGCCCTGAACAACCTGGTCTTTCATGAGTGCTCTAGAGAATTGTAGCCCTTCACAAATCTCATAGAACCGGCCCAGTTCACACTCATATAGGTGATTCTTATGAAGAGTATCCTGCCATACTCCACCAGGTATGCCTAGATATAAGAATCATTAAAAGTATTACTTAACCTAAAATGCTACAAACATCACTATTTCATCATAGAAATGGGTAGGAGTTTAACTCTCTAGTGATCCTTACGAGTCATACACAACTCGGTTGTCCCTTTGAACCTAAATCTTGGGATCTCCAGTCAACTAGATTGGGTTGCCGTTGTGGTAACTCTTATTTCATAGGCTTAAGTCTCATTCCCCTCGATGAATTCTTAACTAACTCTCTTGCTAACCCTTTGGTTAATGGATCCGCTATGTTGTCTTTAGACTTCACATATTCAATGTAAATAATTCCATTAGAGAGTAGTTGTCTCACGGTGTTATGTCAATGACGAATATGTCGTGACTTACCGTTATATATATGACTTTGTGCTCTACTAATTGTTGATTGACTATCACAATGTATGCATATAACAGGCACCGGTTTTGGCCACATTGAAATATCTTGAAAGAATTGGTGAAGCCATTCTGCCTCTTCCCCAGCTTTATCTAAAGCTATAAATTCTGATTCCATAGTAGGCCTAACAATCACTACAACAAAAAAGGGTTTTTACGGTGTGCAATGCACGCCGTAAAAACCCTTTACGGCGTGCAGCGCGCATCATATTATGACCAGTCATGAAAAGTCGTTTACTTTCAACAACATGCTTCGTACGCCGTTAAAAAACTATTTAACGACAAATTTTGTGCGTCGTCGTTACATTTTTAATGACATGCTTCGTACGCCGTTAAAAACTATTTAACGGCAGATTTTGTACATCATCATTACTTTTTCTACTACGACATGCTATAGTACGCCGTTAAAATATTTAACGGTTAGATTTTGTGCGTCGTTATATTTTTTCTACGACTACTTTTACACGCCGTTAATTGGTGAGACAAATAACGACGCTGATTGCGCGTCGTAAAATATGTAATACAACGACTTATTATGCCTGCCATAGAATATGCAGTTTTTTATTTTTAAATCCAACAGGTTCTATTTGACCAATTTTGTACAATCTAACAAATATTACAAATAAGCATCACAAAACATCAATCAACCACCAAAATATTGTTTGAAATATCAAAAAGAAACTATATCCATAAATTATAAGCATTCAACAATTGTCTATACATTCCAAACATTCGAAAACTATATCCTTAAGTTTTAAACTGTACAAAAAGTTTAAACCACAATAGCAATTAGTACATCTACACAAATGTTGTGAAAGGAATATTTACTTCAGAGCTGCTTCATGGCACTGCTCTACAACATCATCAAAGATGCAAATTGCTATCCTTCTCTCCTCAGTTGTTTTATCATTCCCCTGCAATTGAGACGAGTAGATAAGTAATGAAGCACGATGTAACAGAGCTGCTCGCACAAAATTCAACATTAACAGAACAAAACAAAACAAACATAACATAATTACAGAGGTAAAATAAACAGGTAGATATATAACATAAGCATGCCAAAAATGCTAACAAAAAGTTATAGTTAATGCCAATCATAAAACCAGCAATAAACATAATAAAAATGAACCATTTGACTTTCAAATTGCATAAACATTTGTTGGGTTTTTTTTGCTATGTGACAAGAAGGGCTAAGAGGGGGCAACCATTACGTGGCAACTCTCATGTGGGCTGAGTCGTGACCATAAGAATCCCTACCCACTCGAGTGCCGGACAAAAAGGATCTTAATGGACCCACTCTTAAGATGGACAACCCCACTGAGAACATAGTGATAAGGAGGCATTGGCCAAGTTTAATAGGGATTAGTCTCAGCCGAGCATCACCCCAGAGACTCACCAAATTACATTGGATTGGAGTAAGCCCGTAATCACCGGGCTACATCCCTCGGATAGTAATTGTTGAGACATTCAAAATCAAACATAACCAACTACTCATGTGAAGTCAAAAGATGCTAAGAATGAAGCACAACTATACCATCTTGTAGTGATCAGTATCAGTTTTCTTAGTGAAACTTGGGATGAATCCCCACTTCATGCACTAAAGAACCTCACCATCACCACCAAAACCATCTTCTTTTCGAACCACAGTCAAATCCCTTCCGGGAGAAACATTATAGGATGGTCGGTACCTGAAATTCAACCTTCATTGTTCAATAATTCTAATTCACAAAGTCCAGTCCAATTTATACATTCCAATATATATAACAATAAAATAAAATAAAAAAATTTTACATTCTCAAAATCAGACTTACCTCCGAAACTGCTCAGTATCGATTAACTTCAAAGCGAGCTGCAATCCAGAGATAGTGATTTTGAGTTTTTATTTAATTATAATTGTTTGAATAGCCTAAAAGGAGTTTAGATGGATCAATAACAAATATAAATTAGACATCTATAACTCTATAAAAATTTGAGAAAATAAAAAAAAAAAAACCAGAGGACAAGAAGATAAACTGATTTGTAATAAAAATAAAAGTGAATGTGTCTACCTCTGAAACTCTTCTGGTCGTTAAAACCCCTTTGAGCTATTCAACCATGTCATTAAACTAATTTGAAACCAAAACAAAAACAAAAACAAAAACAAAAACAAAATGAATGTCCAACATCATAAGAGACTGATAATACTGTCTTAATCAATGAAGGAGTCAAGCTTTGGAATCAGAGGATCTAAAATAAGTGGTTAAAAGTTAATGTGTCGAATGTAACTTCAATAAAAGTAAAAATACAAATTGGGGAGTAGTGAAGCATAAAAGCTAATATATGCCTAAAGAGCAAACAGTTTCACCAGATGGCCTGATCAAATTAGAAGATAACTCTGCCAAAACCACATTACTTATGACTTTATCATAGAAAATATAATATCCAAAATGAGAGTTATAATAATAGTAATAAAAGAATGAGTTAATACCAAACCTCATACTTCAAGAATCCTTTAAGAACATCCAAAAACAAAGGGGCACTATCTCCATTCTTGTTAAGATCATATCCATTATTGCTACTAAATTCTTTTAACTCAGCTTTCCAAGAATCCTTTTGCTGCAATTGAAGTTAAAATTAATACAAAGCCATTACAAGAAAAATTAGAAGAAGACTAAAACACATATAAGAATTATTGTAATAAAATTGGCAACATATTGGACAGTACATGATTACCAAATTACACTATGGCAGATAAACTTTTTGTGTGTGGCCCAGTTGTGCCTAGTCCAAGCATTCACATATCAGTGCAATTAGCAGCTTTCCTGCATTTAGTGCATTAAAGTGCAAGACAAGAAATGCACGATAGATATAGATTAGAAAGGTAAGATGTAATAAAAGATAAGGGCAAACAATGCATGTTAAATTTTTAACATCTTTAAAAAAACACAAACAAAAGTATGCCAATAGGTAAATTTCTGAAAAGAGTTTTCCTTTAATCAAACATGTCACTCATGAATTAGTTAAATTAGTTTGGAAGGAAATTAGTATGCAGGTGAGTGTTCGTACTTTGTAGGGTTCTGCAGTAGTCGAAAGCCTTTTTAATTTAAGGATGGTAGGCAGGGAGACAAGCTCATACATCCTTCTGGTCTACATACAACAGAATGATAAAATTTAAAAATGAAGTTAACTTGAGCCCCCCCTTACTCAATCTTTCCGAAGGTTCATATATTTTAACTGATTCAAATCCAGAACAGGTAAAAATGCAGCCAGGCAAAAAAAATTCTGTTAAAGTGGGGTCAAAACCTTGCAATGTAACCTATGAAAATAATTATTATCTAGAGCTTAAACACAAGCTGCATAATTTGGAAAGTTATCAAAAGATTATGCTAGCTCTGTCTGCAAATAATCACTAACCACTCCAGTTCCAAAGTCATGAGAATAAGAAGGGGGAAAATATAGAAGAGGAACCTTTAGGAGAAGCATGAAGTTTTTTGCACGGTCATTGCAGCTACCAATGAGAAAACAACTCCCAACTTTTTATAGCAGTTTCCAAACACAAATGTAATTATATTCTAAGTCATCAATAACTATCTTAAATACTATTCTCGTATCAATTTCATACAGCCCTTCCAATTTCAAAATTACTTCTTCAACTGTGTTCAATTTCATACAAAAACAAAGGCCAAACTTTATTTTTTGTCTTACAAAATTGGAAAAATGCCTTATTAAAACTAGTTTAGCCTTAATAGAATTCTGAAAATTCATCATTTGTGTATAACTGTGATAGAGCATGAGCAACACCCTAAGCAATACTTAAAGTAAAATAGACTTCAAGCAAGAACACTACCAATGGAAATATCCAATATCTAACTTTATAGTAGTTAGGAACCTAAACTTGAATATATGCTACATCACTAACACATCATCAATGTGAACTAAGCATCTACCAGATGCCATTTCAAGTAGGCTAAGAATTTCTTATTTCATTAAAATGGGAAAAAATTAAATTGAAATAGATGAGTAGCAATCTATAATGAAATAAGCAATCCCTATTGCTAGCATATTTCTTCTTTCCCACTTTATACACCCATACCAGTTGCAACCATCACAAGAAAGTGAAATAAACCACAAAATTCATTTTGTCAGATGACTGTAAAATTAGTGTCTTATAATAGGTAAGATTCTAATAAACTTTCTCCCAAAAATTCTTTTCCCACTGCTCTCTAATGAGTAGAATTGTAACTGTATATCCAAGTTTTGCTAAAAAAAAGTCACCACTAATGCATTAGTTGCCACGAGTTCTATACTTCAATATTACCAATAGCTAGATTGTTAAATCAGTACCAAACCTCCATATTTTTTTCAACCAAACCACTTCAACTTTCTTCATCATTATAAATACTATCTCGAATAGGATTTGACATTTCAAATAAATCTCCAATAGGGGTTAGCAACATATCTTCCTCGCACTCAATTAATCATGTTCTTTACCCATCTAGATCAAATATAATCATTAGAGCACTACAGAAGAAACAATCTTTCCTTTCAATTACATTTTGTAGTAGAAATGTTCTATTTATTATATACAATTCACGACAACCAATACAGTAATCTAAGAATGAAAAACACATAAAAGTAACTGCATAAACAAAGTATCACCAATCAATCAATCAAGCCTATATATATATATATATATATTCATTGAGAATGAATGGTAAATAAATTGACATGTGATTTAGACAAAACAGTAGGCATGCTCGCAACGTTTTACAAGAGTGTTTCTTGAAGAACTATCTTATTCAAACAGATGGCACAAATTCCATGATGATTTTCACAAGCCACTTGTTTACCCTCCCCCTCCCCTATACTCTGCATTTCCTTCTGAAAATCACCATCATATTCCAATTAACAAATCCAATCAAATACACTAACCCCTCACGCTCAGTTTGGTTTACCAACATGAATCAACAATAAATTAAACAAAAAAATCCTAACATTTCTCCATAAACTCACTAACTGAAACCAACCCAGGTATTCGGCCCATGTTTTTTTCAAAAACCCATTTTTAGTAAATCATAAGAACACGAGATTCAAGATTTCTTTTTCATTTTCCATTTTCCAATTTTTTCCCCCTCAATTTTCTCAAGTACCAAACAAGATAGGCTCCAGACTTTGGGAATCGCCAAGGAATTAATACAGAGGGAAACATGAATGACATACCTGTTCTTGGATCGATTGGTCATTGGTTTGTTGGTCGTTGCTGAATCTTGGATCGATTGGTCGTTGGTTCGGTGGTTGTAGTAGCGTAAGAAGAGCCCTCACATCTCAGATCTACCATAAATCTAGCAGATTTGAAGCCTTCACATCTCATATCGTCGTCGTCCGAGAATGGCACGAAGATGGTGAAGACAATGGTGGTGGTAGTGGTGTGCGGTGGGTATGAGGGTAAAGACGGCGGTGGCCATGGAAGAGAAGTAAAGGGCGAGGAGATTGTCATCGATCTGGTGAGGAAAAGAGAAGATGAGGAGAGAAAAAATATAGAGAGAAGTAAGCCGCCGGAAGCGAATCGATGTCCTGAAGCAACAAGCCGAGAAGAGAGAGAGAGAGAGGTCGGTAACAGAGGTGATGGCGGCGGCCCAACAGTCACAGTAGCAGTAGCGGTGGCGTCGGAGGCAAAGGGGAGAAAGAAGAAGTGTAACCGTGTATGAGTTTGAAGAGTTAGGGTTTTCTTTTTGATAATGAGTAGGAGGTTAGGGTTTTGGGGTTGAAGAGTTGGAGATTTTGATTTTGATTTTTTTTGGCGCTCAAAAGTTTTATTTTGGCGCCTATTTTTATTTTGGTCATACTATTCACGATAGAAATTGCATGTCGTAAAAAGTAAAATATTTTTAACGACTTGTATATATGCGTCGTGGAAAGTGTACTTTTTAACGGCTGACTTTTTGTGCATCATGAAAAGTGTAATATTTTTAACGGCTGACTTTTTGTGCGCCGTGAAATGTTCAATATTTTTAACGGCTGGTGTACGCGTGTCATGCATAGTTGATGTATTAACGGCATGCCAAATGCACGTCGTAAAAAGTTTTATTATTTACGGCTAATATTGCAAGTCATAAAAAAATCATCATTATTAGCATTCAGGCCTACGCAATAGGCACGTCGTGGTTGGGAAGTTATTTACGACATGCAAAAAAAACAAGTCGTAAAAGTGAGAAACCACAGCTTGCATTTACAGTATGTCGTTAATGTGGAGCCATAAAAACTCAGTTTTGTTATAGTGAATGCAAGTCTATTTGGAAGATTTCCAAAATATAGCTGCCCCACCAAGAGTAAAGACATACCCACTGGTGGACTTTGAGTCTCTAGTATTCGATATCCAGTTTGCATTATGGTATCCTTTAAGTACTGCTAGATATTTAGTATAATTTAGCCCAATGTTACGAGTAAATCAGAGATATCTTAAAACCTTTATAATTGCTTTCTAGTGTTCTACTCCTGGATTACTCATATATCTACTTAATTTACTTACTGCATAGGCTATATCTGGACGAGTGCAGTTTATCAAGTACATTAAGGTTCCAATAATTTGGGCATACTCTAATTGAGAAATACTTTCATGTACATTCTTAGAAAAAAACAAATTAACATCCACTAGTGTTCTAGCAAGATGATCATCATCTTTGCTGAATTTGTCAAGTATCTTCTCAATGTAATGAGATTGTGACAAATATAACCTTCTGATGTTTTGGTAATTTTCATACCAAATATTACATCAGCATTCCCCATGTTCTTCATGTCAAAATGTTTATTCAACATTTTCTTAGTAGTTTTAATCATGTCATTATTACTACATATGATGAGCATATCATCCACATAAAGATCTCATTCTTAGTAAGTACAAATTTATCACTCTCAAACATTAGCCTAAACCCATTTTTACTCAACAAAGATCCATAAACAAGATTCTTGCGAATGTTCGGTACATGCAACACATTGTTGAAAATGAGTTCCTCTCCAGATGTCGTCTTCAGAATAATCTTTCCTTGTCCTTCAACTTTAGAAGTTGAGAAGTTGCCTATAAAAAGTGTTCACCGCTGTCTACTACTGAATAAGATGTGAACATCTTTTTGTCGACACAGATGTGGCGAGTAGCACCAGTGTCCACCCACCATTCTTTAGAATTTCCGATAAGGAGTTTGCCTTGGAAACAACTGCAGAAAGATTTATGTCCTCAACACCATTGGAAATTATGTCCACTTCAGTCATATTGGCTTGAGCAAGCTTCTTGCTTAATCTTTCTTTGTCTTTGCATTTGTTACGGCAATCTTTGGCTCAATGTCCCTCTTTGTCACAGATGTAACATTTGCCATTGAACTTGTACTTCTTAGTTTCCCCTCCTTTAGAGCCTTTTGCGGAACTTTCTCTAGAATACTTCCGTTTCTTTGCTTTTGGAGCATGTTTCAACACATTTGCCTTAGACTCCATTGGATGCTTACCAGCCCACTTCTTAGAATTGCGATTGTCCTTCTCAATCCTCAAACTCACAATCAATTTCTCTAAAGTCATTTATTTGCACTTGTGTTTGAGGTAGTTCTTGAATTCCTTCTAGCCTTGTGGTAATTTTTCGATTAAGGCAGCAACTTGGAAGGATTCACTGAGAGACATGTCTTCTGCATGAATGTCATGCAGAATGAGTTGGAGATCTTGAACTTGGCTGATCACAGTCTTAGAATCAACCATCACAAAATCCAAGAATTTGCCAACTACAAATTTCTTCGAGTTAGCATCTTCTGTTTTGTACTTTTTCTTCAAAGACTCCCATAGTTCCTTTGTCGTCTTGATAGGGCTGTAAACGTTGTATAGTGTGTTGTCAAGTCCGTTCAAGATGTAGTTCCGACAAAGAAAATTAGCATGTTTCCAGGCATCGACCGCAACAACCACTTGCCAATCGGTTTCATCTTCTTTCAAAGTAAGAGCATTTTCACAAAGAAAACGAGCCAGGTTCAGAGTAATAAGATAAAACAGCATTTTCTGCTACCATCTTTTAAAATTAGTTCCTGAGAACTTTTCTGGCTTCTCACCGTGATTGACTGGCACAATCACAACAGGATGAGGGGTTGGCGCAATTGTAGCCACCATACTAGTACTTGCTTGAGCATTAGTTTGACCAGTTTCAATAGTCATGAATTCTAAATTATAAAACAAAATTATAATTAGAATTTTCTACTACACAAAAAATTTAAACCAAAACCGTAGAATTAAATTCTGTAAAAAATAAAAAAACAAGAATTGTAACTTTTATTTCCAATTAATTTGAAAAAAAATAAAATTTTATTTAAACAAATTAATTCCACACGGAAAATTAAATTTCTGTAACACTTCAAAAATTCAAATACTGAAACAGAATTTTAATTAATGAAAACTCAGAAATTATTTCTGAAAATCAAAATTAATTTCTGACCAATTTCACAAATAAATATTCTGAATTATTAATAACTACCACTATATTACTACTAGTTATCAAAGAAAATAAACAGTATATTACTACTATTTGTCAAACAGTATATTACTATTATTTGTTTTTCCAACCAAAATATTATTTTGTAAAACCACATAAAATAATTTCTGTGAAAAGAAGAAAGAGAAAAGAAAACAAACGAAAAATTTTGTATAAACAGAAAAATTCGAATCTGTCTTAAGATTGTAGGAACAATCTTATGTGTAAAATAAATAACTTGAAATAAATCAAACAAATAAGAATAAATTACTTATAGAATTTATTTTACCAAAATGTAAAAGTACAAAAAGATTAAGTCAAGTGTGCGACACTCTATCCTTAAGACAGATTTGCCTCGCTTCGGTGCTTACGGATAAAAGGCTTCTATCTCCCAAGATACAATGATTTTCACAAATTGTAGTATCAGTCCAAACAATTTGTACAGCGAACAAAACCTGTGTTCTAAACTCTCTGAAATTTTTCCCATAAAACTAATATGTAGAATAATGCAAAGAGAGCAAAAATTCAAAGCAACAAGGGAATTTCTGAATACCAAACTGCTAGAAATGATGTAGTATTTATAGGCAAAATAGGTGACCTTTAGATCTGTCCGAACAGGTGCAAAAGGGATAAACAAATCTGTTTTCAAACTGGAACAGATGCAGTTCAAATTTGAACAGATCTGCTGGCAGTTTTGGACAGATAACTGCTGGGCAGTTTAAATCTGTTAAAAATAATTTATCTGTTGGGAATTTTGTGGAATTGGGACTTGGAAGAGGCACAATTTTTGGACAAAAAAATTGAATTCAAATACATTTTGAAATTCAAATAATTTCCTGAAAGAATTTGAAAAAATTCAAATAAATTTTGTCCAAAAAATTAATGTTAGAACCGACCCGACCCACAACCCGCGCCCGGCATGGCAACGGCGCGCGTGTAGTGGTTTGGGCTAAGGTTCACATTATCCATAACTTCTCCTTTCTACAAACGTGGGGTGCCCCTTGAAGCCCAACCTAAGTGTTGCCCTAGAGCTTATATACATACACAAGCTCTTTTAAAGTTTCAATGTAGGACAAACCATTTCAAGAAAATCCACATTTTACTTTTTGAATTGTCCATTCCACGAACCCGAAAAATGATGTTAAGTTCTTATTCACTCATAAATAGTTTTGACGAATCGTCTTCACCATGTGACTTGCCATGCGGCAAGGAACACGTCACCTCTTTGGATCCACCTCAAAAGACGTATAGACCCTACTCAAATTTAGGCTCAAAATTAGCCTAAAATAAGCCTATAAAACCATTATTTCCATCACAACATTCAAATAAAGACGTAATTTTATTTTTGTCTAAAACCCTAGCACGGATCTAAGCCACAGTCCTCTCAGATAGATCGAATGAAAAAAAAGGGGACAAAAGATAATTTTTGTTGTTATAGTTTGGGAACTAGAAGCTGAACTTCCTTTTGATTCTCTCCGAAGATGGCCAAGAGAAAGATTAAAAAAATAAAAAAAAATAAAATGTGAAAAAATAAAATAAAGGCACTAGCTGCAATCAAACTCAGCAAATTTGTAAACTATGAAAAAGGCTATTAAATAACAAGTTGGTAAATTAAATTGTCTCAATACATTAAACAGTAATTACACGTGTTTATTTTTCCTTAATTTTTTTTTTTTTTTTGGGTTCTAAAGCTCTTAAATCTTCATAGTCTTGACTTTGAATCATACATACACAGAGGATAAATTATTCTGGTATCAATAGACACCTCACATAGTGCCCATCAATCACACCACCACCACCACCACCACCTCTTCTCTGTGTCCCTAAAAAAATTAAAATTACATGATCAAGAACCAAAGATTTTCATCTTCCACTAAAGATTCCACTAAAAACATGGCTGTCTCCTCCTAGTGATGCTTCCCACTCAACTGAGGAAACCAAAATTTGAGACAATGCCACAACTATCTCTCTCATCTCTGGTCTATTGATTGCATCTTCACTTATGCACCAGTCTGCTAGCTCTGCCATCTGCAAGAGTGTAAGATCATATGTTATATCAGTAATTCATATGTAAGAGTGAGGTTAGACCTGTCTGATTCTGTGACCAATTTCTATAGTACACGCATCTTATTTTAATATATATATATATATGGAGAAACATGAGTCTAATAATCAATCTAGGTGTTTACATTACATCTCCAAGACATGTTTGTTATGGGAAACGTTATTCAACATGGGCTAGGAGTAGAAGCACATTTAGGGCTTATTTGGTGTAATTTTTTTTAAATTAAAAATTGATAAGTAAAAAGTAAAAGTTAAAAATCCACCCCAGGTTTTAAATAATTAATTTTTTCAGTTTATTTAAATTATTTCTATATCACAATCTATTAGCATTCTAAAAAAAGAGAAAGACAATAAGTAATTCCAATAAGTTGCATCAAACAATACCTTAATTGTTATGCAGCTTGTAAGTTGGTCCGGACCTATTTTACTACTTGCAAATTTAAGGTACTTTTAGAGTAATTTCTTTTAACTATTAGGCATCTGATAAAATTTTGTTTTTCTTCTTCATATGGCAAAATATTTCTATGAGTATTATGACCCATTTTTTATGTTTTTTCTTGTCAAAACTTAACTTACCTTAGATTTTAATCTATTATATTTGATTTTTTCCTCCTAAAGAAACATTTAAGGAAATTTATTGAAAAAAACTTTTGGGATCATTTCAGGTTGCTAAATTTATCGTTTTGAAACGAAAGTGTACCATATTTTGAAACGTGCGTACCAATATGTAATTTGCTGCGGTATTAACGTTTTCTAGTAACATAGTCCGGACACCCGATTATCAAAAAATGAGACTTACCTTGTATACATCCTCCATGTGGTAGCTTCCTTTAAGATTGCCATCTATAATGGATAGCAATGCAGTCTCTGGTTCCTTATCTTGGAAAATCTTGTTTACCTGATCATGTAATTGAATCAAACTTAGTTGCCTCATTACAATGAGGACTAATTGCTTCAAATTGCATCAAGAACACTGAGAAATTTACCAGTATGTATTACCTTATCTGATAGTGATTTCGAATTCTAGTAAATAAAACACTAGTTAGGCTTACAAGAGTGATGAGTGATTTCATTTTGTTGGGCTCCCGATTGTCGCGGATCAGCGCACGTTGACCTGTTATGAGCTCTGCTAGAACCACTCCAAATGCAAAAACATCGGTCTTAGTTGTCACTTGCAGCTCCTTCACAGATCTATTTTTTTGATTTTAAGAAGCGGAAAAAGAAGAAAATTAATGTTGAATTACATTTTACTAAGTGAAATCAGTGAAAATGTGAAAAATCATTGTGTGAATAAATGCAAGAGATGAGAACTTACTCGGGAGGAAGGTATCCTGGTGTTCCAACAAGCCGAGTTGCAATTAAATCATCCTCGTTCGTTCGTCCAACAAACTTTGCCAATCCAAAATCTGCAACCTGTAAAAAACATTGGATCAATTTAGCAAATCCAAAGAACTGTGTTTATTCATCTTAGGTAGTAAAACAAATAAAATCTTAAGTTTTCATTCTTTTCCTTGTTCTATGCTAGCTGGTGCATTGGGATAAAGGATTAAATGAGATAATTACAAAGAAAAAATAGAAACTTTTATGCATATTAGTTCCAGGTGTTCCTGTTTATGTAGAACAAATTCAAGAATAAGTAAACTAATCTCCAAGATGTAAGCAACATATATACTAAAATGAGTTGTGATGAATACCTTTGCTCTGAGCGTTTCATCGAGTAAGATGTTACTCGTCTTTATGTCACGGTGTACGTACCGTGCTTTAGTGTCATCATGAATATATTCAATACCCTTCGCAGCATCTAGCGCGATCTGCGTTCTTGCAGTCCAGGAAAGTGGCTGATGGCCTGTTTCAATAATTTGATGAGAATGAATAGACTATTTGTTTCTCGATTTCAGTTCAATTCTACAGAGGCGTTTAGCAATTGGAATAATTGATACAATGTGAAAATTTAAAAATAAAATTGCTACAATTAGAACTAGAAGGGCCAAATTGACAATAAACCAAATAACATTACAGGAACTGCAGGTGTAATTTGCCATAATTTTTATATGTATAGAGTATTAAAATGAATTGGGTCAGATTTCGGATTAAACCAAATAAACCAAATTTAGATTCGGATTAGGCTAAAACCAGTCTGAATTCAATCTGTTGAGAGGCCTATGCTAAATAAATACCTTTGAGTAATGGATCATGAAGGTGATCACTGAGAGATCCATTTTGAATGTACTCATAAACCAAGTAGAGGTGGTCATCTCCACTGGCATACCCCAACAACTCCACCTATAAATACATATAGGCTTGATTGGTAAAAAAATGTTTGAACTTTGTTAAATCACATTAAATTTCATTTTGCAGATATGAAAATGTTACTTACCACATTAATGTGATGTATCTTGCACAAGACCTTGAGCTCTGCAAAGAACTCCTTGGACTTGTTAGATCTCATCTTCTTAATCGCAACTTCCTGAAAACAAACAGAACAGAATGCATAATGACAAAGATAATTAGGTTGACAAGTCAGGATTTCTTGAAATCAAAGCTCTGATACCACATTAGATCACCAATTGTCCTAAAAACTTAAACTGTTGGGAAATGAGCCCAACAATGTATATCAAGCTAGCATAGCTAACGTGTGAGATAGATGAACTCGGGAAATAAAGGAAATAAGAAGACACGATAGAGACGGCCATACCTGTTCTCCTAGTACCCCAAAATACACGCTACCGTATCCACCCTCTCCGATTTTCCTAGTTTCATCGAAGCAATTTGTCGCTGCTTCAATCTCCTCGAGACTGTATATGACTGGTCTTTCTGATTCAAAAACAGGAACATCTGTACACATGAAATCACTCTTGGATGAGTTGACAATAGATTGGAATGACAAACAAAAGGGCAAATAGATTCTTTATTTTCTTGGACTTGGATTGTCTAACCTTCCATCTTTTCCTTATGCAGGAATTGGCTCTGCGAGGAGAAGAATTTGTTAGCAGTTGAGCTTTTCGATACTAATTTTGAATTTTTTTCGCTGTTTTTCCGATACATTTTTCTCCTGAAGAAGATCATGGCTAGTGTGCACGCTGAAAGTAATGCAACAGCTGATAGTATGCCAATTACTATAGTCCACTTGTGCCACTTTTTTGCTGATAAACCAAAAAAAAAAAAAAAAAAAAAAGGAAAAAAAAAAATGAAGAATACACTCAAAACATATACGAGTCCTGCAAAAAAAATTCGAATCTTGTTGATGCAAATAGACATGTGTGATATTATTGTGTTTAATATTTTTTGGGAGTCAACAACAGGAAATGGTAGACATAATAGAAATGAAATGGATGGCCAAAACAGAATCACAATATCAGATCAGAAATTTTGAACATAGAATGAAAGAAGTAAATAAAGAGTGGTATCATAAACAATACTAATTAGGCAAATTATATCAGTAGTCATTTTTCCAAGTCGATCCTTACAATTTTAGTTGTCTCAGTTTGGTCCAATCAATAACGCCTGTTACTGAAAATTTTATGCAGGATCAAAATCGAACTCATTGAAACTGTATGGACCAAACGTAAGGACTATCAGTGTAATTTGCCATATTAGTTTCATAAAACATAAATAGATAAAAAGCAGCAATTAATTGGAAATTCAAGCAATTTCCCGAACCTATATATATATTCATGAACTTTTTCAATTATGAATCCTCCTAATATTCCCCTATCATAAACACCAAATTGAACTGTAAACATGTGAAGAGTTTCCCTAAAGATCATATTCATTTATACAACAGGAGAAGAATTGGAGTAACTATGAAAAGAAAACAATTAAAGCTTGAACCAAAGTTCCTACTAACCGGCCTTCGGGGGTGGAATTCCATTCTTCTCCATGGGCACAAACAATACCCAACCGACATCAATAAACCCTGGATTCATAGACACTATTGTGTTAAGGTTGTCAATCTCACTTATTCTAGCCGATAGAAGAGTTGCAATATCCGATACCGTATCATGAAGCTGAACTGTGTAAGTCACCACAATCTGAGACTCATTTTCCACACATCCACACAAAAGATCTATTTGAACTTCTTCTCCTGCTTGATAAGACCCTTCTTCTCCCCCGTGCTTCCAAGCCTGCCCGCTATAGAAATCATCAGAAACGTGCACAAACGTGTCATTCGGCTGCAATGTATACACTGTGCTATAAAAATAGCCTTCAACGACCCCAGACGTGCTATTCACTTTTTTGCAAGAACATGGCACTGTTATTAAGTAGTGTTTGTGGTTGTTGCCATCAACAATTGGGCTAATCTGTGATGTGTTGACAGAGTATAAAGTGGTGATTTGTTCTTTGCTGAGATTGTTGTGTTGGTAGAGTAAAGAAGTACAAGTGTCGATTCGCCTCAAGCAAGGAAGTTGGTAAACACCATATGATTGGGAATAGACATCGGAGGCGAAAATTATGACAAACAGAGTTATCAGAAGCGGCTGAAGAAAGGGAAGGGGTAGGAGATCCTTTGGAGCCATTGATTTGGGCATTCATTCATGTGAAGGAAAGAGAGAAAAAGAAATGGAATCGTGAAATTTTTGAAGTTGGGTAGTATTTTTCTTCTTTTCTTGTCTCACTTGTCATGACATTGGTGTTAGTTTTTGATACAAAGCTTATGGTTTATGGGTCCAGAGAGACTAACTTTCATATGGAAACTGCCAGTTCTGATATGGGTGCTAACAAAGAAAGAGACGACAAGTCCAAGCTTATAAATATTGATTTTGTAGTAAACAAGGACTCTAATAATAGTGAACTATATTAAAATTTTGTTATTAGTTGCATCCTGTAAGGTATTTTGTCGATGATTACAAGTTAATAATGGTGATAATATTTTGTCTGTGGTTCACCAAAATTGGGCACATCATTATTGGAATCAGCAAGGTAAAATGCGGCCGGAGGAGTGTGCACTACACATGTAAAAAGCCTTTGTTCATTTAAGGTTCGGCATCAGGCTGGGTGCAAAAAAGGTGTCCAAGCTTGCCCGTAGACTAAGCCCAGTGGGCTGTTCTATCGGGGCGAGATGGGCAGTGGGACAAAACCTTAGGTCCAAGTCCTATCCAATAGCCTTGACCCAGGTGGGCTTGCAAGTCGGCCACCAGGCTGTCTCATATATACTACCAAACTGGCTTGCGAGCTTAGCCCAACTAACCTAGATTCAGGGGTATTTTGGGTTTTTGCTTTTGGTTGGCAGGCCAGATCGAGTTTCAAATCCTAGGCCCAAGCCTAACCCAAGCTTCATTCAAGTCAGGCCAATTTACCCACGGTACTGGCTTGGGCCAAATAAAAGCACTGGGGGCTAGGCTTGGTCATGAGCCTTCTAGTCAAATGACGACCCTTAGTTCATTGTTGTCATGTGGGTATTGCACCATATACGAGTGGTAATTTTAAGCTATACCCACATGGTTGCTAGTGGCTAGGGGGATGAACATGAAAGTTTATGGGATAATTTTTGGCCGTTTCATGTTCAACTATTGTAGGGTCACAAAACACTCGGGCTTAACCAATACGGTATGAAGCACTAACACTTTAACATAAATATCATGGCCATGTTGAACATATATGAGACACGACACGGTTGGGACACACTAGGACACATATAAGGCACATCATGTGACTTGTTCATTTTTTCAATAATTTTTTTTAGGGAACACGCTTTGGGACACAATGAAGCCTTTTTTAATTTTTTAAAACTGATATTGAGGGTCATGTTATAATATTTGATAATTTGAGGGTTGAATTTAAATATATATATATATATATACTCATATCAAATCATCAATAACACATCACAGATTTAATCACAATTGTGAAGTTAAGAGACTAACTTCTAAGGATCTATGTAGCGTAACGCAATACATATTTAATGACTTATTTCAATTTAATTTATTTTTTATGTTAAAGTATTGTCAATTTTCATTAACTTTAATTATTTATGAATGTAATATTTGTATGCATAAAAAAATTACTCAGTGTGTTTAGTTTGAGTTTTTTGGATTAAGTTTTTTAATTTTCGTGTTTTTTTATTTTTAGTGAATATTTTTAAAATTTTAAATATTTTTTTTTACTTTTTTAGATCCACCTTATTTAGATGTATCTAAAAAGTAAAAAATTTATGAAAAAATATTTTAAAAAATTAATAAATGCATAAAAATACAAAAAAATGTACTGAATTCTTGTTTTTTTTTTTGTATTTTTGATATTTAGTGAATTTTTAAAATGTTTTTTTCACAATTTTTTTACTTTTCAGATATATTTATGTTAGGTATGTCTAAAAATTTTTTTAAAAAAAATTGCTTAAAAAGTTAAAAAAATTCAGTAAAAATAAAAAAACACGAAAAGCAAGAAAGTAAAATTTTTTGAAAAGTATTTTTGAAAAACTCTAACTAAACAAAGTGTTATAACCTTACTATGGCTTTTTTTGAAAAGATGGTAAAAAGTGACTTTTTGACTTTTAATCAAGCTTTTAGTTTTTTTAGACAAATGATTTGAGAAGTTGATAAAAAATTACTTTTGACTTTTTTTATTAATATTTGTTTATGACGTCAAATCACAATAAAATAACAAAACTACCCGCATTCAATTTAAAATATTTACAACTTCACCCATGTAGCACATTTTGACCCATGAGGGGTAGAATTGTAATTTCACCAGTAATTAAAAACCAACTTCTCAAATGAAAAAAAAAATACAAAAAAATCAACTTTTAACTTTTGTTACAAACCTAAAAAATGAATAAAAATCAAGTTTCCAAAACACCCTGGGTGTGTTTGGTTTGTGTTTGTAGAGTAGTTTTTGAGATAAAAAGTACGAAAACTTGTTTGGTTTGCCTTTTTTTAGAAATGGTTTTGAAAAATTATTTTTGGGAGAGAGTTTTAAAAAAAGTGATTGATTTGATGTGTATGAGAAAGAAAGTAATTTTGGAAAGTAGGTAACCAAACAAAATTTTGAGATTTTTTTTAAAAAAATTTGTTTGATTTAATTACTCTTAAAAATTTATTTGTAAAAAAAAATTTTCAAAAATTTATTTGTAAAAAAAATTTTTCAAAAATTTTTTTGAAAAACAAACCAGACAAGGCCCTATGTTTGTGTCTGCATGTCTGACTCTCATAGGACTGTTTTGCAGGTAGTTGTACGTTTTACAAGCGTCCGGATCCTCTAGAGTGAAAGACCCTGAAGTGATCTCCTAGAGTGACTCATCCAACGGCTGTGAATAAAACTCCCCAAAACGACGTCGTTTTGGGGAGTATTTTGAAAAAAAAAAAAAAAAAAAAATTCAGATTCGGGGGAGCAGCCCTCCTGGCCGTCCGCTCCGCCGTCGGAGGCAGATCCCTCCTCTGGAACCTCTCCGAAGCCACCCCATGTTTCTTGCCCGGCGTCTCCTGCGACTCCTCCTCCTCCTCCTCCGTCACCCAGCTCCGCCTCCCCGCCATGGGCCTCTCCGGCCAACTCCTCCAAACTCCATCTCCAATCTGACCCACCTCCACACCCTCAGCCTTCTCCGGCCCAATCCTCGACTTCCTCTTCTCTCTCCCCTACCTCGTCTCTCCTGCGACTCCTCCTCCTCCTCCGTCACCCAGCTCTGCCTCCCCGCCATGGGCCTCTCCGGCCAACTCCCTCCCAACTCCATCTCCAATCTGACCCACCTCCACACCCTCAGCCTCCGCTTCAACTCCCTCTCCGGCCCACTCCCCTCCGACTTCTCCCCCTCCGCAACCTCTACTTCCAAGACAACCTCTCCCAACAATGGCGATCTCTACAACTCCAAGATCAACGACCCATCTCTCTCTCCTCCTCCTCCTTACAGAAAAGATGCAGGGTTAATCTGTGTCTAGTTTTGATCAATCTGTGTCTTTTTCTACAGATTAATCTGTGTCTTTTTCTACATTAAAAATTGCAGATACATTCGAAGACGAAGGCTGTCTGCAGATCCTTCAAAATCCATTAAATCTGTGTCTTTTTCTACAATTTTGACTAAAAATTGAAGAAAAATGAATTGGGTATTACCCAGAAAATGCTCAACCTCATGGCTTCCATTGAAATTTGTAAGCTCTTAATACGAAAAGGCAGGGAGAAGAAGCTCCGGACGGCGGCGTCGTCGGACTCGGAAAATGGAAGAGAAAAGGCAGGGATATCACTTCCTTACCAAAATAATCTTAACCTTTGATTTTACTAGTGGGGCACGTGTCAAACTCTCAAAGATCACTCTAGAGATCACTTCAGAGAAATCACTCTAGAGGATCCTTTCGCTTTATTCACAAGGCCTTACACTGAATGATAGGGTGCACTGGTTGGAGTTTTCTATCATTAAAATTAATAGAAAATAAAAAAGGGGCATTTTTATGACCAAAACTTGGGAAAACATGGGAGCTGTCTTTGTGGGTAGTTGAGTGTATCGTATTTTATACATAGTGTGTGAGTGATTTTTCGATCACACTATAATTCAGTATTCAGCTAGAGAGTATTGACAAAATAGATGACACCTAGCTGACCTGCAACAGAAAGAGAAGATTCCGGCGGTGGTTCGTCCACCCGGGGGCACTCCGACGATCAAGTCAGTATATCTCTCGAAGATAATCAATAGTGCTAAATTTACTGTTCTGAGTATAAAAAGCATACCTTAGACCCGTGAGGGTGCCTCTCTTTTATAGCCAACACAAATCTAGTCCCAATAGAAGCCTACCTTCAATGGACTTAGGATTACTGTTAATCTTGGACTCCCAATAGGATTAGGATAAACTCTCTAAGAATCTTATCTTTACCCAAACTGAAATTTTCTTCCATTCTAGGACTCTTGTCCCTTATCCGCTTATCCCGGATTCCGGTATCCTCGCAGATAACCTCGGCCTAGCCGAGATCATTTCGGCATCATGACCAGGACACGTGACACCTCGGCTGACACTTCGGTGTCACCTCGGCCACGTGTTGTCATTCAAAAATTATGTCCCCACACATAGGCTTTGCTATTTCCGTCTATTATGGTCGGTCTTATAGACCACATTGTTTACCTGTTTCAACACTTCCCCTTTATAAACCAAAACCACATTTGTCATATGAAATTCTTAGAACATCTCCAATGGAGTTCTCAAAACACTTATTAAAGTTATAATTTAGTAATAGTGATAAAAAGTGGATTTTCAATGGCTTGCTATTTTACTTGTCAAAGATGACATATGTCATATCTGTTCTCAAATTTGGCAAGTAAAATAGCAATTGCTAAACATGTCACATTAGCAAATATGAACATATTTGTGACTCCAAATTTAGTTGAAAAAACAGAATTGAAACAGTAGAACACCAAATAATTTTTCAAATTTAATTTTTCTATTAATTTTTCAAATTGAATTATATTTAATTTTTATTCTAATTTTTCAAATTTTTTTCATTTTTTATATTTGTTTAGTCGGAAATAATATAAATATATAATTTTTTTTACAAATAGTTAAAAAAATGTCATAAAAAGACAAAAAATAAACAAAAATAAAATCTCAGAAAAACCTATATCCAAACAATACCTACAAACTTGAAGAGAAAGTTGATTAAGAATTGCCAAAATAGCAAGTGACCATTGGAGCACCATTGTTTAATTTGGCAAAATAGTACTATTCATTGTCAAATTATAGCAATAGCAATGATATTATAGCAATAACCATTGGAGATGCTCTTAACAGATGATTATTGGGTAGTGTAGGAGTACGGTCACGTAATATTTTATGATAGTATGATTGGTTGAAAATATAGAGTATTAATTATTTATATTTGGTGATTGAAAAATATGAGAAGATATGAAAATAATTTATGACAGAGTATAATCATGTGGTACTCGATAAGTATTATATAATTTTTCATTGTTAACTTAGCCACATTTTCCTTGTTAACTTAGCTGTTGAAATTGTTTCCTTATGAATAAGGGCGTTTATCATCACTTTTTTTCTTTAATTATTTATTTATTTTTATTTTTATTTGATTATGAGCTATTGTGCTGTTAACTATGACTTAGTTATAATTCATTGCAATGTTAGTTATGATTTAGTTTTGATCTATTGATGTTGTTAATTTGATTATGACCAAAGAGGTCTTTATACCTTAAGTGATATTTGAATATCACCCATGATTATGATATTGGTGTTGGTTATGATTTAATTATGACCTATTGAAATTGTAATTTTGGTTATAACCAAAAAAGTTATTGGTTATATCTTAAACATGGTCAGAAAGGAATTTAATTATGATAATTTGTGATATCAACAATACAAATTATCATAACCTGCATATAATATACTTCTTTTTAAGAGATCTATTACAAAATTACCCATATATATAATGTTGGTTATAGTTATCCCTCACATTCCACCTGTGTTCCGACCCTCGAATTTGCAGGCTAAGGACACAATTTTTTTTTAGTATTTATGTCAGTTTAGACCCCAAAAAATAAAATAAAATAAAAAAATAAATATTGGATCTCCCTTATAGAAGACATGAAAGAAGCTCCACGTGGCGTGTTTCTACCCTTTTAGACTTCAAAGAGGAAAGTTGTAAAGTTTTGAATTTGATGGTAGAGTTAGGCCTCCAATGATTATAAGTGTCGTTCGGCTAGTTTTTTGGTTTTTTTGATTTTTTAGTTTGAGATTTTTTTGTTCGTTTAATTTTCTTGTTTAGTTTTTTTGATTTTTTTGTATTGGAATGATAAAATTACCCTCTACTTGAAAATGATGCTTTTTTAACTTTTTGTTCGTATATGGGTTGATTTGATAATTTTGCATCAAAAGTCATGTATTTTGTCATTTTGTGATTTTGTGACTTTTTTTTGTCCTTATGTGTTTAGTTAGTCCCAATATATTTACCAAACGAAGGCTAAGGGGTTGTTTGAGGTGTCCTAAATAAGTGCACTTTTTGTCTTTTTAGACTAAAAAGTTGAGGTTGAAAATATGAATGTTTGGGTTAACTTTTTGACTTTTTATGAAAAAATGTGTAATAAAAAATTGTAAATATTAGTTTGTAGGGAAAAATTAAAATTGAGAATTGTGCAACCGTAATTATTAATTTTTGATGAATAGTGATAATTTTTTAACTTTTTGAATAACTTTTTAACTTTTTAACTATTTTGAGACTTTTCAAACTTGGCCTAAGACTATCCAGTTCTCTATTAATATTAACACCATAGCTTTCAATTTGGGTGGAAGGTTCTACAACTATTAAATTAATAAATATATAATCTTTGACTTCAAAGTGCTATTATCAATCAATCGTGCAAAAAATAGAGAAAAATGGCTATCGACATCGATCGGATGAATCTCACAAATGTTGTTAAGCACCTCCGCTTTTCATACATTTTTTAATATCATTATACCTTCAAATTAAATTGTCATAAAAAAAACAAAAATTACCAATTTTACCCTCACTTTTAATATAATCAGATTAATATGATTTTTTTTATATGAATAATTTCTATACTAAAGTTTTAAAAACTAAACAAAATAAATTATTGAAATATGACATGTAGTAAGCCCCACATATAAGATTGAGAGAGTTAGGTTCTAATCTAAATAAAGAATATGTTTGGCTAATCACACAGCACCAACCAGAGCGACTTTACAACCAAGCAATTTATAATATATATATATATATAATTTATTTCAAAATTTTATGTTGAACACCCTAATTCACTTTCTTGAACACTCAGCCTAGTTGAATATTCACCAGCCTACTTTCTTGAACACCCATTTGACTGCCCAACAGTGGCTAGTGTGACCTAGTAGTTGACCTGTGCGATGAATAGGTTAAATTTTTGTAAATGATATTTTATAAAATAAAGTTTAATTAACTTTTAGAAATATATTGCAATGTATGATTTACAAAAGAATAATATAATTTTATCATGATATAAAATATAACATAAATATATATATATATAATAATAATAATTTTAGTTGAATTATTTATGTATATATCTATGTGTACATATGCATAAAACTATTCAAAAAACATATTACGAAATATACAGTACAATCTTGGTTCTGTTAAACTATAAAAGTGTATTTTAAATTAATTTAGATATAATAAAATAAATATTCATTTTAATATGAAAAATAATGATCAAATTGGCCAAAAAAAATAGAGTCATTTAAAATTAAAGAATGATAATTTTAATATCATATATATAATGATTTTATATAATATTAAATTATAACATAGTAAAATAAACAATCAATTTGACATTAATAATAATAGTTAAATTGGAAAAAAAATTAGTAACATAAAATTAAATTAAAAGTAATTTTAATTATTTAATTTTTTATTCATTTGAAAATTAAAATATGTATGAAGGGAAGTTATACAAAATTATTTTAAAAAATTAAATATAAGTATGTTGTTGTTGAATTAAGAAAAAATAGATAGATTAATTATGTTGAGCATTAATTTTTCTTTAATATCTATTTTAAACTGTTTATACATACTGTATATAATTATATATACATATATGTATATAAATTTTAAATTAAATATAAATTTTTCTTAATAAACAACTTATATTAAATAGGAAACTCAATAGAAATTAATAATAATATATGAATAAGATAGACAAGAAAATAAGAAATATATGTAATTTTAATATAAAAATTGAATACTTGAATAAAAGTGAAAAAAAAGAAGAAAAAATTAATTTGAAAATTATTTATTAGTATATATAATTATATTAAATTTTATTTATGAGTATTTCAGAATAAGTAGAAGTCTTTTAAATATTTTTTTAAAAAATAAATTAGATATAAGGGCATGATACATGGGAAAATTATACAATAGTCTTGGAGTACCACGTGGCCATACTCTCTCACCAATTACCATTCATTATGCCTCTCATGTTCATCAATCACCCATCACAAATAGTTAATACTAAATATTCTCCACCAATCATACTATCATGGAACATTATTTTTAACACCCAACACAAATAGTCCGAGAATACCCCTAATAATAATATTTACATTTATAGTATGAATGTTCCGTGATATGAACATTCACATTATAAAATATGAATGTTCACATCACCAAATTGCTAAGTATTCAAAAAATATTTGTAAAGGTAAAACTGTCCATAAAATATCTTTAAATGTGAGAATTAGGATATGATGAATCAAATGTCTAAATAATAAGACTTATTGAAATATAAGAATGTGTTATGGACTAATTGGGATATAAAGTATTTGAAAAATGATTTCCTAATAAATCTCCCAATCAAGAAACCAATTACAAAAAAAATTTAAAGAAAAAAAATGTATGATTGAGATTCATTTTAAATGGGGTAAATTACAAATATATCCCTTAAGATTTACTTAAAATATAGATTGCTCCTTGTGGTTCTGAAAATTATATCCTACCCTTCAAATTTCTAATCATATAGCAAATGTCCCATTTTACCAATAAATTATCAAGTCATTTAACTGTTTTTAATGTTATCGTAAATATATCTCAATTAACAATTCTAGTACCTTGTTTGGTTTCAAACAATTGAAAAATATACCCTTCAAGATTGCTTCGTATTTCTAATCGTATAGCAAATATACTCCTTAAGATTTATTTAAAATACAGATTGCTCTGTTTTTTTTTTTTTAAGTAAAAAAAAAATTAATATTTTAAGAATTTTTTTTTTTTTTAGATGCACCTACTCAGAAGGGCAATTCCATAAAAGTATGTAGCAAAAAGTCCCATGAATTTTTTTGTAGACTATTAAGTCCCATTAAATTTGAAAAGGTACACTGTGAGATCCTTTTACTATATATTTTTTGGATATTCCAAAATGTGAATAGGTTTCATTTGTGCACTAATGTCTTATTAAATTTTTGTCAGATGTGTCATTCTTGAAATGTGACAATGTGACATAATTTTAATGTGCACACTATTGTTTTATTAAACTTTTATCAAATGTGTCATTCTTCTTAAAATGTGACAATGAGACATTAGTCTATGCGTACACTATTGTCTTATTAAACTTTTGTCAAATGTGTTATTCTTCTTAAAATGTGACAATGAGACATTTTTACACTATTGTCTTATTAAACTTTTGTTAAATGTATCGTTCTTAAAATGTGACAATGTGACAGCATTCTAATGTGTCTACTATTTTGCAAAATGTGTCATTATTAAAATGTGGCAATATGACATCATCCTAATGTGTGCACTACTATCTAATTACGTTTCTAAATGTAGCTACACGTCATTTGAGCGATTTCAATATGAAATGGGACTTATCAGTTCATAAAAAGATTTATGGGACTAAATGGTCCATAAGTCATGAAAATAAGATTTATTAGTAAATGTCCCTAAAAAGTATACTATTTATGAAAAAAATCTTTAAGAAATTTATCAAATACAAAAAATATAAAAATTTCGTACATTTTTGTATTCTTATATATTTATTAATTTTTTAAAATATTTTTTCACAAATATTTTACTTTTTAAGTGTATCTAAGTCCTATGCATATAGAAAGTAAAAGTTTACTTAAAATATTAAAAAATTTCACTAAAAATAAAATAAAAATAAAAAACTCAATTTTCAAAAAATCAATCAAAACCAAACAAAGTGTAATTTTATTATTGTATAGGAGAGTAGTTAGAAATTTCTTTTTACTGTTAAATAAAGAATTCTAGTAAGGGGGTTTATGTAATTTTTTGAACTATAAGAAATAATTTATATTTTAAGCAAATCTCATAGAATGTATTTGTAATTTACCACCTATAATAATATTGTATATAGATGAGATATTAAAAGTGGAGAACTCTACTACCTCAGGATTTGGGTGAAGAAATTTATCCCAAAAGTAAACGTGTAGTTATTGTATTTTGGTGTTCATATATAAAAGGAATTTGAGCCATACATTAGTATTATGAGTAGAATTTTAAAATTTGTAGTATTGCTGTTAAAAGTATGATCAAGATGAGCCTATGCAAACCAAATTTTAAAATAAAATTTTCATTTTATTATTTGAAATTAATATTTGATTAGGAATATTCTTATTTAGTATAGAATATTATTGAATTGTTTAGTTTCCTAATTTGATATGATGTAATTTTCCAAGTTTATTAGTTTTGATTTTATTTCTTATTTTATTAGTTTCTTATTTTTCAAGAATTAGGCTTATTATAAATAATGATATAAGCCATAGGCAAAATAATTTTTGAGAATATTTCGAGCTTTATATTTTTTTGTTCCAACCTTAGCTATTCTCTAAAAATCAACTATTACTGAGCATTTATTTCTAGTATTCTTCGTATATCAACGAGTTTGAGAAAGAATCTTACTTCCAGTATTGAGTTTCAATCAATAGATTCTAAGGTTTGCTACTATGTTTTCGCTGCATCAGCCTCTCCTCTATATTTATATAGTATGCTTTTGCACATATAAAGAGTTTGCTTTTTTGTGAACTTCTTTTCGTTTTTAGTGATCTTTTAAAAAAAAAATTAAAAATTTTAGACTTCTAAATTTTACTCGATGAGACGAACTAGAAAATTTTAAAAAATAAAAATTCCAAAAAACAGAGGTCCAAAAATAAAAATAAAATATAAGCCAAAAATAGTGAAGTTTTTTTTTTTAATACTTATTTTGGCTTTTTATTTTTTTTTTTTTTTTGAAATTTTTTAAATTTGTTTTACTTTTTAGATTTGCCTACAAAAGATGGATTGAAAAAGTTATAAAAAAAAAATGACATAATTTTGAAAAAAGATCACTGAAAAAAAATTCAAAAAAAAAAAAAACAAAAAATGTGCCTTATTTTTGTGTTCCCAATCAAGCAATCTATAAAGGTAAATTTAGTGGTGGAGTTTTGGACTCAATCACTTGTACAAGGTTGGTGTGAGTCAACACGACTATTAATCAGACTATTGTATCGTATGGCATCCTAGGGGAGACACGTCAGTATAAGGCATTTTGCTGTACCGAGTATAGAGACTTTGCCAATTAAAGAAGGATTTGAATCTCCTTAAAGAGAGTGAGATTACTACATTGCATTCTGCATGATGTTTATCCATTTATTTGGAAATATGGTGTTAGCCACTAATATTTTAGTGATGATGGATATTGTGTAAATACAAATTTAATATAGTAGATAAGAGTCGTGATCCATGGACGTAGATAAAGTTTGTCGAATTACGTAAATTTTAGTGTCCTCTCCATACTCTTATCTTTCATATTTCTTCATACTTTATTTTTTGAGCTCCATTTTATGCTCACAATAATAATCTAAACTGTTTATCTTGTAAATCTCACAATGAAGACCGTTTGTGCAAAAAATTAACTTTATCGGATAACGATAAATACATGAGCAAATCACTTTTTATTTTATAGAATAAAAGATTTAAGTTTAAACTCACAATTGATGTCCATTTTAAAAAATAAGATACAATTTTATTCATGTATCTAATGATGTCCGATAAAACTAATTTTTTACATGACTCATTTAAATTGTTAGAATTACAAGATGAACTGTTTAAATTATCATTGTGGGCCTAAAATGAAACCCATAAAATGAAATATGAAAGATAAGAGTATGAAGGGGAGCCATTCCAAATGATATTTGCCCAATATTTATTTTTGATTCTATGATTATTTATTTTTTGTTATTACACCAACAAGAAGTATTATTAAATCTAGATCACACACATTTTTTTTTTTTTTTTTGGGGATAAATTACACTTTCCCCCTTTATGGTTAGTCATTTTCCCATTTTGGTTTTTTAAAGCTTTTTTTTTTTTTCCTACTTTAGTCTTTTATGTTTCAAATTTTTCTCAATTTGTTCCTAAAATAACTTATATTTAAAATAAGACAAAAAATGTCACATTAATTGTCACATAATATAAAATATATATATATATATATTATATTAGGGTTTGAGTTTGTCTCAAAATGTGTGAGTTCTATATAATAAAATATTTTTGTATCATGTGGTAATTAATGTGCATTTTCTGTGTAATTTTAAACGGAAGTGAACTTTAGGAGTAAATTAAATAAATAAATAAAAATGGAAACATGAAGGCCAAAATGGAAAAAATAAAAAAATAAAAAAAATTCAAGAGCCAAAATGAAAAAATAACCACACATAAAGGGGCAAGTGTAATTTTTCCTTTTTTTCCCTTCTTCGGAACAAGTATTCTAGATCACAAAACGAAACAACATTTGACTAGCTCAAAAAAATAATTTAAAAGCAATGTTAAAAATAAAATATGTGAAACATATTCATGACTTAGTCAGCACCAAATTTGAATTTATATCATAGGTTTATTGAAGTAAGATTTTTTTTTTTTTTTTTTTGAAAAAAAAAAAGAAAAGAAAAGATTACACGTTTTTTTGTAGTTTTTTCTTATAATTTCAATTGTATCAATTTTATATTTGAATTTCTTTTATATTGTATCAATTTAATTTAATTAATAATGGTTTTTTTTTTTTATAAAATTAGACCGAAATCAAATGGCAAAATTGTGCATTTACTCTTTTCAAAGTGATTAAGTAGTTGATATCTAATTTGAAATGATCTATTATCTTTTTTGAATGGATTACTTTGCCTTTATTTTTTGGAGATTTTTTTTAAGGTCCTGATATTACCCAATATTTTTATAATATCTAAGGCCCCTTAACATCGATCCAGAGAAAATTCAATCCAGAGAATTTCTCTGGGCTGATCCAAAATTTTTTTTACACATCATGGAAAAATTTCTTTAGACACATTATAGAGAAAGATTTACCTATCTCCAACACCAAATTTCTCTAGACACATCACTAACACCAAAATTTCTCTGACACATCATAGAAAAAATTTTACACATCTCCAACACCAAATTTCTCTAGACACATCTCAGAGAAAATTTTATAAATCACCAACACCAAATTTCTTTGGACACATCACAGAGAAAATTTTACACATTACCAACACCAAATATCTCTGGACACATCACAGAGAAAATTTTACACATCTCCAACACCAAATTTCTCTGGATACATCATAGAGAAAATTTTACACATCATCAACACCAAATTTATCTGGACACATCAAAAAGAAAATTTTACACATCTCTAATACTAAATTTCTCTAGTTTCATCATGTAATCTTTGATGAGCAGGTATGTTACTTGCTTTTCTATGTCCTTCACACTTCTAAGTACTATATTGCTTCTGGTTCTCTTGTTCCAGGTTTTTGATTTGGTGAATTGCGAAGCATTAAACCCATCTTTAGGTGTGAATGTGACTAGAATACAGAAAAACTATTTGCAACTCAGCATAGGTCAAGGAGCTTGCTGTCTTCACTATTCATAAAAACCAATCAATCTCACCTTTCGCTCCACCTATCATTTGATGAATTGACGTTTGCCTACCGAACAATCAGTACGTTGTTGAAGACCTGCAACATGAATCATCTCGTTCCTTCTCCTTTATCTTCATCATCTCTCACGATATAACAAAAATCTTGTGTATTGTCCATCTAATCTAATTCACTGCTAACACAAACACGTATGATAATCAATCATAGCATTTTCGACGAATCAAAATTGTGTTCTTCGACTTCAAAAAAAAAAAATCAACAAAACATTGATATTTCTCTGTGATATATGGTGCTGGGTTGAGGGACATTAGATATCACAAAATAATATCGTGGATCTCTTCCATTACTAAAAATGGAATAGGGACTTTAAACTAATTTTTCCTTATTTTTTATCCAATTTCTTATCAATTGGATTATTGACCTTAAATTGACACAAGTAAATTACAGATATATAGTTTGTTCAAAAATGAAGATTGCTAAGATTAATAAGACAAAAAAATTATTTGCACAAAAATAAAATACAAAGTTTACAAAGACAAGATGGTCCCCACTTGGAATGGACATAACTTTTTGAAATTATTAATTAACCACACATCTTATGAATAATTTATATTATATATAGAGTAATCTCTAAATTTTTGAAAAATTCCTTTACTGGTTCCTATATTGCAGAAGCATTCTTATAATACATATAACATATAAGATGATCCCAAATTATTTAATAAATAGTACATAATCCTATTGATTTCATTATTGATTAATATAAATTTATTAATTTTTCTCATTTTTAGTTTTTTTTTTTTTTTTCTTCAAGTATATGTTAAAATTTCCTTTTAGCAAAAGATTTTTTTTGCTACGCTTATTTTGGTCCTTCCTAAAACAAATTTTTGACTTCGTCCTCACTCCTCTCCATACTCTATTTCATGATCCGATTTGCCTAATTTCATCAAAACTATTTGACGCCTCTTCAATCTCCACAGGCCTGCATATGATTGGCCTTTCTGATTCTAAAACTACGGGGACATCTGTACACATGAAATCACTTTTGGATGAGTTGATAATATATTGGTGTTAGATTTTTGTAATTAGCAATTCCGTTTGACAAAATTTCTTTTAATTGTAATTTTACTCGATCTTTTATTTCAGTGAAGCTATAAGTATTTAGATACGAATCCAACCCGAATTGTGTCTATGCAGAGGACTTTGTGATTTTAATCCTATCATGTTTGCCACTTCGCAGACTATGTCAGGGATCGAGCTACCCGGTCAGCTCGCAGGGGTCCAGGGGACAGCGCCCTATAGCGGAGTCGAGGGGCAGTGCCCCTGAAGCAAAAAACAAAAATGCAGTCGAAGTTGTTTATTCGCTCGAGCGAAGGAATGTACGTTCGAGCGAAAAATCTTTGGTCTTAGAAATTTTCATTGAGTGCAAAAATACTGAGAAGGTTTATTGTTCGCTCAAGCGACATTCCTTCACTCGAGCGACCATCGTGGCCCTGTTTGCTATAAAGCTGTGTTTCAGTCAGATTTTAGATACGACTTCCAGATCTTCTTCTTGGTGTTAAGGTTTTCATTTAAAGCTTCTTTGTTTATTTCTTTTGATATCTGTAAGAGTTTATATCATGAATTAAGTGGATTATATCAAAAGATTTGTTTATTTTGTTTTATTCACAAAAGAGAGAGTTGTTCTTCGGTGGATTCCAAAGTGGCTCATTGTCGTAGATTCGACATCATCGTTGTGGATTCAACGTTGAGCAAGACAATTTCGAGGTGAAGACAGTGGTGAAAGGGTACATTGGGTCGGTTCAATTTGGGCGTGGATTCGCTAGGTAATTGAAAATACACTTGTGTAATTCTTTTTTTTGTCTCGTTAGTAGATTATTTTGTGGCTTTTGTCCGTGATTTTTTTATCACAATTGGAGGCGCTCCAATTGTGATTTTTTTACATTAAATCGTTGTGTTGATTTGTCTTTAATTGTTTTGATTAGAATTGTTATTTAAAATTGATACATAATCATAAATCAATATCTCAGGATTTTAGATTTTTCAATTGGAAACACAAACAATAGAGAAAATAGAATCTTTATTTTCTTAGACTTGGTTTGTCTAACCTTCCATCTTTTCTTCATGAAGGTTTTGGCTATGTGAGGAGGAGAATTTGTTAGCAGCCAAGTAGTTCGATTCAATTTTGGATCTTTTTCTCTATTTTTTCGATATGTTCTTCTCCATAAAAAGATTGTGACCAGTATGCACATTGCAAGAAATGCAATAACAGCTGATAGTATGCCAATTATTGTGGCGAACTTGTGCCTCTTCATTGCTGATAAACCCAAAAAAGAAAAAAAAAACAGTTAAAAACATATACAAGTCCTGTAAAAAAATATTTGGAATCTTGTTGATGCAAATAGATATATCATATATGTGTGCTGGGAAATTCTTGCGTTTAATATTTATGGATCAACAACAGGAAATGATAGGCGTAATAGAAATGAATATCATATCAGAATTTTTTTAACACAGAATGAAAGAAGTTAAAAAATAGGTATCCTACATAATAATACGGTTAATTAGAGCATCCACATTAGCCTCACCAAATGTAGTTTTTGGTTAAATATAACTAGCAAATCATAAATTCTTGCTCCATCAATCTCAACAAATTATTTCTAAACTAGCTTTTGGTTGAATTTGCTATAGTACCTCAACAAATTTGTTGAGGTACTATTCATTAGTTATTCAATAGTTTATTATTTTTTTGAGACAGGTTAATCTGCTTTTTATTATATTTTCTCACCCATCGGGCGTTCTCCTAGATGTCCACCTGGATGTCCTTGAAGAGAATGAAGTTTTGCTAAATTTTGGCCTAACCGGTCAACCGGCCAGTCGACCGCCCCTCAGTGGGTTTGCCTCCTTCAACTGCTGCTCTCTGTTGTTGCTATGGTGCACTGGAAAAAATATATTTAAATTAAAAAAGACAAAATAATAAAAAATAATATTTTAATGAAATAGAATTTTAGAATAGAGAGTTTGATGGAGTGTGTACATAAAAAAGAGGTTAACTAAAATACAAAAGTAGATTTTAGGTTATAATTTGGCTCAAAATTTGTTGAGACTGATGCGGATGCTCTTACACTTTTAACTCATGTACTTTCACTCAAATTTTACTTTGGTCTCTATAATTTTAAAATAAAAAAAAAAAAAAAAATTAGTCCACGCACTTTAAATTCAATTTCAATTTGGTGCTTCTGTCCCAATTTCCGTTAATTGTTTTTACAAGACAAAAAAGTATCCCAAAATTGTTAACTGTAACCTCCAACTTAAAGTAACAACCAAACTGAAACTAGGTTTAAAGTGTAAGGATTATAGGAACCAATATTTGAGTCAAACTATACAAGTGAAATGTGTAATTAACCCTTCTTTTTTTTTCTCTCTCCTTTTTTCCCCTAAAGTTTGCTACAATGAGAAACCTAAAGTCAATAGAAAAATATTTTCTATGATTAAGAAAAAAATAGACTTATTTGGGTCAAAAATATTTTTAGTCACCATTGCCATCACCACCACCGCCGCTATCACCCCACCATCACCACTCACCACCACCCTAAACATGAAAATTTCTATTCAATTTTTCCTATCATCGTGACAATTTAGACAAATTGAAAACCAAATTGATAAGATTGAAATATTAAGACCAAAATTAAGGGTGCATAATTCAGGGACAAAGAGCTATATATTTATTAATGTAATTTTCTAATTAATCAAACCTCTTGGATTTCCCCCCAACATCTACCAAATTGAACAATAAGCAAGTTTAGAATTCCCTAAAGATCATATTATTTAGGGCAAGTTTCACGTTATCCCATTATGGATTTAACTTATGTGCAGATTATCTCTTTTCATTTGGAAATAATTACATAGATTTTTTATAGTTTGTGAACTGAAATATACCGTTAGGCCCATTAATAATTAAATGAAAAAAGTAAAATATCTATGTATATAAGTAACCTTAAGTGTGTGAACTATAAATATTTTTGTCATTTGTTTGAGAGACAAAACGCACTTAACCTTATGTTTATTTTATTGCACGTGCGATTTACTCCCTTGAAATTTGAAAATAAGCATATAACCCCTTTTATTTGGCATGTATTTCATACTTGTTATTAAGTTGGACAGAATATTTAACAGTACACTTTAAGTAGTTATTTTTGAATAAGAATGGGATAATCTACATATGGGCAACAGCACAATGAGTAAAGTGAAATTTGTCCTATTATTTATGTATAGGTTTCCTAGAAAAGATGGAATAACTTGGAAAGAAAAAGAAATAAATCTTCAACCAAAGTTCCTACTCACCGGCCTTCTGAGGTAGACCTACATTCTTCTCCATGGGCACAAACAACACCCAACCGACATCCAAAAACCCCGGATTCTGAGACAGTATACTGTTAAATTTCTCAATCTCACTTATTTTAGAAGATAGCAGAGTTGCAACACCCGACAGCGTATCGTGACGCTGAACTGTGTAAGTCACCACAATCTGAGACTCACTTTCCAAACACCCACACAAAAGATCTATTTGAACTTCTTCTCCTGCTTGATATGACCCTTCTTCTCCCCCATGCTTCCAAGCCTGCCCGCTATAGCAATCATCAGAAACGTGCACAAACGTGTCATTCGGCTGCAATGCATACACCGTGCATAAAAATAGCCTTCAACCACCCCAGACGTGCTATTCACTTGTTTGCAAGAACACGGCGCTGTCACTACGTAGTGTGTGTGCTTGTTGACATCGACAATTGGGCTAATTTGCGATGTGTTGACAGAGTAAAAAGTGGAGATTTGTTCCTTGCTGATATTGTTGTGTTGGTAGAGTAAAGAAGTACAAGTGTTGATTTGCTTCGAGCAAGGAAGAAGGTTAACACTGGATGATTGGGCAAGCCATCGGAGGCAAAAATTGTGACAAAAAGAGTTGTCAGAAGAGGGAGAAGGAATGCCATAGATTTGGGCATTCATTCATGTGAAGGAAAGGAGGAAAAAGAAATGGAATTGTGAAATTTTGATAGGTGTGTAGTTTTTTTAATTTTTAAAATTTTTTTTGGCTCTCTTGTCATGACATGGTTGTTAGTTATCGATGGGTTATGGGTCCAGAGAGACTAGCTTTTATGTGGAAACTATGGGTACTAACAAACAAAGAGATGACAAGTCCAAGCCTATAAATAATGAGTTTGTAGTAAACAATGATTCAAAAAATAGTCAACTATATTAAAATTTTGTTATTAGCTGTATCCTTTGAGGTATTTTGTCGATGATTACAAGTTAATATTTTGTCTGTGGTTCACCAAGAATTGGAAAAATCATTAATATAGAATAAATAAGCAAGGTAAAATGTAGCTGGAGGAGTGTGCACTGCACATGTAAAAGCCTTTTATTCATTTAAAGATCCGCATTGAGCCGGATGTGAAAATGGTGTTCAAATCTGCACTCATAACTGTTTTTGTCAGCTGGGCCGGGCTGCCCAACCCTTCCCCAACGGGCTTGCTGGCCAGGCCAACGAGCCATCTCTCATGAACCAATAGGCTGATCTGTGGGCTGAGATTCAGGGCTCTTTTAGTTTTTTTTTTTTTTTTTTTTTGCCTATTCATAATTTCTACAGGTTTATGGATCGACGGGCTGCCATTCACAAGCCTACAAGTCGGGCTGAGTTTCAAACCTTAGGCTTAAACCTAACCCAAATCTTATTCAAGCAAAACAACTCACCTGGGTTATGGGCTTAGGCTTCGTTTGAGAACAAATTATTTTAGTAATTTTTTGTTTTTTTGGCTAAAATATGAAGTAAATGACTTTTTAACTTTTTATGAAAAGATGTGCAAAAAGTAGAGAGAAAATAAAATTTTTGACTTTTTGATATAGATTATAAATTTTTTAAATTTTTTTTATTTATAATTTTTTAACTTTTAAACTAAAACTATTACATGCCAAATGAGACCTTAGGCTGAGTAAAAGCCCGACTATCCTAGGCTAGGTCACAGGGCTTTGGGCCAAACAAGGATCCCTTACTTGATTATGTGTTTGTGGTATGGGTATTGAGCCATATGTGAATGGCAGTGGCTAAGAAGTTGAACATAAAAGTTCTATTATAGGATACTATTGAACATCTTATGTTCAATTAACATTGTGAACTGACATTTTTTTTTCCTATTTAACATGGCAACACTTTTATCAAAAATTCACTTTAATCATTATACTTTAACCAAAATCTCACTTGGTCTTTCACTTTTAATCTTCGTCAAACTCATTACCAGTAGATTGATGGAAGGGAGATCTTGCAATTTGATTCAAAATGAGATTATGTTGAAAGTGTGAGGGTTCTAAGTATAGTGGAGGGTATATTACATTTTGACCCATTTCTCACTTTGACTCATTTATGTATTTTTTTTACTTTGGCCTTTCATATTTCAAGTTTTTTCCACTTTACTCCTGCAACTAATTTATGTTAACAATTAGACAGAAAATGTCATAATAACTATCACATAATATAAAAAAATATATTATTATATTAGACTTTAAGTTTATGTCAAAGGTATGAGTTATATATAATAAAATATTTTTATATTACATAACTGTTAATGTGTTATTTTCTGTCTAATTTTTAACAGAAATTAACTTTAGGAGTAATGTGAAAAAAACTTGAAACATGAAGAGTTAAAGTGAGGAAAAAAACAAATTTTAAAAGCGAAAGTGGGAAAGTAACCAAACATAAAGAAGGCAAGGTGTAATTTACACTATAATTAACCCAAATAAAAATCAAAAATCAAAAGGGGCATTTTTATGGCAAAATTTGGGAAAACATAAGAGCTGCATTTGTGGTTAGTTGAGTGTATTGTATATTTTATATACATAGGATTTGCTATTTCCATCTACCATGCTTGGTTTTATAGACCTCATTGTTCATATGGAAATGGATATTCCCCCTTTGTTAACTTAGCTGTTAAAATTCTTTCCTTTTATATAAATTTTGTATTTCTTATAGCAATCTTGGTTTTGATTATCCCTTACATTCCACTTGTTTTCCCATGCATGATATTAGTGAATATAACCTTGAATTTGCAGGCTCAGGACACAATTTTTTTTTATAATCGGTTTAGACCCACCTAAAAAACAAAAAATAATTTTTTTTTATTGGATCGCCCTCATAGAAGAGCATAAAATAAGCTCCAAAGTGGCATGTTATCTACCTATTTAGACTTCAAAGAGGAAAATTGTCGAGTTTTGAATTTGATGATAGAATTAGATTAGGCCTCCAATGATTAGATAAGCATATCCAATTCTCTATTAATATTAACGTTGTACACTTCAATTTGGGTGGAAGTTTCTACAACTTAATTAAATTAATAAATCTATAATCTTTGAAAAAGGGAAATGCTTTTATTTATTTTTATTTTTTTTATCCAGAACTACTCTACATCCACCATTATGACTGATGTGGGCCAGAGTAAACTGGGAAAAACTAACGGGTTCACCTAAAACCCCAGCTTTCTTTTTTAATATTCTATGATTCTAAAGGAACATTATCAATCAATCATGCAAAAAACTGAATAAGACCAAGTTTGACATAACTTAAATAATACTAAAAAATTAAAAAGTCACAATCCTATTTAAGTCACATCATCTTATTTAAATTGCATTACCCCTCTAACACATCACATCAAACCCAACCCAAACACAATCCATATAAGTCAATAAGTCAAAAAGTACACTTTTTTAGAATATCCCAAACCAACCCTAAATAAAGAAAAGTTGGCTATTGGAATCGATATGATGAATCCAAAAATGTTGTTGAACACCAACATTTCAAATTTTTTTTAAGAATTAGTTTGACTCAAATTTCATTTTTAGTCTCTATAATTTTAATTTTAATAATTTAATCCTAACACTTTAAGTATAGTTTCAATTTAGTATAACATTGGACTTTTTTAACTCATGACAAATAACTTGACGACATTTTATATATCTTTTTTTTTTTTTTTGCAAAATACGACTTTTTTAACTTGTTACCAAATGCCAGAGTTTACCTTTAACTTTTTGATTGATTATTTGAGTCTCTATTCTTGTTCTATGTTGAGACTTTATAATTGGAATTGGGCTATGTTTTTGTGAAGCAAATCTAACATCATCGTCTAGAATCTTAGGATGGTCTTAGATTATCTTTGCTTAAACTAAGGAGTCATTGAACAAAGTAGCCTTTTTTTTTTTGGCCTCGTGAATTTCCAGAACAACATCGACAAGGTTGAAGCAGGACTAGATTAATAATGCTTCTGTTCTTCTGCTACAACTCTTGAACACACACAAAATCTATGGATTCATGTGTGAGTACGTAGTAGAAATCATAGATGACGTGGACTTTTAAAAATGGTCTAAGTTACGATTTTTTGCGGAGGAAATATCATTTTGTCTCTAAATTTTTTCACATTTTTTAATTTAATCTCCAAATTTCGTAAAATATCAATTTGTCCTCCAAACTTTTGAAATTTTGATCAATTGGCCTCTGAAGTCACATTTTATCTATAATTAAATGGAACTTCTTGAGGTGACATCATATTTCATTTAGAATTTCATTTTATCCCCCAAACTATATTTTAAAAATTAATAAGCCCCCCAAATATTAAAAAATATATATATTTAATATTCAACTAATAATTAATAATTTTTTTATCTCAAACATGAAATTTTAAATTATAAAAAAAATTAAGTATTAGTCATGTTGAGTATTCTTTAGACAGTAATTGAATTTAAAAAAAAAAAATCCTACTCAATTTTGAAATTACTATTAGTTCGTCAATTCTATTGAAAATTTGGAGAAAACACTAATTACAATTGCGCGCCCGTGCATATATAGAGTAGCCAAGAAATTTTCGGCTCAATAAGTTTCTCTAGGATCAACTAGAGATAATTTGAGACCTATGAAGCACAGGTATAGGTACTGTATTAGTATGATACGAGTATGTCGATTCAGCAAAATCTAAAAAAAGTAGGATACGAGAACAGCTTGATACATTTGTAAAAAAATTTATTTTCAATTTGGAATAATATAAAATTTGATTAAATAGTTTAATTTGTTAAGATTCAACATAAAATTGACATTTAATGTCAAAAGTACAGGCATAAGATAAACCAAAATTAAATGTCATTATATTAAATAACTTATAAACCATAACTTAATTTTAAAATCATGTTAAGCATAAAACTAAAAATGAAAAAGAAGTCTAATAAAAAGAATTTTATCTCTATAGTAGAAAAAAATATTATTTGGACTGAAGTACGGCACAACTTGGGTATATATACTAGGTATGTCTGGATATGTCAAAAATTAAGAAAAAGAAATACCATACGTCGATGAGCACCCGGAACAGGTACACATGTTTGTCGAAGTACCCATGCTTCATAATCTTAAGATAATTCTAAATGAGGATTTTTTTTGTGTGTGTGCGCAAAGTATATATTATTTAAAATTTAATTTTTTTCATTATTGAGATGAAAAAATTATTTATTAAATATTTAAATTTAATTTTTTTATATTTGGGGGGCTAATTAATTTTTAAGATATAATTTGGAGAGTAAAATGAAGTTTTAAATGAAATTTGGTGTCACGTCTGCAAGTTTCAGTTGATTGTAGATGGAATGTGACAGTATGGGTCAAATTAATCAAAATTTCAAAAATTTGAAAGGCAAATTGATATTATCCAAAGTATGGGATCAAATTAAAAAACGTGTAAAAATTTGAAAGAGAAAATGTTATTTCTTTTTTTTTTTTTTTGCGATAAAAAGTTTTCAATGTTCCTAATATGTTAAGCTGGTGTATAAAAAAGTTACCAATGGCGAATTATGTTGTCGGCCCTAAAGTGAAAGTTATTAATTTTTTGTTTTTGTGCAGTGATGACTTTAGAAATTAGAAATTTTAACAGATGGGGTCGGCCCACAAACTTAAGTTTCACAAATTTTATGAAGTAAGAGAGAGAGAGAGAAAACTTTTAGACTAAATAATATGGAAAAAGTTAGAGATCATGAAATTTTTTTCATGAAAATGATCATGAAAAATTTGTGATCCTTGGATTACATTGATTAGTGTGTGGTGCGTTATTCTAAGTGCAATCTAAAGGTCACAAAGCTTTCATGATTATTTTCATAAAAGATTTTTTATGATACCTAGCATTGCTGAAATAATATCTACTCTATTTGGTTTTGAGTTTTTTATCTTTCATATTTTGTTGTTTTTAAGTTTTTTATTTTTCATTTTTTAGTCAATTTTTCTTTCTTTTTTTATATTTTTTATGGGCTAGATGAAGCTAACTTAGATGTACCTAAAAATTAAAATATTTTTGAAAAATTTTTAAAAATTTGAAATTGTACTAAATTTTGTATATATATATATATATATTTTTTATGTTTAGTGAATTTTTAAAATATTTTTTCACAAATTCTTTACTTATTAACATTGTATCTGATTGGAGGATTTGAGAAGAAATTTGAAAAGGAAAAGGGTAAAAGTAAATAAAATGTGAATAAAATATACTTACGTTTCACTTAATTTTATATACTTTTTTTTTTCTTTTTTCAAATCTCAAACTAAACACAGCGTAAATGAATAAATTGAAAGAGTTTTATAGGACTCTTAAAATGGCCAAAAAAAAATCGATCATATGTAATAATCCTTGGCTTTTGACCTTCTATTTTTATCATGGAGTTGAACTGGTTACATTTGCACCATAACAACATTGTCAATTTTAGACACTTCCACAAATCCCAACCACACATAGATCACATTTGAGAGTCCCTTCAACATAGTGTTGTTGCCTTTCATACCCTCCAAAAATAGCCTAAAAGCTCGACCACCCTAGCTTCTCCATCACATTTTGCCTATATATACTATCCTTCACCTTCATAACAAAAATGTCAATAAACATTCCACCACGAGCAATATTCAAACAAAAAAATAAAATAAAATGGAAGGAAGAATTAGAGTACGTGTAACAATCTTCATCTTGTGCTCTATCTTCCTTCCGCTAGCTTCGAACGCTAGGCATAGGCATAGGCATGGACATGGACATGGACATGGAAAGGTCGCTAGGCATGGGTTTGGTGGGGTCACTCAATTGAAAGACCTACAAGTCGGATTCTATGGGGATACCTGCCCACAAGTTGAGCAAATTGTGAATGAGGTTGTCACTAAAGCCTATAAAAAAGATCCAGGTGTTGTTGCTGGCTTTCTTCGCCTTTTTTTCCATGATTGTTTTGTTCATGTAAGTTTTTCGCAATCTTCTTTCTTACAATTAAGTAAATCCTTATCTATCAAATCAGATGACCTACTCGACAGCAGATTCTAACCAGTAAAGAAACCAAAATTGAGATCACATTTCTTTTTCTTTTCTTTTTTTTGACCAGAATGACTTGTTCATTGTTCTGAAATTATAGGTTTATATTATTTGGTATTCAAATTTTATCAAATTTTCAATTTGTAGAATTCATTTTGTCAAAAAAACTTATAGAGGTTATCTTGGAGAATGCAAAATCTATTTTCTTTTTAAATTATAGGTTCAAGTTCAGCCATGTCATTTGTATTCAATTTTTGTACATATTTTCAATTGGTATAGGAATCTTGTCAACAAAATTATATATATATATAAGAGTATTATTACAAGATCAAACTCAGACAGAGAAGGATCAGACTCAGAGTGAAAGAGAGAGAGTTCTTATGATAGAGAGGATCTTTAGGACACAGAATCTTTAGCCCTTAAGTCTTCTTTTTCCAATTACTTAGAATACCATTTTTGAGAGTAACAAAGTTTTGGTTTTACCATATAAATAGGAGAAAAATTGACTCAATTTATTTGTTTTGCAGGGCTGCGATGCCTCGATTTTGTTAGATAAAACTGCATCTGGCGAAAAAGTAGAGAAAGATTCACGTGCCAATGGGCAAGGAATGAGAGGACTCGAAGTCATTGACGAGGCCAAGGCAAGAATAGAGGCTGAATGCCCTGGAATCGTGTCCTGTGCCGATGTATTATCCTATGCAACCCGTGAGGGTTCCGTCATCGCCGGTGTCCCGCACTACGACGTGGCAGCCGGCCGACGCGACGGTCTCATTTCCCGAGAAACAGATGTGGCTGGCAACATCCCACTTCCTAGTCAACCTCTTCAAAACATTTCACAACTCTTCATCAGCAAAGGCATGACCGTAGAAGATATGGTGGTTCTAATCGGTTCACATTCAATTGGCATTGCTCACTGCCCTACCTTCCTTTACAGGGTAGCCCAGTACAATCCCACTGTCAAAGTCGACCCCAAGTTGACCACAGCAGATGCCAACAATATCAGAAATACATGCCTAAGGCCGGTTCCATTTGAAGTCCTGTCACAAACATTTATGCCATTTGACCCCGTCACACCGTTCAGGATGGACAATATCTTCTACAAGCACCTGTTGGAAGGGAAGGCATTGATCGAGTCAGACCGGTTAATGGCTGACGACATCACAACAAAACAGACAGTACAGGCAATGGCTGGCAATGAACAGAATTGGCTTGAAAAGTTTGCCGATGCCATGGCTCGATTGGGGATGGTGGATGTGAAGATCGGAACAGAAGGAGAGATCAGGAGAAACTGTCGGTTTGTTAATTCAGTCAACCCTCAACAACCTGGCGATAATAATGGTGATTCAGGCATTGGTTTTGATAAAGAGGATGAAGAGCAGTTCCGCGAAATCATTGGTCCAACCATATTTGTGCATTGAGAATCAGATTGGAAATAGCAGCAGGATTTGGTGGTCTAGACATGTTTGATCAATTCATTTCCAAGTCTCTTTAATGTGATTTGAATTTTTAAATTTTTTTTTTTTAATTTCAAAAACAAAAAAACATTCCCAAGAATGGAAACAACAGATGTCTGAAGCAGTCTAAGAAACAAAAATGCAAAGCAGAATGGAAAATTTGGTGTATCATCATTTTTTTTTTTTTTGAACATGTTTGTTCTCGTGTGTATGCATAAATGGCAAGCACAGCATTCAATATATGCAACAAAAATAAAAATCAATGAACTTTTGCGTGAAAATGGTTTCCGGACAAACAAGACAAACCATTATCACACAGCGGCCGCCAACCCTTCACAGATCCCACCCCAAGGGGAGGGCAAAGAGGGGTCGCTTGTGCCATCAAAAAAAAAAAAACAGAACTCTCTTTATTATCGTAGCTATCACTTATCTCCAAATAATACAAACTCGCCACCTCTAATTTTTTTTTTAAATTTAAGTGATTCTTCCCTAAAGGTTTTAAAGAGAGTTTTAAATGGCCACTGCTTCATATATATTGGCAGTTAATATATAAAGGGAGAATTACATCCCAATGAAACAGGAAAAAAAAATTCACAAACATAGAAAGGGGTGTGAGTCACACTCGCACTCTCACCGTTGCACCCCATTATTATAGAGTCACTTGCACCCCACATATTTTTATGAAAAAAAAATTTCTGCCTCATTGTGTTATAATTTCACCATATATAAAATTCAAAACATTAGAGCAATATAATATGAAAAGTTAATTTACCATAACTACGCCATATATAAAATAAAAAATATTAGAGAAATATTATATGAAAAATTAATTTATCATAACTAGTATCGAATATAAACCTAACCTACAGAGAAGAGAAGAAGGTGGATGAGTAGTCAAGAACAAACTAAATCATATTTATTGAGAAAAACATTGTTTGAAATTTTGATGTCTATTCTATGATATATGTTTTTAATTAATAGGGCAAACTTTACTTTACTCCCGAGATTTGGGCCATGTACAGATTACCCCCTATCATTTGAAAATAATCCCATAACTCCCACGTGGTTTATGGACTAAAATGCACGCTATCTTCTGTTAATAGAACCTGTAAATTGACCTTTATGCCCTATTCTTCTTCATCTGCTCTCTTTTGAATTAAACCTGCAATATATATATATATATATATACACACCCTTATTTTCTTTCTTCTTCCTTTCATGCTGTCAACTCTAACAAATTTCATTCCAACTTCTGCAAGAAGCCAAAACAACACACAACTAGGCACTCACCCATTCTCACCATTCATTAATAGTAAATGCATATATATATATATATATATATAACCTGTAAATATATATAATCTGTATATATATGTTTGGTTTTTTGGAACTTAGAGATTGCAGATGATGTTGCTTGAGCTGTTGAGTCTCTTAATGGAACAAAATTGATAATGAGTGGTATGTTGTTGGGACAACTCAAAAAAAATAAAATAAAAATAAATAAATAATCTAAGAGAGAACTTGAAAATATCATGGGCTAAATCTGTACATTAAAAATTTAGATCAAACAAGTATTCTAACAATTTCCAGTCTTTCCCCAATCCATCAACCCAAAACTCGAAAGTGATTTTTTTGATAGTGGAACATGTTTACTAGTTATCATCTTTTTGGCAATGAAAATTTCCAGTGGGCAAGTTAATTCAGATCCCCATTTAACAAAAAAAAAAAAAAAAAGAAAAAAACAGGAGATCATAACGTAGTGTCGGTCAAGTGTTTATGACTCAGAATTCAAAATGCTTTGCAACTTCATATATATAATCTGTATGTATATATATATATAATTTGTAAATGCAAATACATTATCCAATCATTCAAAATTGATTACAAGTTCATATATATATTTATTTATTTATATGTACTGCTATTTTCTTGCTCAATGCCCAGTTGCCCCATCCAAAGAAGGGGAAGAGGAAGTTGGTGTGGTATAGTGGATTGGAGTTAAGGAATAGAAACAGAAATAGTAGAGAGAAAATGAGGACAAAAAATGGCATGTTTTTATAAATTTAAAGACTCTTTTCATGAACGTGCGAATTTCACAGCCAGTTAAGTTGGATGAAAAAATAGGCAGTGCAATTGATTCACAAACCACGTAGGGATTATGTAGTTATTTCCAAATGTTAGGGGGTTAAACCGTACATGCCCACACCATATAAGGATAAAGTGAAATTTACCCTAATTAATAACATAAAAGAACATGGGACACAATTAAAAATGTTTCAATTTAGTGGATAAATTATCTTCCAGTTACTACCATTTACAAAACGCCATCAATAAACTAAAACATGCTTATTTATAATCATGCCGGTATAAACTAATGCTATGGTTTTCACTTTGTAATCAAATGTCTAGATTTGAGATTGCATTGATGACAGAGCATACCAATGCAAAGGGCACACGAGCGAGAAGCTTTCATATGTAGGTCTCTAGCAGTGTGGTGTACTCATGAAATACCCATACATCAATTTATTACTGTTACAATTTGTGAATAGGTTTCAGACAGTACGAAAAATGCTGTCTGAATTTTATTGTAAATCAACACTATGAACACCAATAAAATCCTACTGTCTGTTGTTAGTCTCCTATAGATGTAGATTCCGGGAGAGATGAAAACAAACACAGAATAAACCAACATGTCCCATTTATTAAGAGTTAGGAATCGTATGCTTCAAAACCACTGCTAAATTTGAAGGGTAGCGGATATGGAAGCTGCAAGGCTAAGAACTTCAAATGGGGGTCGGCTCTTCACTGCCTGCACTGTCCGTGGACACGAATCTGTGATCCAGAAGTAAGTTAATCCATTCTCAGGACACCCTGAAGGGAACAAGTGCAAACAAGGGAAAAAGAGATGAAATTGATTAATGGTTTGGAAGACAAACACAAAAGAAAATGCAACTTAGGATTAGAAGCTACAGGTATTCTTGTCTCTGGGTAAAATTGTCATTTAATTAAAATCAAATCATCAAGCATTCGAAAATAGTTTGACAAACAAGATTTCCTTATTACTTTCCGTTTTTTCTATTTTTGAAAATAGACAATGAAAAAGCATCAAGAAGAATACTACTGCAAAGATCAACATGATATGCTAAAAAAAACTAGTACCAACATGAAGTCGTTGCAACTACATGGTTTAATTTGAAGATAGTTTGCACTCAAATGGTGGGCGTGCTGGATGGATCTAAAGCTTGTTAGGGTCAAGTGTCAAGAGTACATAAAAAAGAATGAACATCAAGATAGTAAATTCTAAAAGAAGTTTTGGAGGAGTTTCAAGAATGCTATTGAATGCAATAGCGATAAAAAAAGACACAGGATTTTCCAAACTTCATTGAAGTAAGGAAAAGGTAAAAAAATTAAGGAAAGCAAGAAAAGAAAAAGATGGACTGTAGTGCAAACATGGCACCAACCAAATAGTGATAGAATGTCTTCCGGGTTGTATATTTACCACCAGGGAATCAGGCAGGTTAACAAAATGTCTAGCAGAAATTTTTCGCAGAAATTTTTCACAGAAATTCACAAATCGAAGTTCTAATAAGACGAGCTTAAGGGCCTTCTGAGAGGCAACGAATTCAAATATAAACCTTGCAACTCTACTCAGAAGTGGCCGTTTTAAATCACGGGACAAGATAAAAGCACACAAAAATACTAATAATGAAAAGAATTATCATAATGGAAATACAAAGATGATACATTCTTTCTATTCATACCTCCATTATCATATTCAAAGCGTTCCCATGACCTATTGGGAAAAATTCCATGTGTCACATAGGCACTGATTTTTGTTGCTCCATGTTTTGCCAACATTTTCTAGAAGAGTCAAGAGACAGGAATTCAAGGATAAGTACAGTCTTGCAAATAAGAGAAAAGAAGAATTCTTGGAGTTCAATGTCTACAACCAGAGATAACAAAAGGTTAAAGCATCGTCTTTAAGGATTTCCATACCTGGCACTCAATCAGCGTGCTACCTGATTGTACTAGATCATCAACTATCACAACATGACGTCCTCTTGGGTCTCCCTCTTTGAGCCGTACAATGCGTTGATCACCTTCCCGAACTTTGGCACAAACAATCTGAGAATCATGCAATAGGTTATGCATTACACAATAGAGATATTTTGATGGATTTGATGTACGAGGTGGTGAAGGAAATAGACCATCCTTATTATGAATAGGAACAATACCGTAGGGAAATGCTGCAGCTGGTTATGAAACCGTTTCCACGCACCATCGTCAGGAAAAGCAATGGATATCTAAAAAGAGAGTGAGAACATAAGAATTGTTAGACATTAAAAAGAATCGAATATGCAATAAATCTCATCATCTAACCAGTGCAAGTCCTCAATGTCAAAGTTAATCAAAACACCAAAACCATCTTCAGCTAAGAAACTCAACTGACATCTCCTGCCAAATTATCTGGTTTAAAATTTCAACAAAATTACACAGGGAAGAAGTTGAAATCTTATGATGTATAGTATTTTGCCCGTAGGAATGGGTTCATTTGAGCACCTTTGCATTCAGTATTTCATGCCATGGGTGCCCTTCATCAAAACATTCGGTTTGTCACCAAAAACCAGCAAATCAAAGACGCTTTATTTCACAAAATTAATTCTGAACAATTGATATATTATCTTAAAGTCTTCCGCAGTTAAAATAAAAAATAAAAGAAAAATGTTACGTTGTTTGAATCGGGAAGCTGTTGAAGCCTATTCTTAAGCAAAGGAATCCCGCTTTCAAAGCATGGTAAAACATTATCACCAAAGTAGAATCTCTCCTGGGCAACAAAAATCAATGAAAAAAGATGTTCAGTGAATCATAAATAACACTGCAGTTCAAGAAAACTATAAAAACACAAAAACTCATCAGTGAGGGTAATGTGAAAAGTACATCAAATCATCAACGGCAGAATGTTGGTCAAACCTGCAATGCATGGATATCAAAAATAACCAGACTAGTGGGTCCTCCCCTTGAAATTGGAATATTTGACAATATCCTAGCAAGAGTGAAAGCTGTTGCAACATCTCCTTCCTCCTCCATACGCTCAGAAGTGCCGGTGGGGAAAAATGGAAGGACAAGAGTGAATGAGGAGACAAATAGCTTGGGTAATGCATAGATAACAGAGAGTTGCTCAAAAATCACTCCTGGAGAACTAAATGAGGCAAGAAATGCTACATGTTGTCCACGAATGCCATGAGCATTAGATATGAACAAGTTTGGGAACCCGTCTTGAAATGTCCTAAAGCATTAAATTGCATAAAATGTGTTCAGGAACAAGAGCTTCAACTTCATAGTTCACGCATGGACAAACTGAAATAGCATGAAAGGAAAATTTAGTGAACCAAATTTGTTTGTTGGTTAAGTGCATGCACACCCTCTCAAAATCACTGAAATATTACTTTACCCCTTAACTTCAATGTTATTAACGGTGATAGGCGTACGAAGGCGCCAAGGTCTCCTAGGGCCTGGGCTCAAGGCGCAAGGCGAGGCGTAAGCTTCACCAAAGTGAGGCACACTTTGTATGGAAAAAAATATAATTTAATATAAGTAAATACTTTAGGGTTCAATATAAACAAAATAAAATGTTAACATTTAGTGTTTTTTAGAGATTATGAATTAGAGCTAATTTTTCTTCTATCATTGATTTGGGGTTGAATGCCCAATGTATTGGCATCTGTAATAAGAGTAAGGATCTTCTGTAGTTGCATCATATTAAATCAATTGTCAGATTTTAAACAAAACCAATTAAAACAACAATAAAAAAAGCCCTCAAGAAGCAAGCCTTGGGCCCCGTCAGGCTCCTTATCACAATCGCCTGGCTTGAAACACTACAAGACGCAAACCTTGGGTTTGGACGGGACTTGGGCCTAGGCACACGCCTAGGCACGTCTTATCAAAGTCGCCTGGCCTGGAACCCTACAAGGCGCAAACCTTGGGCCTAGATGTGACTTGGGCCTAGGTGCATGCCTAGGCGCGCCTTTAATAACACTGCTTAACTTCTAGCCGTACATTTAGACCACTCAACTATAAAAGACCATAAGGGTCAACGTGATACAATTTTATAGTTGAAGAGTCGAAATGTATGGTTCTAAAGGTGCAGGGGTAAAGTAATATTCAGTTGAGAGGGTGTCCGTGTAATTAATCCTTAACTCATACTACATTGTAAACATGAAGACAAGGAAAAATTTTATTAGAACCCTATGATTTTCCATCACCAAAGACTATCTCCAATTGTTACTCTTTCTTCTCTCTTTTTTTTTTTTCATCAAATTTGAGTGACAATTTGGTTAAAAGCTTGATCTCATATGGAACACTCCAACCCTTTATTTTCTTTTTTAATCAAATCCTTTTGAAAAATTCCAAACTTATCCTAAAAAACAATTTTAACCATTTTTGTGAAATTAAATCATCTTTTTAAAATTCATCAAATTTGAGTAAAAATATGACTTTTGGAAATTTGGTGAAGCATTTTGTTTATCACTGATTTAGTGAAAATTTTGCCTCTCTCTTAATTTAATACAAGATTGATGAGCAAGTTTTTAGCTTATTCATAAAATTTAAGAATTGGTGAATAATTGGAGTGCTCTAAATAAGCCATCTTGCTTCTCATACTTGCATCAAAATGTGTGGAAGATTAACTCAAATAACAATCCATAGAGACAAAAAGAGGTAAAATCACAATGCCATGTGCAATGAAGAACTTAAATTTGAAGTATATCTATCAACTCGTATAAATCTAATGATCAACACAGCTACAATACCTCCAGGTGATGCTGCGAAGCTCAATTGCATCAGATTCAGCGGCGACTCGCTCGGCAAGAGCCTCCATTTCTGCACAGTAGAAGAGGCAAACCTTCTTAGCGCTCTTCACAGTCGAATCAATGGAAGCCATTGGAATCGAAGAAGAAGGAGGAGGTTTCAGGATGATGTGAATCGGATCGCTTCCGGAAACGCAATCGACTGTCCATTTTTGAGGACCATCGAAGCTACTGAGATCGCATCGAATTCTTCGATTCTTCACAAATGATCGAAGGTGTGGAGGCTTCGAAAGCAGAGGGGAAGAAGAGGAAGAGAGTTTTAGGGTTTTGCTAGGGTTTCTAGCCGGAGACGGCGGCGGCGGCGGCGGCGGCGTTGGTGGAGCGGCCGGCATTACGGTGTCGTATTTGTGCGCGTTTGGAGATCTTTGGTGCGCGCGTAATGGGGAAGAAAATTGACAGTGATGAATATTTGTTAGTTGGTTTTCCGATTATACCCTTGGTGGTTTTTGAGTGGTGGAGGTTGTTTGTGTGCTTTAGTTGTGAATAATGGAGTTTGATTGGGTTAATTCGTCTTTTAATGTTGAACTTTGAACTTGGAATTGACACTGCTGCAGGTGACGTGGAATTGAAATGACTGACTCCGAAGCCACGTGGTTGTTTGGATTGTTGGGCAAATCAACCAATTTGTTTGATTTCTGTTTTTTGTTTTTTTTTGTTTTTTTTATTTTAATGAATATTTTTAAAATTTTAAGTAATATTTTTATTTTGTTAGATAAATCATACTTAGATATATCTAAATAATAAGGTTAAGTTTGGCATAATCTAAATAATACAAAAAGTCAAAAAGTCACTATCCTATTTAAGTCACATCATCTTATTTAAATCACATCACCTCTCTAACACATCACATCAAACCCAACCCAAACCTAACCCATATAAGCTAATAAGTCAAAAAGTGCACTTTTTTAGAACATCCCAAACCAACCCTAAATATTTATAAAAATATATTTTAAAAAATTAATAAATACACAAAAATATAAAAAAATATACTGAATTTTTGTATGTTTTTCATATTTTTTGGTATTTAGTATTTTTTTTTTAAAAAAAATTCACAAATATTATATTTTTTAATATATTTATATTAGGTGTGTCTAAAAATAAAAATAAGAAATTGCTCAAAATATTAAAAAAATTAATTAAAAATATTAAAATATGAAAAATAAAAAGTAGATTTTTTGAAAATTATTTTCTAAAATCCAAAACCAAACAAGCTGAATGGTATTTATTTTCATCTGTTTCCAAAAAAAAAAACAGCATATTTATTTTCATATCCAAATTTTGTGATTTTAAAAGGAGAATATCAGGAAAAAGAAGAAAAAAAAACATAGAAAATAATTGAAATATGGTTGGTGGCCTCCTTTGTTAATGTTTTCAGTTTTAGTTTACAAAAAATAAAAATAAATAATTTATTTGGTATCTAAAAATATTTTAAAAATAAATAAAAAATATATATTTGATAAGTGTTCGAATTTGATTATTAGAGATAAAGGGTGGGCGAATATGGTGAGGCCAAAGGTCTTCGCTAGAATTAGTGTTCAAATGTGCCTACCCATCAAAGAGTTGCTCCAGATTGACCTGGGCTCGCTACCCATTGGCAACCAAGGTGGTCGCAGTGGGTGGTGGCCAAGGTGGTGAGTGAGAGGAGGAAGTAAAAAATTATTTTAAAAACAAAGTGAAAAAATATATATATATATATATTTTGTGTTTTTAAAAATTTTGAAATCATTTTATTTTTTTGAAAACGAAAACAATAAACAAAAAGGTTAACAAACAACCAATATTTTTGTTTGTTAATTTTTGTTTTTGTTTTTACTTTTTTTAGAAATTGAAAATAAAAACTTATTTGGTATATTATTTTTGTTTAAAAAAGTGATTTCAAAATTTTTGAAAACACACACACACACACACACAAAAAAAGGGTTTTAACTTGTTTTTAAAACAAGTTTTTGATTTCTCCTCTCATTTACTACCTTCAGCCACCACGTATTGCCATCGGTCACTACCACCCATCGCCAATAAGTGGCAAGATCTGGTCAATTTCAGATGACTTTCTGATAGGTGATCACCGTCGTGATCTTTGACCACCTTTTTGGCGATCTTGTGACTTTTGACGACATCTAATCACTAACTCTAGAAAACACTTCTGGTCACCCACCATTACCAGTTAACACATCTATCCACTGTCCATTTCTAGTCATCAACTCTAGCAACTCATCAAATATATTTCTTTATTTTTATTTATTTTCAATTTTTTTGTCATAAAAAAAATATTTTTATTTTTTTACAAAAATAAATGAGAAACTATTACTTATGTTTTGTAAACAAAAAACTGAAAACCTTAACAAATTAGGCATGAATTTTTTTTAATATTTTTATTTTTTTTGTTGTCGCAAGATGGGGAGATATGGGTTGGCTTTTTGGCTATTTTAGCCTGGGTGTAATAACCCCGACCCGTAATTAGCTATTAATCGGTATTTAAGGATGCTACTGAATGGATTAAAATGAATTATGGGATTAATACGTAATCTGCATGATAATTGGCTTTCTATCTGTCATTTATAAAAATATCTGCTTAGAATCCCGCTTTAAAATGAAAATGGAAAGCCTTATCGCCATCCAAACCCGGAATTGATTATACCATTGTGTTATTTGGAATTTTTAGAACCTTATGGTATATTAATTAAAATGTGATTTGGTATGAGTAAATTAGATTAAATGAAGCTCAAATTACAAGAGTTGGCTTTAATTACCGTTTTGCCACTTAGTGGCCCACTTCATAAAAGATTTTGAGCCTTAATTCACTTCATTTCATCAGCTCATTCTTGAGCAAATTCTGAGAGAGACTGAGAAGATTGACGACAGAAGAGAGAGAGAGAGAGAGAGAGAGAGTTTCAACTAGGAGATTGACTTGTATTCTTGAAGAATTGAAGAGAGGGTTGCTTATTGAGCTCCTAGACTTGAATTGAAGACTTAAGGTAGAATTTTTCATCCTTTCATTCATGTATTTCAATGTTATCTTGCATGATTCATGGAGGTTATAAGCTTAGAAGTGTACATTGAGCTTAAAATGTTGAAGTGAGAGTCAATCCATGCATGCATGCATAAATTTCCATGTTTTGAGTTTGAAATCTAAGATTTCTTCCATGCATGTGTTAATTTCACTCACATTTTGGTCATTCATCTTGTTTTCCCTCAAAATAACAAGTTTGATTATGTTTGGGAGGTTTGAAGTCAAAGGCATCCTTGCATGTTATGTTCATAACATTTTTTAGGTTTAAGTTGAAATTGTGAGTTTTTAACAAACTCTTGGGCCATGATTTTATCAAATAATCTTTGATTCATCATGTTTTACAAGTTTACTTTGTTATTCCAAGTTTTGGGGCCCAAGTGATGAGTTTTGGAGGTTTTAATTCGAGTTTTGAAGTTGGAGGTGCAATCTGGAAATTCCAGATTTTGCAGCCTCGCTCGAGCGAAGGGGTTCTCGCTCGAGCGACCACTCTGAGATTGTGCACTTCGCTCGAGCGACCAAAAGTTCGCTCGAGCGTAAATTTCGAGCTCCCAGAAGTTTGCATCATTTACAGATCGCTCGAGCGAAGGAATGTGCGCTCAAGCGACCAGTCACATTTTTGCATGCTCGCTCGAGCGAGGAAAGATTCGCTCGAGCGAGGACCTAAAATTCTGAAATTTTGCCTAAGTGTTCCAAGGCATGTTTTGACATCCTCATTGCATCTTAGGCATTCCTAAGCGTTAATTAAGCCATAGTAATGAGGTTATGGGCTAGAAACACACACTAAGAAAAGAACGTAACAAGTTATTGAACGCCAAGTGTGTGTGTGAGTTGAGCATTGAAATAAGTATGAATCACACTAAGAGATTGCAAGGGTGTGTGTGTTCTAAGCTATATAACAAGAATGAACATGAACCAACGTGATGTAAGCTAAGCCTTAATGGCCACATGAATATGTAATGATAAGATTCGTTGGTGCTATGTATTTTGTGATTGTAGGTCAACGTCCGAGAAGTGATTGACCATCTACGGAACCACTGTGAGTAACGTTATCGTAAAGATACGTTCATATGAAATTATGTTCCAAATGTGTTATATCAAGCTATGATTTCTGAAATGATATATGTTTCTGTGAACGAAGATCCATGTTTGAAATCTATTATGGCATCCATAGATAGTCCCAAGTCATGGGGGATGGCATGAAAATGCGGGTCCATGACAATTACGAGATCTCGTTAGCCACTTCATTGTGGTGTTTGTTTAATCGGTGTCCGGGACCGGTTACTCTAGTCGGAAGACGTTATGTGTTATGTGATATGTTCTATGGGATATGCCATTATTATGTTCTGATATGAGATGACTATGATTATGCTACGATCTGTTTTATACGTATGAAATGTTCGGAATTCGTTCACTAACCCCTTTACCTTAATGTTATTCACTGGGTTTTAGCTCACTGTTTGTATATATATATTATAGGTGAGCATTTTGGAGTGCTAGCCCGAAGGTTTTGTGGGGGACTGTGTTTCTGTTGTCAGCCAGCCTTTGTGCCTCACGTGGAGGTTCCCGAAGTGTCTTGGGTTCAAGGGTTGATTAATTCTGTTTATGCATGGGACTTTAGTTTAATCATGTTGTCTGTACGAAAAAATACTGTAATGTGTGTGGTATAATATAATGTATGGTTGACTTATGGCTATGTAAATAAAGGTTTAAATTATTCCGTTTCATGTAAGTCAACACAGCTCATTGGACAACTATAATTATGTATTTGCTTCCGCTACCCCTTATCTTATGCTTATCTGTTCAGAGGCCGTAGGTAATCTAGGGATTACTGGCCGGTTACGATGCTAAACCTATAGGGGGGGTTTGGGTCGTGACACTGGGGTTAAAAATCCTCATTTGGGATAGACTTTTTTATTTTTTTGATTTTTGTGAGAGAAAAAATAAAGTGATTATGGTTTGGATGTGATGTTTCCTCTTATTAAGCTAAAAAGCATATTCTGTCTTTTTGTGGCTAAAATAGACAAAAAGCTTGGCATGCCAAACGAAGGCTTAAGTTCATGAAAGAAAGAATTATAGAGTTTTTTTTTTAATACTTTTTTATTTGTACTACACAGATGTTTTACTTGTATTTCATTATAATTCTTTGTAAAAATTAGCCTAAGGTCTCTCTCCCAATTTTAGTAATGAAAGAGATTCACAATTTTATTTTGTAATGTCTAAAGTCCCTAAACCCCCGACACCCACATATCACAGAGAATTTGATCCCCTCAAATTAGACTGCCCTCTTATTCTCTTTCTCTCTCTTTGCTCTTCTCTCTTCGATGAACTCCACCTCCATTGCCGGAGTTCATCGTTGTCATCATCATCTTCTCCAACTCTCTCTCGTCCGTCAAGCGAAGTTCAAAGCATCGTTATATATGTACAATTTCACCGATATCGAAATCGAAGCGTACCGCGATGAGAAGCTCCGAAACATTTTGTCCGAATCACCGTTCTGCACTTGGCCGTCATCAAAGTTGATAGCGTAACTGAGAGGATCGTACTGGAATTTCCCTTGCCTTGCTTTTCCTTCCCCACTCTTGCTCCGATTGAACCATCGTATGAAGGTCTTCCACTATGGCCCGCGCGACGATCTCCGACCACTCTCAAAGCTTCTTCAGAGCGTTGATCTCCCGATCCCATCACCTCTCCTCCTCATCCATCCTCATTTCCTGCCACCACTGCACTTCCACTGCCGCCGATTTGTTCGAACCATCAAAGTAAGGGATGCAGAAGCGTAATCGCCTCCTCAAGAACAATATTTTGGCCATTTCTTCATTCAATTCTACATCTTTGAGAGAGAATTCAAGGCCTTCATTAGCCATATATATATGTGTAATTCTCTCAATCAGAGAAACAGAGAAATTTTCCTCCATCTCTGGCATCCCACCTTCGCCGATTGTCCTTGTCATGACCCGAACCCACCCCTATGGGTTAAGGACATAACCGGCCAAAAATCAAGAGATTACCTACGGTCTCAAACCATATAAGACATAACTCATCAGAGTAAAGGGGCCAAACAGAAGCAAATTTAAAACTTTGTCCATAGAGCTGTGCTTATATGCACATCATAACATTTCACATAAGTATTCGTTAATAACTTACATCAAAGGGAAGTTAACGTATAAACTGTACATATAGGATCATTCAAGTCTAAGTCAGTCAAACCCAAAGTTTATATACAAAAGTAATCCAATGTTTTCGCCAACATAACAAAACTATAACAAAAGAGGCGAAAACAAGTCTCGTGCGTGAGACGTTGGGCTGACTCTTCAAAACCTTGACTGTTTCTCACATATTTCACCGAGGCTGGGTTTGGACATCCCTTGGCTTACCTACATACACATGAATGAGCGTGAGCGAAAGCCCAGTGAATAATATCAAATAAAGAAAGTACACGAATGAGATTCACATATATCAAATGACATTGGGCCCATTTAGTATTCTACTTCGTGTATTATTCAGTACATTAGGCGATTCAAGCCTGAACATATCAAACGGCCTCTGGCCCACTTTGTTCTTAAACGAACGGCCTCGAGCCCAATTCATTCATGTATATCAAACGGACTGTGGCCCAATCATTCATGTCCAACGCCCTCCGGCCCACTCATTGGCCCATTCATTCATATCCAACAGCCTCTGGCCCATTCATTCATATCCAACGGCCTCTGGCCCATTCATTAGCCCATTCATTCATATCCAACGGCCTCTGGCCCATTCATTCATATCCAACGGCCTCTGGCCTATTTATTGGCACATTCATTCATATCCAACGGCCTCTGGCCCATTCATTTCTCCATTCATGTCAAACGGCCTTCGGCTTAATCAATTGTATCCAACGGCCCTTGGCTGAACCATATAGCATAACAAACATTTGTCCACAATTCAAATTAACAAACTTATAAGACTTATAATAAGCAATTGGACAATTAACATTCTTCAAAATATCTTTACTAAGATATTACTCACAGTGTTCTGCCGGCGGATTTGCCCTGGAGCTCGACCCTACACATTTCATGAACACAATGGGTCACAAACAATTCAATCCGTTCTTAATTCATACATCCCTCTTAGGCTTCTTTCTTATCCTTTTAACTCATTTATGATGCTCAATACATGCCTAAGAGTGCTTAGAAATGAAAGAGAACGGAAAACGGAACATAGAACACCTTTACAAAATTTCTAAAACAGGGGTCCCCACTCGAGCGTGGGTTTCGCCGCTCGAACGGACCCTCATGGTCTGCAAAAGTACTGGTTACCTCATTTTTACGCTCGAGCGTGAATTCGGACGCTCGAGCGGAAGGTCACACTACATGGCTCCCTGTTCGAGCGTGAATATCCCCGCTCGAGCGGACATCCATGTCTGCAAAAAGTTCTGGGAGCTCGCATTTCACGCTCGAGTGGCGCTTTCCCCGCTGGAGCGGATATGCCGAATTCTGGGTTTTCCAACAACCATGTTAAGCTCCAAACAAGTATTCAAATCAACATATCTTGCATTTTATGACTCATAGTTCTCATATACATCTACTAACATGATGCCAACACCAATTCACCACATTATGAAGCTCAAATCACATGAATTAATTACATGCATGCTCCAAATTACACCAAACTCATTTCCAACATAACAAATTCATGCATTCAAAACTCATACTCTTATGAATTGTACATGCATGTGAGATATAGCTCTCATTCTCAATTTAAATGATGAAGAGATGATCAAAAGCATGAACTTCAATCAAAGATTCAACATGGATCATGTATTTCATGCTCAAACACACAAATTCATGGCAATTCCTTTAATGCATGCATTCTTTGACTTCAAATTCATCAATTACAACTCAATTCTTGTTCTTGGTCACATAATTACTTGAATTTACATGATCACAAACTCAAATTCATGAATCAAGGGTTGATCACTCACCTAGGGGCTTCAATTCTTCCAATTATAGCTAAATCTTGAGCTAATCCCTTTTAGTTCTTGTATCCTCTTGCAATTCTTCAATGTTGGCCCCTCTTTCTCTCACTAAATTCGGCCCTCCCTCTCTTTAGAGAGCTAATCTCAGCCAAATGAGTGAAATGAACTCAAAAACAAATGAATGTGAGTGTAATGCCCCCTTTTTATAGTCTCCCACTTAATCAAATTGACTAAGGTTAATAACAGTATTTAATTAATTATTCTGAATCTAATTATTTTGATCCGAATAAATTTTCAATTAAATTTCATCGTAGGCTTTAAAAATTATGCCAATCACAATGACGTAGTCAATTTCAGTTTCTGTGGCCGATAAGGCCTTCAATTTAAATTCTAAAGCAGATAATCAAACAGATTTTTCTACGGTGAACAGATAGAAATTCAAAACCACATATATTCATATAAATGGCACTCAAAATCATATCAAACGCATAATCACATTCGTAATTAAGATTAATTAGCATAATATGAAGTAGGGCTATCATAGTCCTCCTCCTTCTTCCCCTACACCATCGCTCCGTCTATCTCAGGTCCCCAATCTGTCTCAAGGAGAATCACTATGAGGATGAAAACGAGCCTCGAAGTGAAAAATCACATAAAATGGAATTTCTCTGGGTTGGAGAAGGGAAATTTCTCTAGTTTAAGTGAATTTCTCTGCGTTAGAGAGGGGAATTTCTTTGGTTTTGAGTGAATTTCACTAGATTGGAAAGGGGAATTTCTCTGATTTTGAAAGAATTTCTTTGGGTTAAAGTGAATTTCTTTGAAAAGTCGATTTTCTCTATGAAGTCCAGAGAAATTCTGTGGATTGAATTGAGAGACCTTAGACATTATTAAAATATTGAATGTCCTTTATGCTATAAAATCCTAATACCAAAGACCCTAAAAAAAAATTCCCTAATGTTTTTCATTTTATATTTTATTGATATTCTTTCATGTTAAATTAGCATCTCATTAGGTGTCATTTTATGATTCCCCACTACCCCCAAAATTGAGTTAAGAGCAAAAATTTTATTGAAGTCGTGTATTCATTATAACTTCAAATTTTGAATTTCTTCCTAAAGGGTGTTTTCAAGTTATGCTTTTGTGTTGAAATTGTGTTTTAAAACATGATTGTTAAAAGTAATTCAAGTTCAAAAAATAAATTTAAAAGTGCTTAGATTTGAGAAATAAACTTATAAAAAATATGAGTCTAGTAATCATAAAAAAAAAATAAAATAAAATAAAATAAAAACTCTTTTCAATCATCAAACATTTTACTCATTTCTTAACCTTTTCCTTGCTTGTCCCTCCATTTTAGTCCCTTTTATCCCTATTCAAACTAGTTAACTAATCAAATTGATTTATGATAGTCATATAATGAGTTCGTTTAGAAAGTGAATATTTAGGAATGATTTTTTTGACTTTTTGTGAAAAAAAGAATGTAATGATTATGAGTTAGATATGATATTTTATTTTATTAAGCTAAAAAGTTTATTTTGTCTTTTTATAACTAAAATAGCTCTAAACCCAACCCAATCCGACCCAACCCTTCCCTTCTTTCCAAACGAGTGCAATATTGAAAACCTTACTGGATGAGTCAAATTCAAAATGAAAATTCAGTGTGACAATGATACAATGTTATTATTGACAAGTAATATTTTTAATCAATAATAAAAGTAAATATGAGAGGGTGAGCTCACTATTTTTGTGGAATTTTTTTATTTCAGAATTATTATGTAATTGCCGCTCTATTGATCCTTCTATCGTTGCTAAGGGCTGGTTTGGCATGAATTATATAATCATCTTTTTATCTTTTTCCATCACATCACCTCTCTACTTTTCTGCATATCTTTTCGTAAAAAGACAAAAAATACACTTTTTTAAGACACCCCAAACCAACCCTAAATCTGATCAACTCATCAAATTGATTTTTTCTTTCAACAGAAATCAAATTGATTTATTAAAGCAATATAATATTAGAAATATTGCTAGATGAGTCAGGTTCAGACCCCCTAGCTGGTTTTGGTCCTAATCTAAACAAAAGGTCAGGCTGCATAAACAAAAAATTAAAAAAATAATGCTTGATTACGCTTTCTTTGTGGCTGCCCTCTTCCAGATTACACAAAGGGAGAAAAAATCTAACAAAAACAATCAAATTAATGTTATATAAACCAGAAAATTTATATAAAATTATGTGTCAAGTATTATATGAAGTAATGAATTTTATCAAAAAATTTACTAAAGTGATGTGTTATAATAAAAAAGAGAATTTTTTTTAAGGTTCCTGGTATTAAAATTTTATATGATAAATAATATGTAATATTTTCATAATGGTTATGGTCACTCAACATTTTTCTAGAGAAATTTTATTTCAAAGAAATTTTGATCAAAAGAAATTTCAAAACACAAATTTTCCTGGGTTGAAATTTCTCCGATTTGCTCACAATTTTCTTTGTGTTTTAACCAATTTCTCTAGTTTGCTCACAATTTTATTTGTGTTTTGACCAAATCAGAGAAAATTATGTTTTTACTCAATTAACCCAGAAAAAACTTAGACTTGGGCAAAGCAGCAACTAATTACAATTTTCTGTTCAATTTAGACTAGTGTTGTTACCTAAGCATCATCGCTACAGTAATGTCCATATGCTATCATCAATCCAAAACTTAACCTTGAGATGTAAGAAAACCTCTCTTTTGTCTCTTCTTCTTCTTCTGCTGCAACCCTTCTTATTGAACCTGAGCCTATATTCACCTCCATCAAGTCCTTTGTACCCGCAACTATTACTAACCTTGGCCTTAGTTTTGGCTTCCTGAGTTGCGCTGCCGATGGAATCGGCGACTTTGTCACCCTCCGAATCGACCATAGGTCTACTTGGGCCACATCTCCATTTCCCACATCGATGGCGTCGGCAATTCCTCCAACAAACTCACTTGAAAAGTCACCACCTTTGGACTCTTAGAACCACCGCTTCACTCAATCGGACACCACCGTTGACAGTGGCGTTGTGCGGTGGTTCTCCCTATCATCGTTGCTACTGTTGCCATTCTTCTTTTTCTCCATCTTCTTCTTCTTTTTCTTCTCCTTCCAACCTTAATTCGTTACCAATTCTTGTGAGTTTAGTACTTTTGGGATCCAACTACTGTTGTAGATTTATGGGTGTTTTGGGAAGTTGGTAAAAAGCTGGCTTTTGACTTTTTACCAAACTTTTTAGCTTTTTGGAAAGTGATTTGAGAAGTTGGTAAAAAACTGGCTTTTGACTTTTTGGTTTAATATTTGTTTATGGTGTCAAATCAAATTAAAATGACCAAAATACCCTTACCTAACATTTGTTTTTTACTTTTTCACTTTTTTCTCATAAGTCCAATTTGTAATTTCAAGTGTTGCGTTTTTTGATTTCCCAGATAAATAAAGTGGCGTTTTTGGCTGGAAGCTTTTTTTTCCTATGGATAAAAAACGTAGCGTTTTGCCAAGCTTCCCAAAACGGCACTTAGTTGCTGTTGCTCTCGTTTGTATATATATATATATCTGTTCTTGATGGGTTTGGAAGATAATTCGATGAATATTTGATTTCATGATCCAATTTTTGAGGATTTATATAGGGTTTTCAATGGAGGGAGATAAATTTTTCGATTAAGTTCTAGGAGAGCGACAGGTTCTGTTTGAGAAGAGAGACTCGACTATTATATATGGATGTGGGTGAGGGATTTTAGGCTATAAAAAAAATATTATAGATCTTCCATATTACTAAAAGTTGGAGATGGATGACAAACTAATTATCCCCAACAAAAATTTGAAACCTATAATGAAATTAACTTTAATGATATGATATCACTAATCGAATTCTTTTGTATAATATTAATCATATTGAATTTATTATTTTAAAATAAAGACCCATCATCAACCTAACTTACATTTTTTAAAATGTCAAATGTTACATTATTATTATTATTATTATTATTATTATTATTAAAACACTTCTCTCCAACTTTTGATAGTAGGAGAAATTTAATATATTTTTTTATTAGTTAAGATCCCTTGATGAAATTTTTCTGTAATTATATCAAAAAAATTCGAAATTTCTTTGTGTCGGGATCTCTTGAGGGACCCTAATTACTATGAAAATATTATGTGTCATTTATCTTGTAAAATTTTAATATCAAGGACCTTTAAAAAAAATTCCATTATTATTATTATTATTATTATTATTATTATAAGCAATAATGGCTTAAAAAAAAAATGGCTACAGAAAATACACAGAGAATGAAAAGAACAACTCGTGAATCTACCACTTAAAAAAATAAAATGCTGCTTAATCTGAAGATTGCCACTGGGTGTTTGGGGTTTACCTCTTTTGTGTTTTTTTATTGACTTATTTTCGTCTTTAGTAATTTTTTTTTTTAAAAAAAAAATTGAGAAATTTTAGATTTCTAGATTCTACTAGTCGAGATGAATAGAAAAATTAAATTTTTTTATAAGAATTAAAAAAAATTAGAAAAAACAAAAATAAGTAAAAAAATAGTAGACTTTTTGGCTTATTTAATTTTTTTTTGAAACTTTTCAAAAAATAAAAGAGTACTTTTTAAATTTCTCTACACAAGATTGACCCGAAAAAATACTTTTAACATAATTAAAAAAATTCACTAAAGATAAAAAAATAAAAAAATTGGTGACTCATTTAGCACTTCCCAAAACAATAATAGGGAATAATTTTGAATGAAAATTCTTCAGTTTGGTTAGGATAAAAATAGTAAAAAATGAAAGAAATGAAAGAAAAAAATTCTAAATTTGTTTAGTTGAAAGTGGTGAAAATTACAAGAAAATTAATTTTCTTATACAACTCATAATAGCATGGTAATTAAGTTTTCAGTTTCTTGCAAAAAATACAAAAAAATACAAAAAATACCAAAAAAAAATAAAATTTGTTATAAAAGTAGTTACTTATAATTGAAATTTTTATTTTCTTACAAAATTTTCATCCTAATTAAATTTATTCAAAAAAAAGAAAGATATTTTTTTCCTTTTTCTTTTATTTCACTTTACTTTTTACTATTTTTATTTTTTATAATTTATTTATTTCTAATCAAATGGATAAAAAAATTGAAAACATAAAAAAGGGTAAATTACATTGACACCCCTTGAGGGTAAATTACATTGACACCCCTTGAGGTTTATGTTTATTACTATTCCCCCATCACCTTTTGGAAATTACATCTTCCTCTCTAAGGTTTAAAGTTTCATTACAGATTGCTTTCTTAGTTAGTTAACTTAACAGTCAACTAACAGATTTTGTTGATGTCAGCAATTTAATTTTTTTAAATACCAATTTTGCCCTCACTGGGTAAATTACATTGACACCCTTCACATTTTAAAAATTACAATCCCCTCCCTAAGGTTTAAAGTAATATTACCAATTGCCCCTTCGATTAGTATTAGTTGAAAAAAAATTCATTGAAAAAAAAAATTAATTGGAAAAAAAATATTTGAAAAAAAAAATTTAAATGAAAAAATTTTTTGTTAGTCAAAATTTTAAATTTCTATTTAAAAACCAACGTAAACTCATTTTTTGAATTTACGTTTTTTTCTTAAATTTACAAACTGAGACAACCATTTATAAACCAAAAAAATAATCAAACAAGTTTTTATGACAATTTAAAAAAATTTTGTAAATATAAATTGAAAACTAAAAACGAAATGGTTACCAAACAGGTCTCAGATGGTAAAAATGTCGTAAAATTAACAAATAATTAAATAAGTTACCATTATAAGAAATGACTTATCAAAAGATTCTTAGGCTATGTATGATTTGATTTTTAGTATTTTTTTTAAAAAATTAAAAATTAATTTGGTTAAGGAATAAAAAATAAAAAATAATTATCATTTTTATATAATTTTTATCTTTCGAGTGGTTAGAAATAATTTTTTACAAATTAAATATATTTCTTCATATTTATTTTTATTAAATTAGTTTTTTTTTTAAATGTCAGGGGGGATCCGTATTAAATTGAAATCTCAAGGGGTGTTAATGTAATTTACCCTTTAAAGTATATGTAAAAGTTAAGAGTAAGTATGTCATTTTAACTTAAAAGTTAATACCGTCAAATAATTATACTGACAAAGGGGGGTCAGTGTAATTTCTCAAATATGAGAGGGAGACTGTAATAAACATAGAGACCCTAGGGGGTGTTAGTGTAATTTACCCTAAATTTTTTTTGAACACAACTCTCAATGGGTCTCTCCAATTGTACAATTGAATTATGTGCACCTAAAGGAAATCACATCCTATTATAAGAAATAGAAAATACTAAAAACAATCCTTTGATTTTCGTTAATATTAAAAATTGTATAAAAAATGTATTAAAATTTTAAATATTTTAATATTTTGTGAGATTATTGACAATGGCGTCATTAGCGGGACCAATGAAAAATTTATCAAAAATTCAATATTCATAATCTATGAAAAATTATTTGGTGCTTATGAGGCAATATGTGTTCATATTTTTCCCCAATCATAATACATCATATCTTTTATATTTTTATGGGGGTGTTTCGGAAGTTTTTTTTTTTTTTTTTTTTTTTCACTAAAAGACAAATTAGTTACAAAACTAAGAAAAATAAATCTAAACAAAATATCACATCAAACCCCATAATCATTTACTTTTTCTCTTACAAATATCACATCCAACCATAAAAAATTCAACTATCTTTCCAAACACAAAATTTTTTTCTCCAATAATATCCTACAACTAAAAAAATCTAAAAAAAACTCACTTCCCAAACACTCACATAAAAGAGTAGAATAAGTCTAGGCTTCAGGAAAAAAAAAACGGGAAAAGGATCAGGAAAGGAGGAGGAGGAGGAGGAGGAGGAGGAGGAGAGGGGAGGGGAGGAGGAGGGGAGAAGGAGGAGGAGGATCGTCGCAGCCTCCGCCGTCGCCCGCCGTCGGTCGTCTGCCCAGGCCCGCCGTCACCCAGGCCCGCCTCCGTCTCTATCCAGCCCCGCCTCCGCCTCCGCCAATTTTTATGGCCCCCTCCAGTTCCTCCTCCTCCTCCTCCTCCTCCCCCTCCTCCTCCGCCTCCTCCTCCTCCTCCTCCCCCTCCTCCTCCTCCTCCTCTTCCTCCATTTTTCCTAACATTTTTCCTGTTTTTTTTTCCTGATACGTAGCAGCTTTGAAAAGAGTAATGTTAGGGATGCCAAATTTTTTACTAAATAAATGATCAAATGTCTCACATTTATAGACTCCACACCCATGTGAGACATTTGATCATTTATTTTGTAAAAAATTTGAAACGTATAGTATTTTCCAACACAAAATTATGCAAAAATATTAGAAATTTTAAAAATTCTACCAAAAATTTTACCAAATATTTTACATGGGTGTGAGACCCACAGACCCACATCTACACCTATGTAAGACATTTAATAAAACTTTTAGTAAAATTTGTAAGATCTCTAATAGTCTTAAAAAAATTATAAACTCTATTTTTTTCACTAATAGCACCCTAAGACACAACGTGGCATGATACCTAACACCACCAAATAACTTCTCAAATTTTATTCAAAAACCATGACACTGAAAAAGACCAATGTGTGTGATAGAGGACAGGTTCAATGTCTACCAAGAGCTCAAAGCTCGAAGCTACACCACACCTGGTCCATGAGATTTATCCCCAAAGCCTCTTAAATATATGAAAAATGAACCCAATTCCAAATTCCAATAATCCATGATCTATCTACCACTTATCAGTGGCTGTGGTATGTTGCCTCTGTGTTCATGTGATTCCAAATTTCCCTCATAAAATATTCTCACTCTGTTGTTGCCACTGTGTCTCTAAACCACTGAAACTCTCTTCTGTCTCTGCCTTCCTCGCACAACTCCAAAGGTATCAACTTTTTTTACTCAGTTGAAATACCCTTTTAATACAACAATTAGACCCTTGATTCCTCTGATTAAATTGGTTTTTGGTTGTGAAATTAGGAGCTATGAAATGGGTATTGATTTGTTTATCATATTTTAGTTGTGATTTTGTTGATTTGTATTAGGTTTTAAATGGGTTTTGTAGTGTGATTGTCTTCTTTGTTTCTTAATTCTTTTTATTTTCTGTTGATTGATTCAATTTGCATTTGTATGTTAAATGGGTTTGTCTTAATTTAGTTGTTTATTTATTGCAAAAGAAAAAAAAGAATCCCCTTTGGAAGTTTCTCACCGACTATGCGTCATGTTGTTGATGTGTAATTTGTCTCTGCTTCGTGGTCAGAGTTCGAAGTCAGACTTGGGTTTGAATGTTTGCAGTGTCACATGCATTGGTTTATATCTCTTGTATTGTAAAAAATTATGGGTTATGCAATTTGAATTTGAATTTGACCATCGTTTATGATAGTTGTGGCATGAATTTTGGATAAAATAAAAACCAGTGGAACCGAACTGAACCAGACGGTCTGAGACCGATAAAGTTTGGTTTTTGGTTGGCTTTTCAAAAGGTACAATTTGGGTTTTGCAAAATTTTGGTTTTCAATCGATTTTTCAAGATAAGTTTCTGGTTTTGAAATTTTTTTCCGCCAATAAGCATTGAAGTATTATGTTTAAATATTTTTTATATTATGACGTTTTGAGCTTTATTAGAAGATAAATGATCAATACTTTCCCTTTTTTAAATAAGTCTTAGAGATGGAGCATTTATTGAGCAATCCCTCTTCATTTATTGTTGATGTGATATTCTATAGGTTTCTATAGAACTTTTAAAGCCTCCGGTAAATCTCTCTTTTACACTAAATTGAAAAGCTGACAAAACTGAACTGTAACATGTGGTCGGTATCAATTCCTCAACCACCAAAACTAAGGGTTCAATCCGCGCTAAATTTTCTTTTATTCCGAACCAAGCTGAATCATTACATCCTTAATAACAGAACATGGATCAACATTCAAAACATATAATATGGATTCGGCATACCCCTGTTTCAAATCAAAATCCATTTAATTATGTAATCTTAACTATTGATGTTATCATCCTTTTTATGTGTTTCATAACTTTAACTATTATTCTATGTGATACATCATACATGTGAAAATTCTCACAGGTTATGAACTGAGTGCATCAGTTGCTGTTTTACCTCCTGCCTGTAATCTGGGAAATTTTGGTGGTTTTAATTGGACAATATCTATTCCACCATGTCACCCAAGGCGTTGGACTATGAGTCATTGAATGAAAATGTGAAGAAGGCTCAATATGCCGTCCGAGGCGAGCTGTATCTTCGAGCTTCTGAGCTTCAGAAGGAAGGGAAGAAGGTATATATGTTTGTTCTATTGGAATCTTCCTTTCTGACAACGTGGTATTTTCTCACTTGTGTATGCGTATCTATGTCTCGGCACTAGAGACTTGAGCTAGACTTTTTGTTTGCTTTTGCCCCTAAAAATTGGTCTTAAATCTTGTTTGATACAATGGTTTTGGCTCCTGAGTTACACTAGATAATTATGCACCTGATTTTTATTTATTCTCTATTGTTACTGTTATTTTTCTTTTCATCCTTTGTGTGCATGTTATTGTTTGTTATTAGTGATTTTATGATGGCCTTTTGGGCATATATGCAAGTAGCTGTTCTGTGTTCTGATGAAACTCTTGGTTGTGTTTTATCCATAGTTTTTGTACAATAAAGAAGTCCCTGGCTAGATTTTTGCACTAAAACTTATGGGCACATGATTGACTTGACTGCTCTTCACAAACGTAATTGCTGGTTTTGATTTCACACATCAAACTGTATGGAAATTCCGCATCAAGTCTCATACATCACGTCTTGTTGGACCTTTTATTAGAAGTCAATATATAAACCAAACCAAATCAAACCAAGTCTTAAATCCCATAAAATGGAGTTGGCTATTAGAAGTCAATACATATTGTTTAAATTTTGTATCCTGTCCATAATTAGGCACTAGACAAGAGGTATCAAATATGGTTTTTTGGGTTGCTGTCTCATCATTTCAATTATTGCAGATTATTTTCACTAATGTTGGCAACCCTCATGCCCTAGGACAGAAGCCACTAACTTTCCCTCGTCAGGTAAATCCCTATCGCAATATTTCTATTTGATCAATTAATATATTGTCGGAATTACCTTATCTATTCCTCCAATTTTGTAAACCTGAATTGTTTGGCGTTGTTGTGAGATTATTGTATTTTTAGTAAAAAATCGCTAAATGATTGTGTTTCAGGTGGTCGCTCTATGCCAAGCTCCATTTCTGCTGGATGACCCTAATGTTGGACTCATATTCCCCGCTGATGCGATTGCAAGAGCTAAATATTATCTTTCATTGACTACGGGAGGTCTAGGTAACCTCTTCTCTATACATTGTTAAGAAAATAGGTTCGTCTCTGTGTTTCTAGAAAACACTAATATCCTAGCGATTTACGTTTTGGGATGTATGTTTTGAAACATGGTATACTTTCTTTCCAAAAATGTGACTTTAGCAATTCAAAGTGATCCCAAAAATATTTTTCAAATAAACCTTAGAAGTTACCTTAGGAGGAAAAACAAATCAAATATAATAAAAATAAAGTCCAAGAAGAGTGGAGTTTTGGGATGACAATGTAAAAAATGGGTTATAATTCTCATATAAATGTGTTGTAACATGACTAATTTGAAAAGAAAAGCAATATTTTATTGGATATGTAATTGTTCAGAGAAAATTACTTTAAAAGAACCTTAAATTGTAATAGTGTAATCTAAACAAGTCTACCCTTATCATACCACATTTTAGGGAATGTGGCTATTAACAAAAATTTGGTTTAGGTCAAATCGACAGAGTGGATTTGATAGGGAAACCAATTTTTACAAACAAACAAACTGATCAGGCAATGTGGTTGGTGTTCTATGCCTTGACAGATTTAAGGACTTCTTTGAAGCTTGTAATGTGAAGAAACAAAGATGAATAAACTAGAAATGTGATTAATAACACTTGAATATATCACTTAATTACAATAATTAAATTACAAGCTTCATAGCATTACAATCGACAGGTCCAAATTGAGTTACAAGCGCTGAAATTACTATTAATCTACTTCTGAGTTACAGAACTACTCCTAGATAAGTTACTGCCACTCCTAGATTTCACAAGTGTTGTGAATTTGGTTGAAGGTCCTATTCTCTTCGAATTCCTAGTTCTTATATGGCTTCACTGGCCATGCCATGCTGCCATGTGTCCATTTGCTGGTGGTAACTTCCACTTGCCCATGATCTGCAGCTGTTGCAATTCTTGGAAGTGCTACATGTACCTTGTCTTTGATCCTTGCTTACACTCATGCTCCTGTCAACGGAGGATTTAAATTTTGGTGCCAACAGTGGCGTACCACGTTTCCACTCCCATTCCATGTACTGAAATGATCCACGTTCCAGCTAACATAGGTTTGACTAATTTAATAAATACCATACTAAGGCTTCTCAAGATGATTCTCCTTCTATGGTTTAGTCTCTGTCTTTCTCTACACTTTCTTTTTGTTCACAATTCTGGTGCTCTTATACTTCCCCAAGTATGTTCATCTCCAAATGTCTTCTATATTTTCCAGTCATCCACCTCAATGTCCTGATTTCAACTTCACTTGTTTTATTAACAATTTAGTACACCATTCTTGGGTCCTTGCATTGTGTGCTTTGTAAACATAGCTAATTTCCCAGTTTTTTTTTACAAATTTTTTCGTCAAATGGTTGGAAGTGAGAAGTGCAGTAAATGAGATGCTGACTGAGAACACTATCAATATGTTTGTTTAATTAGTTACCTTGAAAATTAATTAGGTGCTTACAGTGACTCAAGAGGCCTTCCTGGAATAAGGAAGGAAGTGGCAGAGTTCATTGGAAGGCGTGATGGGTATCCAAGGTGATGATGCTTGATATTATGTTTCACTCAAGTCTTTCTTAACAGCTGAATATTGTAAACTTTGGATCTGGATTTAAAAGTATTTTTGCTTCATGTGTTAATAACAGTGATCCAGAACTTATATTTCTCACCGATGGTGCCAGCAAAGGAGTAATGCAGATCTTGAACACTATTATCCGTGGTGATCGGGATGGGGTAATTAATCTTCACAGAAGGACTTTGCAAAAATTCCCTTTTTTTAAAAAAAATTATAAAATATATATATTTTTTTCTCTTCATTCACCACCAAGCCCGGAACTGCATAAAACCCAAGGGCTCCCCTCCCCTCCCTCCCCTCCTAAAAAAACATAAAAAAGTCCTTTTGGCTTTGGTTCATGGATGATATACAGATTATTTTTTCTTTTTTTGGAATATTGAAAAAATAGAGGTAGACATCTTATTTATGCATTTTTATGTCAATTAGTGAAAATCCTTTGAAATGGTGGTCTAATTTATTTTTATCCTAAGATCTTAGTTATATATCTCAAAACTAAGTAAAATAATTGAAAAACCGACTGATTGCCACAATTAACTGATTTTTTCTTAGATAAAATAGATTTTTCATATAGCTTTAATAAATTTTCATATACCTTTCTCTATGGGTAGTTGTCTTCTTATGGTTTTTTCCTTCCTAATTGTGAATAAATTATGTTCTGTTGCCAGATATTGGTTCCGGTTCCACAATATCCACTTTACTCGGCTACAATATCTTTATTTGGTGGTTCTCTTGTTCCATATTACCTGGAAGAGACAGCAAACTGGGGTCTTGATATTAATAACCTTCGAGAGTCAGTTGCTAATGCCCGCTTTAAAGGAATAACTGTAAGTATGCCCTTGCTTTTTGTTTGACTGACAAGCAACATATTATAACTATTTGAAAACTCAGAAACTTGGGCTCTGTTTAGTTTCAGTACTTGTTTTCTGTTTTTCATTTTTTTTTTTTTTTTTGAAAATAGAAACAAAGTTTACAAAAATAAACACCAAAAAAGATATTTTTGAATTTTCAAATATTCTTTCCTTCCTAAAAAAGAGAGAACCATATGAAAATAATGAGTGCTTTTTAATTTTGTAATTTTTCACCAACATAGTTTTTAAATTTTTTTTAGAAAACAGATTCTAAAAATTCAACCAAACAGAGCATTGATGTCTGGAGGACTAGAAGATGAGGGGCCTTAGTTTTTTTTTGGATAACAGGGAACTGCCTTGACCCCACATTGAATTCATTGGTCCTGTCTTGGCATGGGAACCCAGAAAAGCTATTTTGTATTGGCTTGTTCCATGGCATAAGTACCCTTCAATGTTCATACATATACATCTTATCTTTTATATTCTTGTGTATGATCAGGTACGAGCAATGGTGATTATAAACCCTGGAAATCCTACTGGCCAGTGTCTTAGTGAAGCTAATCTGAAAGAAATTTTACGGTTCTGTTACAAAGAAAATCTAGTCTTGCTTGGGGATGAAGTTTATCAACAGAACATTTACCAAGATGAGCGCCCCTTTATGAGTGCCAGAAAGGTAATAGATCCTCATGTCATTTGATAATATTGTCCCTGAATTTAGGGAGCTTCTATTTGCACACCACATTTTGTCTCAATTCACACCATTTGTGCTACTATGATTTCAACTTCCTAACAAAAATTAGTTGTTCAGATATCACCTACCAAAAAGGTTTATATCTGAACAATTCAATTTTGTTCAAAAGTTGATATCCAAAGAGTGAAATGGTGTTAACTGAGAATTTTTGTGGTGTGTGAATATAACCTCCCCTGAATTTTATGTGGGAGCTCAAAATCAAGTGACACCGTATTGTTGTTCTACTCTGAAAGGTTATGTTGGACATGGGACCACCCATAAGCAAGGAGCTTCAACTTGTTTCTTTTCACACCGTGTCAAAAGGATATTGGGGTGAATGTGGACAGCGGGGTGGATACTTCGAGATGACTAACATACCTCCACAGGTTTGCCTTGCTGTTATTTGTCTAATGCTCTTCAACATGATTCTTGAATTGTGAAACAGGTCCTTTTTTTCTTTCTGAAAGGCTTTTTTGGAAAGTATTATCAAGGTTTCGAGATTTGTCAAAAAAAAAAAAATTTATCAAGATTTCGAGCATCAAAACTGAATCCAACGTTTCGAGGAAATATGAAATTCGCTTTGTAGTTCACAAATAAGAAAATGAAAAGTTTTAACAATAAATGATGTGATCATTTAGAATTCTCCCACTGTTTTTTTCTTCTCATTTTCTCTTTCTTTTTCCAGTTATTTCCTTAAAGCTGTGTTTGGATCAAGGATTTGAGTTGGGATTTGTGGAGGAAAAGGAAAAAGGAAGAGAAAAGTTAATGAAACATAAGTTAATTTTTTTTTCACTTTTCCATCTCCTTTTGCTTCCCCCCTACAAATTCCCTCTCAAATACTTGATTCAACACAGCCTAAGAGATACTGTTCATGCCACTCACAAATGAATTACGTCTTGTCTTTTCATTTACTTAAGCCAAATAGATCTTCATTTGAAAAAGTGTAAAACATGTTTGTAAAGGAACTTTATCTTTATCACTTGATTTTTGCAGACTGTTGATGAAATCTATAAGGTGGCATCAATATCACTCAGTCCAAATGTTCCTGGGCAGATATTTGTAAGTTGGAATCCAATTAATCATTTGGTTGTGTTGTGTGTCATTCATGAAGTAAATTAACTTGCTTAAATACAATATTAATTTTTCTTTTTTCATATTTTACATGTAACTGTCTCTAGGAGAGAAGAATACTGACTCTTACTTTTGCAGTTAGGACTAATGGTTAACCTGCCAAAACCAGGAGATATCTCATATGACCAGTTTGTTAGAGAGAGGTATATTGCTGATTTTCAACCTTATATAAGTTGGTCATTGACGGCTTTATGATTGATAAAATGATCACATGAAGCCTTCATGTTTTTCAATCATTTTGATCTTGACTAGTATTGATCAGGATTAAAGCAAGTGTCAAATACTTTCCATTGTCACCAATTTAAAGAGTTCATATAGACTAATAAGATTTTTTTCAAAAGATAACTATATTTGTTTCTTCTAGCTTTTTATTTCTAGTTTGAGGAACTGGTGAATCAAACAACTGCAACGGAGAAACAAAATGATTAGATAAAAAGGGAATGGAAGTTTTTTAAAGCAACTGACACAATAAATTTTGTAAAGCATGGTCATTTGAGGAAAGAGTTGGTTCTACACCTCTCGATGCAGAAGCTATAGGGAAAGAGAAGAGAGAAGAGAATAAGAGGGACACAACCCTAACACAATACGGCCACAACCTAATGCTCAATTTCAATAATCCAAATCAAAATAATACATATGGCATCCAGAAACGTTTTCTTCTTCTTCTTCTTCTTCTTCATTTTTTTTTTTTTTTTTTTTTTGGTGGAAGTGAACAATTGTGTTTCTCTTAATAATGAATGCAGCAAAGGTGTCCTTGAGTCACTAAGGAGGAGAGCGCAAATTATGACCGATGGGTTCAACAGCTGCAGAAATGTTGTTTGTAATTTTACAGAAGGTAAAACCATTTCTCATTCCATTTTCAGTTTCTTGCACTTAATGAAATTTGTTCACGTATATGGATGAATGTTCAGGCGCCATGTATTCCTTCCCACAAATACGCTTGCCTCCAAAAGCAATAGAGGCTGCGAAAAGGGCTGGAAAGGTTCCTGATGTGCTCTACTGTCTCAAGCTCTTGGAAGCCACAGGCATCTCCACTGTCCCAGGTTCTGGATTTGGACAAAAAGAAGGGTAACTACTTAATCTTTTTCTGTTCATCATTTTGGAAGCCAATTGCCCAGCCCAGCCCACATTATAATCCGGCAAAAAAAATTTGCCCAACCCAGCACTATGATGGGCCTAAACTATAATCCCAATCCCTATAAATCATGGCCTTAGAGGGATTCAATCTCAAGTTTTTGGCCCAACTAGACTTTACTGGCTAAGCTAGATGGCACGTTCTTTATATGCTTGCGTTTGTTGCAACTTGAAAACTATTATTTTGTCTGAAGGCTTACCTTTGTGTAGGGTATTCCATCTGAGGACAACCATCTTACCAGCTGAGGAAGAAATGCCTGCAATTATGGCCAGTTTCAAGAAGTTCAATGACGAGTTCATGGAGCAATATGAAGACCATAGAGGTTATTCGAGGATGTGATGAAGGTGCATAATTTCCTAATTTGTATAATTCTCTTCAGCTCCTGCAAGGTATTTACTAGTGTACACTCCTGCAACAATGTCTTTTTGTCTCTCCATACAATTGGGATACCAATTTCTTTCTGTTAAAATTTAGCTATGGCTTCACATGTATCTTCATATCCTCTGATTGGTTCTAATATAAAAAAAAAATCACTTTAATATTTTACCTAGATGACTTCACTCCTAAAATCAACAGAATGCTAGATTAGAAATTAGATATGCATAATAGGTAGAATTTTTTTAGGATCTCTTTGTCCTGTGTTTGGATGGTGGAATTTTTGATGGAAACGAAAAAGATTTATTTCTTTTACTTAGGAAAATGAGAACATGATATGCTTTATTCAGAGATGGTAGCATCCATTTGATTGTCGCACACATGTTATGGAAGAAAGTGATTTTTGAAAAGGAGCTATAGGAAGATGAAATCATTGAAAGTTGCCTTTCTATATCCATTTTGGTGATTGACTTGCAAATGTAGACATGAAATTAAAGAATAAAATTGCAACTGTAGCGTTAATTAGAAAATTTAATGAAAAATGGGGGAAAACTAATCTATGTATCTATCTAATACTATTTAAAGTGAACACCGCTGATAGTATTCTGAAGCTTCTCTCTCCTTAAGCCAAGTGTCTATTTCTCCATCCAAAAAAAAAAAAAAAAAAGATAAAGGAGGGGCGTGCGACTCAAACATCAAACATTTTGTTTGCTAAAGAAGACACTTACCACTTGAGTGTCATACAATATATAATAAATATTTTGTTTTATTTTATTTATTTGAATTGTATATGCATCTCGTGTGGCAACTGCTGGTATACTTAATAAGTAGAATTTTTTTAGGATGACTATGCTACATTTTGATCATGGAAAAGTGGATGGAAATGAAAGGAAAGGAAAGGAAAGGAAAGGAAAAAGAGAGGAAATATATATATATTTTAAAAGGAAAATGAGAACATTATTTGCTTTATTGAGAGATGGTAGGATCCATTTGATTATCGCGAATGTTATGGAAGAAAGTGATTTTTGAAAAGGAGCTTTAGGAAAAGGAAATCATAAGTTGCCTTTGTATATGCATTTTGGAGATTTTATTTATTTATTTATTTTTAACAATATACAATTTGGAGATTGACTCGCAAATGTAGTTATGAAACTAAAGAATAAAACTCCAAAACCATTGGGTTTATTGGGAAATTTGATGACAAATGGGGCCTCAACTTTGGTACTATGTATATATGGATTTATTTATTTATTTATTTGCCATACTATAGGATGCTATGAGGTTAGTAAATTTATTTATTTATTTATTTACAGTCGTTCTATCAATTCGAACTTGAATCTCTGATCTTTTAATTGTTCCAAAGACAACTACATGGGCCAACTTCCCTGTTCTAATACGGCTTTATTCAACCAAAAATGTGAAAATAGATTTACTGATTTTGAGATAAACCCACCAGAAATATTGCAGAACTATAGACAGCTGACTTTGAATTGACAAGAAGTTTTATTTAGGCTCAGACAAGGAGATTTCTTTATATTCTTTATGTTGACTGACTTACTTAAAAGTATATATCACTCTGTACATTACTTAGAATATGTGTGTAGCAAGTTATTCGGTGCTGGCGGAGTAATGCCTCAACAAAAATCATAGCAAGCCTTAATTGATAATAATTTTTGGTTTTTCACATTTTTCCTGGAATATATAACAATGCTTGCATCAGCCAAGTTTAAAATAAATAAGAGAAATATATATCTTTTATTTGTTCGTGTTACCTTTTTATTTTTTATTTTTTTTTATTTTAATGTTTTTTTGTTTTTTGTTTTTTATACATGGCGAATATCATATAAGTAGGCTTAAAGGAAAAGAAGAGGGGTGGCAAGAAATGAAACCGTCTTGCTGGTTTTATCCCGAGAAATGTTAGAGATGTTTTAAAGGGATTCTTAAAATATGATCTTCAAATTCACTCCTAATGATGTGTGGCTAATTACATATATTATCAAATTTAATTTTTAGATAATCTTTAAAATACTAAGAAAACTTGCCATTACACATTTTAATTTTTAGATAATCTTTAATTTTTAGACAGAAAAATACTAAGAAAAACGATGTCTAGTTTTAATTTATTCATTCTAAGTGTGTATTCCAATATGCAAGAATGGAATTTGGACTAAACATTTTTTTTCTTTATATATATATATATATATTTATGTTTGAATTCTTAATTCCTAACATTACTATTAAAACTTACCATATTGAAACCAACTTCAAAAAAAATATAATCCTCAATTCTCATTTTCATAGCATCCTAATCACTTTGACTAATTCTTCCTAAAATAATTGCATTCTTTACAATTAACCTATCCTTTATTTATTTTTTTGTTTTAAATGATTAATGAGTTTCGAATCTTAATATCAACCTCACAATGGCCCTATTTGGTTGGGTTTATTTCCAACTTATTTCAGCTTTTAGCTTAATTTAAGCTATTTTGATGCGTTTGGTTCACTTTAACGATACAGCTTATAACTTTTTGTAAGTCAAAAATCAACTTATTCTTTGAGTGGGGGAGGAGAAGTTTAATTTATAAGTCAAAAATCAACTTATGTTCACAGCTATAAGCTATAAGCTGTTAGGCTATAAGTTATAGGGCCCGTTTGGTAGAACTGTGAGAAAGTGATTACAACTTATAGCCTAACAGCTTATAACTTTTAGCTGTGAACATAAGCTGATTTTTGACTTATAAATTAAACTTCTCCTCCCACACTCAAAGAATAAGTTGATTTTTGACTTACAAAAAACTATAAGCTGTATTGTTAAACTGAACTAAACATATCAAAATAACTTAAATTAAGCTAAAAATTGAAATAAGTTAGAAATAAGTCATTCCAAACAGGGCTTAATCACTTTTTCATAACTCTACCAAACGGGCCAATATATGTCACAAATTAGCACCTAGCTCAAAAGACAATTAGCTAATAAAACAACCTATTTTTTCCTAATTGAAAGTTCTTGGACAAACAGACAAAGAAAAAAAATAAATAAATAAAGAGAGACACATCAAAATAAATAAAAATTGAGTGGACATAGGGGGACAGTAATAATGGTATAATGTAGACTAGTTTTTAGACTCTTGAATCAAGTGAATAAAGTCAGTGGCTTTATTTACTTCATTGGTCTAATCTAGTATTTATAGCCAAGCCGTAATTCATATTTAGTTCAATAATCCTACAATTATTAAATTTAGGTCCTAATACGTTACCTAACATTTCACCATTCAAAATCTTTTGTCCCAAAAACCAAATGGTAAATATCCACCATTTAGAATCTACAATTGGTTCTTATATGATTAAATTTGTAACAAATTGTAACAAATTAAAAATTGACATGTAACATATCATGTGAGTAAAATTAGTGGAAGATTTTTAAGTTTTTTTTTTTTTTTTCTTGTCATAATTCATTTTTTTATTTTATTTTTTATTAACAACAAACAAAGATATATTAAGACTTAAGGCCAAGAAAAATGAGGATAAGGCATCCTCTACAAAAAAAATGGAAAAAATCAAAAAGAGACAAAAAAAAATATAAAAAGGCAAACATTTACTACTACACAGTACAAACTGACACCTAATTGATAACAAGTAAAAAAAACGGAATCCCTCAGAATACTGAGCTCGCCGAGGTCCAAAAAGACGCCAAGTATCTCATCATATCCCATAAATAGTCTATATCCCGAGCAACTTCAAAAACAAGCGCATTTCTTTCCAACGAAATGACCCAAAAAATTGCAAAGATGACAACACTCCAAAGCACTTTAGCCTTCTTCGACTTTCCAAAAACTTGAAAATCAAATAATAGCATTTGAGCACATCCTTTTGGGGTCACCCATATCACACTACCCAATCCAAACACCCTATGCCACAACCGCCCAACCACCGAGCAATGCAAAAAGAGATGATCCAAAGATTCTCCACTTTTAGTGTTGGAAAAAATGGTTTAATATAGGCATATTTTTTGAACCCAATTTGAGTGGGCCCCAAAACGTCTTTTGGGGTGGGTCTGAAAGTGACGTGTTCCTTGACGCGTGTGGCAAGTCACACGGTGAAGACAGAACGTCAAAAAACCATTTATGAGTGAATGGGAAGTTGACGTCGTTTTCGGGTCTAACATTAATTTTATTTAGATAAAATTCATTTGAATTTTTTCAAATAAAAATTATTGTGGGAATTTAATTTAATTCTAAATTCAAATTTTGGGTTCCTAAGTGGTTTCCTAAAAGTTTGTAATTGTAGGAATTTAATTTAATTCTAAATTCAAATTTTGGGTTCCTAAGTAGTTTCTTAAAGTTTGTACCTCTTCCTTTATTTATTAAACTATTTCAATAGTTTAATATATATATATATTTTAAATAGTTTAATTAATAAATAAAAGTTCCAACAGTTTGGAACAGTTCCACTAACAGAACATTTTTCAAATGTTTGAAATTTGGTGTTCCTGTACAAACGGTCAAATTTCTTTGTATTATAAAGTGCATCTGTTCATTCTTTGGTTTGTACCTGTTCGGGCTCCAACTGGCTCTATGTTGCCTATAAATAGTGAATCTATTTCAGCAATCTAGACACTAAGGATGATCCGAAAATCAGTCTAAATTTGGTCTCTTTGCTGTCCAGATATTTCTACTTTTGCATTATTCTTCATTCTAGTTTTAGAATAATTATTCAGAGAGTTAGATCACAGGTTTGGTTCGCCGAACAATTTGTTTTGAAGTGCTACTACAAATTGATTAAAGATCATTGTATCCTGGGAGATAGACGCCACTCAATCGTAAGCACCATAGCGGGGCGAATCTGTCTTAAGGACAGAGTGTCACACACTCGACTTAGTCTTGTAATTTTTATTTGGTTCGACAAAATAAATCCGGTATGTTATTTATTTATTTTGTTTGTTTAGTTTCCATTTATTTTATTTACACAGAAGATTGTTCCAACAATCTTAAGGCCAAGTTTGGGAAGTTTAGAATAAGTGCACTTTTTGACTTTTCTTGTATTTGTGTAGAAAAATTGAGAGAGATGTTGATTGATGTGACCCAAAAAATAAAAGATAAAATAAGTGCACTTATATTGAGATGCCAAACTTGACCTAAGACAGATTCGAATGTATTTTGTTTACAGAATTTTTTCGTTTGTTTTCTTTTCTCTTTCTTCTTTTAAGAAAATTATTTTCTGTGAATTTACGAAATAATATTCTGGTTGGAAAAACAAATAGTGATTATATGCTATTTGACAGATAGTAGTAATATACTGTATTTTTTCTTTGACAACTAGTAGTACGATACTGGTGTCATTAACAATTCAGAATATATTTTTGTGGAATTTTGTCAGAAAATTAATTTTGATTTTTTAGAAATTATTTTCTGAGTTTTCATTAATTAAAATTCTGTTTTCAGTATTTTAATTATTGAAGTGTTACTGAAATTAATTTTCTGTGTGGGATTAATTTGGTTAAATAAAATTTTAGTTTATTTCCAAATTAATTGAAAAATAAAAGTTATTTTCTTATTTCTTTTATTTTACAGAATTTAATTTCTTGCGTGGAATTAATTTGGTTAAATAAAATTTTATTTTATTTCCAAATTAATTGAAAAATAAAAGTTATATTCTTATTTCTTTTATTTTACAGAATTTAATTTTCTGTGTGGAATTATTTTGGTAAATAAAATTTTATTTTATTTCCAAATTAATTGAAAAATAAAAGTTATAGTTTTTTTTCTTTTATTTCAGAATTTAATTTTCTGTGTGGAATTAATTTGTTTAAATAAAATTTTATTTTATTTTCAAATTAATTGGAAAATAAAAGTTACATTCTTGTTTCTTTTATTTTTACAGAATTTAATTCTGTGAATTTGGTTTAATTTTCTGTGTAGTGTAAATTCTAATTATAATTTTGTTTTATATATTAGAATTGATGGCTACTGAAACTAATGCCCAAACAAGTACTACTGTGGTGGCTGCGATTGCACCAACCCTCTCCTGTGATGACAGTACCAATAATCATGGAGAGAAGCCAGAGAAGTTCTCAGGAACTGACTTTAAAAGATGGCAACAGAAAATGTTGTTCTATCTTACAACTCTGAACCTGGCTCGTTTCCTCCGTGAAGATGCTCCTATCCTGAAAGAGGATGAAACCGACCGGCAAGTGGTTGCTGCGGTTGATGCCTTGGAAACATGCGATTTCCTTTGCCGGAATTACGTCTTGAACGGACTTGACAACACATTATACAACGTCTACAGTCCAATCAAGACAGCAAAGGAACTTTGGGAATCGTTGGAGAAAAAGTACAAAACGGAAGATGCCGGCTCAAAGAAATTTGTGGTTGGCAGATTCCTGGATTTTGTAATGGTTGATTCAAAAACTGTGATCAGCCAAGCTCAAGATTTCCAACTCATTCTGCATGACATTCACGCAGAAGGTATGTCTCTCAGTGAATCCTTTCAAGTTGCAGCCTTAATTGAAAAATTACCAAAAGGCTGGAAGGAATTCAAGAACTACCTCAAACACAAGCGCAAAGAAATTTCTATGGACGAGTTAATTGTGCGTTTGAGGATTGAGGAGGACAACCGCAATTCTGAAAAGCGGGCTGGTAAGCTTCCTATGGAGTCTAAGGCAAATGTGGTGGAACATGCTTCAAAAACCAAGAAACGAAAGTCTTCTGGAGAAAGTTCATCACAAGGCTCTAAAGGGGGGGATAATAAAAAGTACAAGTTTAATGGCAAATGTTACATCTGTGACAAAGAGGGACATCGGGCCAAAGATTGCCGTAGCAAAGGCAAAAGCAAAAGAAGAACAAGCAAGAAGCCTGCTCAAGCCCACATGATTGAAGTGGACAATATTTCCAATGGTATAGATGATATCAATCTTTCTGCAGTTGTTTCCGAGGCAAATCTTGTCGGAAATCCTAAAGAATGGTGAGTGAACACTGGTGCTACTCGCCATATTTGTGCCGACAAAAAGATGTTCACATCTTATTTTATAGTGGACAGTGGTGAACAACTCTTTATGAGCAACTCCTCAACTTCCAAAGTTGAAAGACAAGGAAAGATTGTACCCAAGATGACATCTGGAAAGGAACTCACTCTCAACAATGTGCTGTATGTACTGGACATTCGCAAGAATTTAGTTTCCGGATCTTTGTTGAGTAAGAATGGGTTTAGGCTAGTTTTTGAAAGTGACAAGTTTGTACTTACAAAATGGGGATGTATGTTGGAAAATGTTACATGTCTGATGGCCTTTTCAAGTTAAATGTAATGACCGTTGTACCCTCAATTATTAATACTACATCTTCTTCTTCTTGCTTGCTTGAGTCTTCAAATTTATGGCATGGTAGACTAGACATGTTAATTATGGATCTTTGCGTAGATTAATTAATATGGAATTTACCTAAATTTGACATTGATTCAAATCATAAATGTGAAATTTGTGTTGAGGCAAAATTATCTAAAACTCCTTTTCATTCAATTGAAAGAAGTACGGAACCACTTGAATTAATTCATAGTGACATTTGTGATTTTAAATCAATTCAAACCAGAGGTGGGAAAAAGTATGTTATCACTTTTATAGATGACTATACTAGATATAGTTATGTTTATTTAATTCGAACCAAGGATGAAGCTTTGGAAACTTTCATTCAATATAAGAATGAAGTTGAAAATCAACTTGGTAAGAAAATCAAGAAACTTAGAAGTGATAGAGGTGGTGAATATGAATCACCTTTTGGTGAATTTTGTAAAGAACATGGAATAATTCATCAAACCACCGCTCCTTACTCACCTCATCAGCAAAATGGAATTGCTGAAAGGAAAAATAGGACTTTAAAAGAAATGATGAATGCCATGTTAATCAGTTCTGGATTACCTCAGAACTTGTGGGGGGAAGCAATACTTTCTGCTAATTATATTTTAAATAAAGTACCCCGAAAGAAATCAAACACCTTATGAAATTGTGGCATGGAGAGTACCATCCTACAAATACTTAAAAGTGTGGGGGTGTTTGGCTAAAGTGGCTATTCCTAGTCCTAAAAAGACTAAGATAGGTCTAAGACCATTGATTGCATTTTCATTGGTTATGCAAGAATAGTAGTGCATATCGGTTTTTGATTCATAAATCAGAACATTCCGAAATGCATGTAAATACTATTATTGAGTCTCGGAATGCATCATTCTTTGAACATGTATTTCCAAATAAGACTGGACACAGAAACTAGTAACAATAAAAGATCTTGATGTATTACTAGTCAGGATCAAGAACATGATCAAGAGCAAGAGTTAGACCAAAATGAGGAAGAAGAACCTAGGCGTAGTAAACGTGCTAGAACCTCAAAATCTTTTGGTCCAGATTTTCTAACATTTTTGTTAGAAAATGAGCCTTTAACTTTTAAAGAGGCTATGTCCAGTCCTGAAGCTCCTTTATGGAAAGAAGCTGTCAACAGTGAAGTTGAATCCATCTTGCAAAATCACACTTGGGAATTGGTGGATTTGCCACCAGGTTGTAAACCTCTTGGGTACAAGTGGATTTTCAAAAGAAAATTGAAAGCGGATGGATCAATAGACAAATACAAGGCAAGACTTGTAGTCAAAGGTTTTAGACAAAAAGAAGGTCTAGATTACTTTGACACATACTCACCGGTTACTAGAATAACATCCATTAGAATGCTAATTGCCATTGCATCTCTATACAATCTAGAAATTCATCAAATGGATGTTAAAACCGCTTTCTTAAATGGTGAGTTAAATGAAGAAATTTACATGGAACAACCAGAAGGGTTTTCTGTTCCAGGGAAAGAAAAGAAAGTGTGTAAATTGGTTAAATCATTATATGGTTTAAAACAAGCGCCAAAGCAATGGCATGAGAAATTTGACAAGGCAATGATGTCAAATGGATTTAAAATTAATGAGTGTGACAAATGTGTTTATATTAAAAACACAGATAAAGGTTATGTCATTGTATGTCTTTATGTAGATGATATGCTCATCATTGGTAGTAATAATGACATGATTAAAACTACCAAGAAAATGTTGAATAAACATTTTGACATGAAGGACATGGGCATTGCTGATGTAATTCTTGGTATGAAAATTACCAAAACATCAGAAGGATATGTTTTGTCACAATCTCATTACATTGAGAAAATACTTGACAAATTCAGCAAAGATGATGATCATCTTGCTAGAACTCCTGTAGATGTTAATTTGTATCTTTCTAAGAATGTACAGGAAAGTATTTCTCAATTAGAGTATGCCCAAATTATTGGAAGCTTAATGTACTTGATGAACTGCACTCGCCCAGATATAGCTTATGCAGTAAGTAAATTAAGTAGATATACGAGTAATCCGGGAGTAGAACACTGGAAAGCAATTATAAGGTTCTAAGATATCTCCGATTTACTCGTAACATTGGGCTTAATTATACTAGATATCCAGCAGTACTTGAAGGATACTGTGATGCAAATTGGATATCGGATACAGAGACTCAAAGTCCACCAGTGGGTATGTCTTTACTCTTGGTGGGCGGCTGTATCTTGGAAATCTTCCAAACAGACTTGTTGCTAGGTCTACTATGGAATCAGAATTCATAGCCTTAGACAAAGCAGGGGAAGAGGCAGAATGGCTTCGCCACTTCCTTGAAGATATTCCAATATGGCCAAAACCGGTGCCTGCTATATGTATACATTGCGATAGTCAATCAGCAATAGGTAGAGCACAGAGTCATATGTATAACGGTAAGTCTCGACATTCGTCGTCGACATAACACCGTGAGACAACTACTCTCTAATGGAATTATTTCCATAGAATATGTTAAGTCTAAAGACAACATAGCGGATCCACTAACCAAAGGGTTAGCAAGAGAGTTAGTTGAGAATTCATCGAGGGGAATGGGACTTAAGCCTATTAAATAAGAGTTACCACAACGGCAACCCAACCTAGTTGACTGGAGATCCCAAGATCTAGGTTCAAAGGGACAACCGAGTTGTGAATAACTCAGAAGGATCACTGGGGAGTCTAAACTCCTACCCATTTCTTTGATGAAATAGTGATGATTGCAGCGTTTTAGGTTAAGTAAAATTTTTAATGATTTTTATATTTAGGTAAACCTAGTGGAGTATGGCAGGATACTCTTCATAAGAATCACCTATGTGAGTGTGAACTGGGCCGGTTCTGTGAGATTTGTGAAGGGCTATAATTCTCTAGAGCACTCACGAAAGACCAAGTTGTTCAGGGCCAAAATGAACACAATAGTGAGAACTAAACTGTGTTTGGGGATATACTGTGTGAGTTCTATTGTCTTGGTTTACTCAAACGGCTGAACAGTTCAAGACATCATGTTCACTGGTTAGCTAGTAAATCCGATAGTGTCTCACAAGGGAAGGTTCAAAGCCAAAAGCTACCTATTCTTTGCAGAATATTTCCAATTTCTGTACTCTCTGTAATTAGATCATGTTGTTGCATTTTCTCTCCGTCAAATTCCATTCATGTGGGGGATTGTTGAAAAAAATGGTTTAATATAGGCATATTTTTTTAGCCCAATTTGAGTGGGCCCCAAAACGTCTTTTGGGGTGGGTCTAAAGAGGTGACGTGTTCCTTACCGTGTGGCAAGTCACACGGTGAAGACGGAACGTCAAAAAACCATTTATGAGTGAATGCGAAGTTGACGTCGTTTTCTCGGTCTAACATTAATTTTTATTTAGATAAAATTCATTTGAATTTTTTCAAATAAAAATTATTGTGGGAATTTAATTTAACTAAATTCAAATTTTGGTTCCTAAGTGTTTCCTAAAAGTTTGTAATTGTGGAATTTAATTTAATTCTAAATTCAAATTTTGGTTCCTAAGTAGTTTCCTAAAGTTTGTACATCTTCCTTTATTTATTAAACTATTTCAATAGTTTAATATATATATATATATATTCAAATAGTTTAATATAATATATATATTTTAAATAGTTTAATTAATAAATAAAAGTTCTAACAGTTTGGAACAGTTCCACTAACGGAACATTTTTCAAATGTTTGAAATTTGGTATTCCTGTACAAACGATCAAATTTGTTTGTATTATAAAGTGCATCTGTTCATTCTTTGGTTTGTACCTGTTCGGGCTCCAACTGGCTCTATGTTGCCTATAAATAGTGAATCTATTCCAGCAATCCAGACACTAAGGATGATCCGAAAATCAGTCTAAATTTGGTCTCATTGCTGTCCAGATATTTCTACTTTTGCATTATTCTTCATTCTAGTTTTTGAATAATTATTCAGATAGTTAGATCACAGGTTTGGTTCGCCGAACAATTTGTTTTGGAGTGCTACTACAAATTGATTAAAGATCATTGTATCCTGGGAGATAGACACCACTCAACCGTAAGCACCATACCGGGGCGAATCTGTCTTAAGGACAGAGTGTCACACACTCGACTTGGTCTTGTAATTTTTATTTGGTTCGACAAAATAAATCCGGTATGTTATTTATTTATTTTGTTTGTTTAGTTTCTATTTATTTTATTTACACAGAAGATTGTTCTAACAATTTTACAACACATAATGCACCATTGAGGATTAAGATACCGCGAAGGTCTCTTCTTTTGCAATGAATCATTTGTCAAAGTGCCCCCATGAACCAAGATCCACATAAACACTTTCACATTAGGAGGATCACATACCTTCCAAATCTTTTTATGAAACAGAAACTGAGGTACATGAGAAGTATTAATGATTTTATCAACAAAGGGTTTACAAGTAAAAGAACCCGACGAATGAATATTTCAAACCAAGCCATTCTCCAAAATTGGAGATAAAGAAACATTTTCGAGCATTGACAAAAGAGATACTAATTTCGAAACTTCCCTCTCATGAAGATTCCTGCTAAAGTTAAAATTCCAAGAAAAAGAATCCGCCACAAACGCAACAGAACAATTATGAGACTGAGAAACGCTATACAAAAATAAATAGGACATAGCCAAGGACGAAGAGCCCACCCAAACATCCTCTCAAAATTTGACTTTTTCCCCATTACCCACCCTCACAGAAATAAATAGAGACCAAACTGGATAAATTTGAGAAATGGACTTCCAAGGAGTACGTCTGTTATTCCTCGTGACCACCTAAGAGTCCCTACCATTAACCTGAGTTCCATATTTACTTTTAATAACACTAATATTAAATTATTCATTGAGAATTTTCATACATTGGGATTCTTATATAATGTAACGGTTGTAACTAAATTAAGGTAGAGTGGACAAATCATTTTAGAAAATACTATGGATCTCAAATAATCTATTAAGTTTTCTACCAAATATCTCACATGGTTGTGGGACTTACACAAACCTACATGTGTGTAGGTCCTACACCCATGTGAGAGGTTTAATAAAAAAATTTAATAAATTATTTGGAATCCATAGCATAACTCAATGGTAATTGAAATAAAAGGTCCTCATGTTCAAAAAGAATAAAAGCTCATCCGCCACATTTCACAAATGTATTAGTTTTATAAATTTCACATTTGTAGCAAATCATACAATACCCATATTTTTTTTGGTTAAACTATTCATATTTTTTTTATTTAAATCTAACTACTATAACGTTAATGCATTTTAGTTTGAAGCCTATGGTTAATAGGTGGGTTGTATGCCATATATTTGCAAGTATTACAATATATACAAAATAAATCTCAACCACACATTGATATTATTTTGTTAGTATTTGTAATCTATTTCTTATTGGGCCTTACCTAACCGAACCTTAAAAAACCGAAAAACAAGAATAAACAACCAAAAAAACAAGAATACTATGTACTAATGAGAATATATGTCACATGTTCAACCAACAAGAAAACAAGCTGTGAATTTAGAATAATCTTATATTTATCATATTTTTATATAATATATTACACTTCTCATCTTTATAACTTGATTTAAATTTTATTTTGATCTTTATTATTTTAATATAAATAATTTGATTTGTACATTTTAAATATAGTTTCAATTTGGTATTCCTGTCTAAATTTTTGTACGTGTGTACCTCAAGAGACTAACAAGTTTCCTAAAATCATTAATTTAAACCTCTAACTTGAATGGAAAAACTAAATTAAAATTAAACTAAAAATGTAAGGACCAAAATTTTTAATTTAAAATAATATGGACCAAAATAAAATTCAAGTCAAATTAAAGGGGTTAAAAGTGTAGTTTACCTTGTTTTAATACCATACAATGTTGGAAAATTCTACTTACACCACAAAAAATTCTTTTTACACTTAGGAGTTGTTTGGGATGTTCTAAATAAGTGCACTTTTTGACTTTTTATAAAATATGGGTTGGGTTTGAAGTGATGTAGTAGAGATGTGATGTGACTTAAATAAGATGATGTGACTTAAATAGGATAGTGACTTTTTGACTTTTTGACTTATTTTGAAGATGCCAAACTTAGCCTTAATTTCTCATTACACAACACATAAAAATCAATTATCTCTTTACAAACAATATAATATCCATCATAACCTTCATCCTTACACTCCCTAACTCTACTCTACCACAATCACCACCTCCGGCAGCCATAACCTTCAAACCATAACTCTTCCACCTCCACCTCCACCTCCACCTCCAACCACTACCCTGCAACCTCTGACCACTGTGATCACCACTTATCGCCACGACTACCACCCAAACCCTAATTCCTCAATCCACACACCCTCACCGCCATGTCCTCTAACCACCACCACTGCCTCTGCTGCCGGTGCCAATCCGAACCCTCTTTTTGCCTTACGCACCTCCCACTCCTTACTCATTATTCTCTTCTTTCCTAAAATCCTTAAAATCCTTATTCTCCCTCTCCCTCTCCCTCTCCCTCTCATTCTGTGTGTGTGTGTGTGTGTGTGTGTGTGGTGGTAGTAGATTTGGGTCTTAATGAAGGGTCGAATGATGGAGACATAGTTCACCATGGTTGTAATGGAAGCGATTTGTCACCACGGATATTGAGCGAGGGTTCACAGTGTAGAGAATGGTTGAAATGGGAGTCAAAGGCGGGAATAAGGAGTTGTAGTTGTCGGAGATGGCCATGACACTACAACATATAAAAGTTTTAAAGACCAAATGTTTTGGTCTCTAAAAGTGAAAATTTTATTGCAAAAGACATTTAAGAACAATTTCTATCATCATGAAAATATTTGCTAAAAGGTCGTCCCAAAAAGTCAAAAACAAAACTTTTAGCGACAAAATTTTAAAAATGTCAATAATAAATAGACTTTTAAGGACAAAATAATTTAATTTCAAAATGGCTTATTTTTTGAGACAAAAAATTTAATCCCAAAAGGATAATAATTTATCATTAATGTCTAATTTTCGTTGCTAAAAATATAATAACGACACTTCGCAATAAAAATATTTGGTCCATAAAAAATAATTTTGTCCCTAAATTTTGATCTCTAAAACCTTAATTTTTTGTAGTGTGAGTGTGGTTGGTTTGTGGGGAAGAGCGGTGACGGTGGTTGGTTGTGACGGCTGAAAGGAGGTCGCAAAAAGGAGAGGAGAATTTTTTGGTGGAAGAGATACTGTGATTTGGTGGTTGGAGGCGCCAACAATGGCTTCTGGGGTTGTCGGCGCTGGAGCCACAGCGTAGATGGGCGGCGATGGGCGACAGCGACGTAGGTGGCTATGGTGGTGGTCAGGTGAAGGGGTTCAAAAGATGGTGGGTGAAATGAGAAATTAGGATTTGTAGTTGTTAAAGTTTTTGAGGGATTTTTAGTAATTTTAATTAAGGTTAAAATTGTAATATTTTTTTTTGAAAATTTTGGAGTGTAATGAGCTAGAATGGTTGTGTAAGTAGAATTTTCTTATAATGTCCATGATTTGTCAATATACCATTGGTGTAATAGTCCTGCCACTCATATATATTTATAGTATAGTGTTTACAATTAAATTAACACATTAGATAATAAAATAAAATGACAAAAACAGATAATAAATCAAGCCTAAATAATTAACTGTTCAACTCGTTTGACTCATTTTATCATACTTAAACACCACCAGTAAACTCCAACCACTTTTCGTCAAACTCTTGCCATGGCTCATCACCCTCGTTAGCTTTGACTATCATCTGATGACATAGCTGTAAATTTTATGAGTGTATTAATGATCTTTTTAAAGTAAGTAATTAGTAATAAGAATAATTTATAATACATTACTTAAACAATATCACATAAAACTAAAAACCTCTCTCTCTTTCAAAAACCTCCTCCCCGGACCTCTCTTTTGGGCCGGCCGGCCGCCGCCTTTGGCTATGGCGGTCGGCTGGGCTAGCGTCTGCCGTGTTTGTGTGTTGCTTTTCCGTTAATAAACTTGAGTCTCCCGTTATCTTCCCACCTGGGGTGTTTGGTGTGCTGCGGTGTGTATCTCTCGTTGGTGTTTCGGTGCAGCGGTGTGTTAGTTGTTTTGTTGGGGGTCTTGGTTGTGTTGTTATCAGCAGGGGTTGTCCAGGATCTACACTCGAGTGCTTTTTGTGAGTAGGAGCTTGAGGGGTGAACTCTGGTTCAGCTTTTTTGGAGATGGAGCGATGCTTGGTTTGGGCGGAAACTTGGGTGTCGGAGTCTCCTCAGAACTGTCTGGGTTCATTCGCGCGCTCCTATTCGTGTGAGAGTTTGAGGGGTGTAAGAAGAAGATCTGGAGAAGGAAGTAGTCCTGCAGGTGGGTCAGGTTTTGGAACTGCAGAGGGTGGTGTCCCAGTGGATGGTGTACCCAGCGGCAGGTCGGGTCAGCAGCGGTGGCGACGTGTTTGTTCTGCAGTGGTGCTACAGTGGTGCTCCAGCTGGGTTTCCGGTGGTGGCGGTGCGGGCTGTGAGAGGTGGGTGTTGGCGGCTGATTAGCAGAGTGGTTCTCAGGGGCGTCCTGGCTCTTCACTTGTGCGCTCTTTGGTGAGCAGGAGTTTGAGGGGTGTGATTTTTGGGCGAAAACATGGGTATCGTAGGCGGTCCAGTTCTGTCCGGTTGTCACTCGAGCACTCCTTCTCGAGTGAGAGTTTGAGGGGTGAAGAGGCGTGTGATTGTAGTCCTGTTGGTTATGGAGTTTGGCAGTGGGTTTTTGAGTGTGAGTCAGTAGAAGTCCTGTTGCAAACCTCAGCCGTGGGGTATTTTATACCTTAGCAGGTAGGAGTTGTTCAGGGAGAGGAGTTTAGCAGCTTGGGGGGGTTGTTGGGTATGTAGATCCGGAGTGGGCAATGCAGCAGTGGGCATTGCAGCAGAGGTGGTAAGCAGAGGAGGAGTCTTCCGGTGGTTGCCATGGAGTTTTCTCGGGTGTGTGTTTGAAGTTCCGGTGGGTGTTGAGTTGCGGGGTGGAGAGGAGTCTTCTCGGGTGGAGTTGCAGCGTGCAGCAGGGGCTTTGGCAGCAGAGGCGTGCGTGAGGGCTTTGAAAGTTGTAGTTGCAGAGGAGTGTTGTCTGATCTTGGGGAGTGGGTTGTTGGGTTTAATTCTTTTAGTTTGGTCTGGATGGTTTGGTGGGTTGTTTATGTGGGGACTCTTGTATTTTAATTTTTTAGTTAAGTTCTTCTTAACTTTTTTGTTTAAAAAAATCGAAAGGCTTAGGGGTTGGTTGTATGGCTGCGAGTAGCAGTAGTAGGGGTATTTTTATACTTCGAATTTCTCTCGATGCATGTCGTCTTCCTGTATCTTTAATTTCATGTTTTTATATAAAATTTTTCTTTGCTGATAAAAAAAAAATAATATCACATAATATTGAAAATTTAACTTCCAATTTTAACGGCTTAAAAACAGAGGAATGGCGCCAAAATCCAGGTCAATTCTAATTTCTAATGTACGTGCAATTTGCTGCCCTTGGTCAGCAACTTTCACGGGCATCTTCATTTTTCTCTGTCTCTCTTCCCTTTAAGCTTCGTTTTTGCTTAGGTCACGGTTTCCTCGGGTACCCTCTCTAACTCTATTTCTTATTGGGCATAGCGCAACATTTAACCTTACTCTCTCTCTCTCTCTTCTCTCTCTCTCTCATTTTTCATTCATTTAAAGCCTCCTTTTACCCGTTTGAAAAAGGAAAATGTTTGCAACCTCTTTGTGGATGATTCTGATATTTTTAAAATGATTTTAACCTTTTATGTATATGTAAAGTTTATTTATGTATGAAATGAGATTCATATTATGTGTGATTTAGATTTGTATAAGTCTTATAGGTCATGTTTGATTTATAAGATTAATAGTGAAGTATTAATAATCCTATTAAATTAGTGTGGTATTCACTATCTAATTGGATTAATATCCATGGGATTAATAATCCCACCCCTATCCCATTACTAATAATCCTACAAATTTGTTAGATTAATTATCTATTGGATTAATAATCCTAAACCAAAATGTTAAAACAAACTTAGGATAATTGGGCCCACAGATTAATAATCCCAATTCCATACTCTAATTCACCCAATAAAACATGCCAATAGGGTTTGATAAATGTAGTGATCTCAATTATCACTCTTTAAAAAATTACAAATGGGCGAGACAATAAAAAAATAGTTATATTTTTATGATAATGTGTATAGTATAAATCTTTTGTGTCTGTTACAACTCTGTCTTACTTTTCAAAATTTTATCAAAAAATATTTCATTTATAATACAATTATCCTTTCACTGCCCAACTAATTTGTAATTTTCCTTTTCCTTATTTCTTTCTCATTTTCCCTCTTCTCTCACCTCATCTCCCCTTCTCTCCCCTCCTACATAGTTTCTTCATTAAATAAAAAAGTTCTCATTCCAAGAACCCAATTCCCTTTTCTCTTTCTCTCTCTCACTTTCAAGATTTTCCCACTTGTTTCTTCACATTCCACCCAAAAAACCCACCTCATTCTCATCCTTTTTAATTTAGCTGAAGAACATGGGGTACCCAGAGAAGCCTCAAATGGAGGAATCAGAAGGCAAGATATGGGTTATTGCCGGAATTCCGCTACGGAGTCCATTGAAGCCGATATTCACAAATCCAGTGCAGGAAAAGGATGATGATGAAGACAAAGAGTGTTCGACAACGCCAACGGCCGAAGAAGCGAGAATTCCGAGCAGACTTTCGTGTCCGCCGCCTCCAAGGAAGCAAAAACCGGCTTCGAGGTGTCACTACAGTGGTGGTGCTGTTAGAGAGTTCTTTAATCCACCAGACTTGGAAACTGTTTTCATACGCCGTGTTGAGAGGGCTTAAACTGACTTTTAGGGAGGTTTCTTCTTCCACCTATGTTGTTCTAGTCCATTTCTGATTTTTTAGGGTTTTTATTTTATTTTTCTTGGTTGTGTCTCTTTTAGCTCTTAGAGGCCTGGACTTGGAGAGTTCATGTACATGGCTTTTAAATAAATAACATGGTAATTTAACTTCAGTTCATTGGTTTTTTCCTCTCTCTTTGTAGTTTTGTTCTTCATAACAAAAACAAAAAGAAAAAAGTCTTCAAAAGCTTACAACCAGAGTTTTAAATATCAGTCAATATATACTAAACTAAATCAAGACTTAAATTTTTTAATATTTATTAATATATTGGTCGATATTATGTGATATTAGCTCATATAACGGTATTGTTGATACTAGTACATATTCTGAAATTGTAATTTAAAATCACCATAACTCTAGAGCCATTCAGTGCTTCTGCTTGGTATTTACTTGATACATATGAAGCATGGACTTTATGTACTCGGTATTAACAAGGGCCAAAAAGTTAGGAACAGATAAATTAATCAGAGAACTAGACAATCTTCTCACATGAGTCTTATATTTTTGTGATTCTAGAGAGCTGTATTGTATCTCTCCAGTTTTGTATTTAGTTTCTGTGCAAGTAACAAAACTGTAATGCGACGTCCCAAACACTTTTGTGACCAAAAAAAAAAAAAAAAGGTTGCTTTCATCTTGAAATAGAGGTGATAAGTAGTTACTGCATTAGTTCATGTATATATAAATCTAGAAACATTCTTCAATTTTTTTTGTTTTGTACCTAAACATGGTGATAGTCTGACACCCTTTTTTATCTCATCTTCTCCTCTCTTCTCCTTCTTTTTATGCTTCATACTTCTTCCATTCTCTCTCTCTCTCTCTCTCTCTCTCTCATACACATGCAAGTCAAAAAAAAAAAAAAAAAAAAAAAATCTATCTAACTAGAGAAAAGGGCCTAACAGAGGCAAAGGTAAAAAATCCTTTTCACGGCATGAGATGCTGCTTAGATGCTTTAAAGCTGATTGACTAAGACGTATCCCTCTCACAATAACCATCAAAGCCAATATATCTCCTCCCAAGTACTTTTTATGCTCTGTGTCATCACTCATGGTTCACTCTTTCAAGTCTTTGTTGTGTGTCCCACCATCATACCCAAATGACTCTTCACCCACCAATGAGGGTTTGTGATAGTGGGAAGGTTCTGTCTAATGCTTATGTGATAGGAGAATGGTAAAAAAAGACAGCAGCCTACACATATGGAGTTATGGATTAGAATCCTATGTGAGGTGCATCTCACACTTTTTATATAAAGAGAATTTAATGTTTAGGGAGAGAAGATTCTTGAAAATGGTTACAAAGGAACTAGTTTTTGCTAAAAATGAGAAGTGGTCACTCTCCAAGTGTACCAATCACACTCTTATTCTTATAACTAATGCTATAAGTATAAATTAATATACTAATTAGTATATCAATTAATGATATGTCATAATTTAAGATATTTTTAATATTTGTAATTTATATAATGAGTGGGATCAATAATAATGTCATAATTAGTATTGATATACTAATTAATATACTAATTAGTGCATGTAACACCACTCTATTCTTATATATGAAAATTGCTAATCACAGCCCAATTTTAATGTATGTATGAAAACCATATAATATATATATAATTTTTATAAAATTATAAAGTTAGTTATTTTAAAAAATTAGCTCATATAAAAAATTAAATTTGTAAAAAGTACAATGAAAATTTTAATTATTTTAACTTTATTCTCACTTTAACAACAATTAAATAGTGAATATTATTAGGGATTATGAAAAAAAATATTTTGAAATGATTCATGAATTTTTTTTTTCATATTTTGATTAGTGTATGATATTTTATTATATGTGCAATCTAATAATGAGGGCTATTTTGGAAAGATGGTTATAATCAGCTTTTTGGTTAAAAGCTGATTATAATCAACTTTTTGTGAGAGAGGGAAGTGGGTTATAATCTGGAAAGTGGATTATAACCCACTTTCCAAAAGGGCTCTGAAAATTTTTTCATGATTATTTTTATGATATGTTTTTTATAATTCCTAACATTATTCATAAGTAATTTGCCTGAAGCATAAATTGCAATGTATTAGTCAAATCAAATCATCAAGTATCTAAATGTTAAACACTGTAAAAATTAACAACTTGTTCTCAGTATATAACTAGCTTAGGGTTGGTTTGACAATTTTTTCAATATTTTTTTTTTGTTATTTTTTTGCTTTTATTTTTTATTTATTTATTTATTTTTTTTTTGTGTGTGGATAAAGTCATTGTTAAAAAATTGATATATTTTTTATAATTTTTTTTTTTTTGTTATTGAAAAAGTTGGGTGGATTCTTTTGAAAAAGTAATTTTTTTTCTTTTTTTTTTTAATGGTGATCTTTTCTTAGTAAAAAAATAGATAGGTTTAGTTTTAGCCTAAAAGTAAAAAAGTTACTAAAAAAAATGAAAAAGGCTATAACTTATATAAAAAAGTCAAAGATTTTCTTTTTTCTCTATTTTTTATACATCTTTTCGTAAAAAATCAAAAAATCATTTCAAATATATAATTTTTTTATCTCATAATTTAGCAAAAAAATAAAAAAATTATTAAAATAACCTATTTCCAAACGAGGTCTTAATTAGCGAGAAGATAACTAAAAAAAAAACAAACGAAATGCGAGATGGCAAAATCTCATTTTTCAAGATCTCATTTTTCAAGCGACTGTCATTTTACCTGACTGAATTCTATTTTCATCTCTAGCTCTTATTTTCAAGTTTTTTTCCTCCTAAAAATTAATTCTCAATAATGCATATATATGCTTTGAATGCCCAACTATTCAGATGACCACTTAAGGACAAAGTGATACATTAATTACAGTGATGATTTTTGTTTGTTAATTGAATGTTTATGATAAAGCTGATCAAAACCCAATTTATTTTATGAGTGGAGAATAATGTGCATGATGAATCCAATTAAAGCAAATATTTTTAATTTTTTTTTTTTTAAATTGAGTGACAAGGGGAAGTTCACCTATAATCTTAAGGTTCCTTTTGTACATTAAACAAAACATTTCTTGGGATCGGAGCTTTTTGAGAAAAGTACTATTGTTTCAACACGTCTTCACTAAGGTCAAGTTTGGGTACTCCCAAATAATTTAAAAAGTTAAAAAATTATTCAAAAAGTTAAAAAGTTAACACTATTCATCAAAAGTCAACAATTACGGCTGCACAACTCCCAATTCAAATTTTCCTCTAAAAACTAATTTTCACAATTTTTTATTACACATTTTTCCATAAAAAGTCAAAAAGTTAACCCAAACATCCATATTTTCAACCTCACTTTTTTTGTCTAAAAAGATAAAAAGTGCACTTATTTAGTCTTCTCAAACTTGGCCTAATACTGCAAGTTAAAAATAAAATATAAAATAAAAAATAAAAAATAAAAAATCTTTATGGTTGCTTCAATTATCGGAGGGCACGTGAGGGGAATTTTTTTTTTTTTATGTTTGGGGGAATCTTATCCCTACTAATGCAAAAGTATGTCTTTAATTTCTTTTTGGGCAATGAGAGCCACAATTTTTGTGGTTTAAATGGTTTAAAACTGTCAAAACGATGTCGTTTTGAGCACAAAACATGTCAAAACGACGTCGTTTTGACAATTTTGAGTCATTTGAGCCACAAAAATTGTGACCTTCAAATATTATTCTTTCTTTTTATGGTGGGGTTTGATAATTGGTTTTTTAGTATATTTTTTATTTTTTTAGAATTTAAATAAGTTATGTATTTGGTAGTGGTCAAAAATATTTAATTTTGGGTCTTTTTAAATTTTCTTTTTGATGAGAAATTATTGTATTAAGCTTACAATATTTTATAAGGGCACAGTGCAAGTTTTAAAAATAGTAAGGGTAAAATTGTAATTTCAATTTTTTAAAATTATATTTTTTTATTTATTTAATGGAGAAGTCATTCCAAACAATTTTATGGGAAAATTAGTTTAGGGTCCCTCTCCCACTTTTCGTAATGGAAGAGATGCACAAAATTATTTTTTGATGTCTAAGATCCCTAAACATATATCAGAGAAATTTGACTCTTTATCTCTCCTCCTCTATTGCAGAGCAGCACTTCCTCTCTTCTCTCTCTCTCTCTCTCCGAAACCCTAGAGAGAAGAGATGGGCAAAGTCGATCGAAACCAGACACTCCAAGATTCAACTCTCTCTTTCTCTCTCTCTTCTCCTCTCACCCACTAGTCTTCAAGATCCAAGGCATTCAAATCAATTACTTGATGTTATGGAAACAGCAGATGATAGATAGATATACATAAAAAGAGAAAATAAATTTGATGGTGTGTGTGTAAGAGAGAGAGAGAGAGAGAGAGAGAGAGAGAGAGAGATGATGTGGAGATGGTCGTGTATTTTCCTGAAATAGAGTCTGTCGTCGGCGGTTGGGTACAAACCGAAGGCGAAGACGGCGTTAGAGCTGAGGGCAGTGTGTGCATCGTTTTCAACGGAATCGGGCGGCAGCGGAAGTGGTGGTCATGTGGTCGGAGAGGAGGGGATAATAATAATAATAGTAGTATGTCGTTTGCGGAGGCGAAGAAGCTGATGAGATTGGTAAATGTGGAAGCGTTGAAGGTGAAGCTAGGGGGGTGAAGAGAAAGAGGTGATCTGCTATTCGGAGCTCCTTCAAGCCTGTAAGAGTATGGGCGTTGCCAAATCTCGCCACGAAGCTGTTGTTTGAGGCAGTCAAGGTCAATGTGGAGCCATCCAACGACAGTCAAGCTGTAGGAGGGCAGACAGAGCTTCAGCTTGGAGAGTTTTTGACTAAGGCTGCTCCAACCAAGGGCGGGCGATTCGAGGTTCCTCGGTCGGAAGTGGCTCAAGCAGTCCTGATCAGTAGTTCAAGTGCATATTTGGTGGCTGTTGGTATTGAGGAGGGAATTACTATGTCCAGGGGTGAAGATAGGGTGATCAAACTGAAGGATCAGTCAGGTTCAGAGGTTGTGTTTGAGGCAATACAGGTCAAGTCAAAGCCATCCAGAGGCATTCGAGCTGTAGGAGGGCATACAGAGCTTCAGCTTGGAGAGTCATTGACTGTGGTTTGCTCAGAGTGGAGTGGATTGAGGACAGAGTCAGAAAGATGGCTACTCGAGCAAAGTTTCATTCACTCATCGTCTCAGAGCAATCTGGAAAGGTTTGTTTGGGAATTTCTATGGGTTGTGGAGTCCAGAGAAATTAGAATTTCTCTGGGTTGAGAGAATTTTTGTAGAAAGGTTTGTCTGGGAATTTCTCTGGGTTGGGGAGTCTAGAGAAATTCTGGGAAGAATTTCTCTGGGCTTTGTATCAGTGGTTGCGTGTTTGGTTACTGAGAAAATGTGTGAAATGGAAAAAAACTTAAAATTTGATTATTATTAGATTGAAAGTTTGTGATGAAGATGGACTAAATTTCTCTGGTTTGTATATGTGATTATTGTGTAAATAGAAGGGGGAATTTCTCTAGAGAGAGGGAATGCTAGAGAAATTTCTCTAGAGGGGTAATTTTGTGAGAAGGCCGGTGAAGTTAGAAAAATTTTCAAATTTCTCTGGAGTGTTAAGTCCATGAGAGACAAGGAGGGCAGAGAAAATTCTCTATCAAAAGCTTCTTTTCTTTTTTTTTTTTGTTTTTTTCATTCATTCGCCAAATCTCAATTGCATCCATAAACATCCTTACATTGGATGTGAGTTTACTTATGATTGTTTATTTTCCCTTCCTTTCTCAAATCAGAGAAATTTAAAAATAGCTGTGAGAATTTCCCAAGCTACAAGTTTCGCAGTGAAATTTCACACAATTGTGAGAGATGCTCTCAAAGCTTCTTTCACAGAACCAGAACCAACAACAACGCTACATATATAAATCAGAGAATTAATTACAAATTTCTCTGGAGATGTAATTTTGTGAAAAGGCAGAGAAATTGCTCTGGGAGCGTGGCAAGTATATGGAAGGCAGAGAAATTTAGAGAAGGGGAGGGCAGAGAAATTTACAGTGGGAAGTTTAGGGAAGGTCAGAGAAATTCCAGAGAAATTCTTCCCAGAATTTCTCTGGACCAATTTTCTCTGCGACGTGAATTTTCTCTGGACTAATTTTTTCTGGATCAACTTGAGGGATCTTAGACATTATGAAAATATTAGATGTCATTTATGTTATAAAATCTTAATACAAGGGATCTTAAAAAAAAAAACCCCCAATTTTATTTGCTTTTGGCTTCTTTCAACTTAAAAGTTGGTTATTTGGTATATGTTTGATGTTGCTATTAGAATTTAGAAAAATGATTTGGTGCCCGAATTTCCGTGCCCCGAATGCCCATAATGCCCAAAACGACGTCGTTTTGGGCATTAGTTTTTTTTTTTTTTCTTCTTCTTCTTCTTTTTCCATTCGGTCTGAACCAGAGAGAGAGAGGGAGAGAAAGAGAAGAGAGAAAGAGAGAGAGAGAGAAGAGAGGTGGTCGCTGCCCAGCCCCGTCGCAGCACCACCGCCGTCGTCGGCCCAGCCCCGATCGTCGCTGCCCAGCCCCGATCGTCGCAGCACCACCGCCATCGCCTTCGGCCCCGCCTCCGTCTCCTCCCACTGGTATGGCCCCCTCCAGTCCACTTCTCCTCCTTCCTCCTCCTCCTCCTCCCTCCTCCCTTCTCCCTCCTCCTCCTTCTTCTTCGTTCTTCTGCTGGAAAGAAAAAAAAAAAAACAAAATGGAGTTCGGGGCATTCGGGGGAGCCCAGATTCAGGCTCCCAATCGCGATTGTAGAATTTATTATAAATTACTAAAAATAGTTTCTCACATGAAACACTCACTAACTAACTTTTAAAAATCAACTTCATTAAAATGGTAGTGAAATATTTATATTGGATATGGTGATAATATTTCTCCCATTTTAAAACTCACTAATTTTTTAAGTTAAACTTGGAGAGTTTACTTTCAACTTGATTTAGTTAAATGCACTATAAAACCAAACTCTTTATAATCGGCTTAATTAAAATTCGTTCGAGATCATTTGAAATGTGAACAAACCAAATTTTATACTCTGCTCGACTTATTCCTACCTCGATTTATTTCTACTTGTGGTGTTGTAATCAACTATTCATATTTATTCCTACCTCGATTTGGGCTTACCTTTTTAAAGAAATTTCAAGACCTTTAAACTGGCATGACAGTTTAATTTGAGTAAAACCTCATTTGACAATTTTTAATTTTAGTCAAAAAGTTAAAAAATCACTATAAAGTTGTCACATTATTATTTTTATTTTTTTGGATATTTTTTTTTTTTGTAGAAAATTAAAAAGTAATTAAAATAATATGTTCCCAAACAAACCTAAGTTTTAGCCTAAATCATTCAGCCCAATCCATTTTTGGGCTTTATATTCAAGGATTGGGCTAGTTACACAAAAGTTACCACTTCAATTGAGGCCTGTGATCGCTAGACATTAGGGCTGAGCTAGAAATTCGTGAAATCCGTAATCTGATCCAGTCCAGTCCAATCCAGTAGGTTTGGATTGGTTTTTTGAATCCGTGGTTCAATTCCGGTTTGAAAAATTAAAAATCCGTAATTCACGGATTTGTTCCGGATTGAACCCCACGGTTCCGAATTGGAGCCGATCTGGACCGTATACAAATAGTCTATATTTTTATTATACACCCTCCTGCATAGTATCTTCTCTTATTTCATGTAAAACTTAAATCCAAACCTAAACTTGCATAGTATTTTCTTTTATTACTTTTGTTTGCTAGTTTTTAATGTTAATTTGTAATGGTCTAAATCCTTATGGTAGAACTAGTTTTCTTATGGTTGTTTAAATTCTAAAACAGTTTGTCGCTATTATGAAAAGACATGTTGCTATTGTGAAACTAATATGGTGCTATATTTATATTTTTATGAAATTAAAGTGTTATATATATTTTTTTGTTATTTAATTATGTAAATCCGTGGTTCTAAATAGATCCAATCCGTGTTTAAATGGATTAGTTCGGATTGGTTCCACGATTTAAACGGATTGGATTGTTTCCAATTTTTCAAGATTCGTAGATAATGGATTGGTCCTGGTTTTACTCCAATCCAGACCATGCTCACCCCAACCAGACATCTCTAACTCTCTGTAATGGTGTTTCCATTGGAAAGTATTAGGGGTCTTCTAGTGGAACTGGTAAACCGATTTAATTCGGTTCAAATGTCGGTTTGGTATGATGTTTTTAGTAACGGTTTTGATTCTGATTCTAAAAATAGTGAAACCATTTAAATCGTTCCGGTTCTCAATTTCAAAGCTTTGATTACGATTTTGAATTAAACTGAACCGTGACATATTTGTTTATTATTTTTTATATAAAAAACTAAAATAAAATATTTTTTATAAGATTTGAACACTAGCCATTATTGTAAAATTGACAAACTCAAACCAACTTAACTAAACCAATTATTATTAATTTGTTTACTAATATAAAATACATATCATATTTACTGTTATATAAAATTCCTAAAACTGTAAACCGAACCGAACCAAACCGATTTTTATGGTTTGGTTTTGGTACAGTTTCATAGGTTGACGGTTCGGTTATGGCTCTAATTTTTTTGGAACCATAAAAAACAGTTCAGTTCTTGGATTACTTTAAAACTGGGCCAATCTAATCTATGTACACCCCTTGAAAGTATATAAAATTTATACTTTGTTTCTTTGAGTTAAAAATATTCTGGCTTATATTTTCAAATTTTTGGAACGCCATAAAATGAAAGTTCACACAGTGTTTCCTATAATAAAAAGAAAACAAGTTCTTTTGGATAGCAAAAAAAAATTTTAATTTTGAAAAGTGAAAAACATTTTCCCAACACCGCTACCACCATCCCACCCCACAAGGATGGACCTAGAGGGGGTTAAGAGGGGGCGACTTGCATATTAGCTCTCTCTACATTTGAAAACAAAAATCAATGATTGCAAGGTTTGCACTATTTTATATATGAAAGGTGGGATTCAAAGTGTAAAATTTAGCAATTTTGAATAGAATTTGATTTCTCACAATTAGTGTCGATAAATTGTCTTATAATCGATCTTTTATAACTCAATATGAATATAGAAGAACATGTATATATATATGTTTTTTAAGCTATTTTTTACCTTTTATATAACTGTAAAAATTAATGTTATAATTTATACTTCATTTTTAAAATTTTTGTTAGACTATATGTTTATCCATTCTATGTTAGAATCCTGCATCTGTCTCTGCCACTCTACAACCACCTTCGCCGATGCCACTACCACTGCTATCACCCACGACTAACACATTACTTTAAAGTCACAAACGAATATGGAAAAACATTTTCCACATAAAATATTATTTTTGTTGAAACAAACGAAACTTTCCTTCTATATACAAGTCCTGAGATGTAGTTAGAGGCACATATAAGAAGGGGTGGTGGAGGAGCAGATAGAAATATGAGAGTAAGGCCTTAATTTTGAAGTATATTTTACAAATAACATCTAGTGGTAGTCATGAGTAACATCACACAAGATAGAAGACCCTCCAAGGGATCATTTGATTAAATTGAGCAATCAACAAAGCTCCTGAAGATTATCTGTTTCAACATCCAAGTCCTTAAAACTGATACAATACCTATCTGATCACAACCATGAGAACCCAAAAATTCTATCATCATAAATCTCAAGAGCTGCACCTAAATTACAGTGTCAAATCTACAACACCACCCCTACCAACAGTTGTAGTTGAAGATGTTATCAAATTAGATATAACAGAAATTAATTAGACAATTTAGTAACAAAATTTGAACAAGTCTACGTCTTTAAAACAGAAATAATTCCTTTCAACTGATAAATGAGGGAACAATCCAAGTACACTTCAAAGTCTGTCTCCACACTTGCAAGAAATTCACGACACAATCAGAGTTCCAATGCATCAAGTGAGGGGCCTCGGGAGGTATTAAGTTTGAAGCAACCATCTTTGCAGCCTACTCTAATAACCTCTTTAAAATTGTCATGAATCACCCGCTCAATAATGCAGAGGTGTATATATATATATATCAAGAACTTATGAGGAGCTGCTGAATCCCACAAAACCTCCAGCAATATCATCTAAAGCTATGGATGCTCAGTATGAAAGTAGCATATCTCTTTATAAATAATGATATAATTTTCCATTTTGTGTGCATGGAAATCCATGACAACGATGTGAGTCAACATTAGCATACCAGCACATAGAATGTAATGTGAAATGTTGCAACAGACTCTTAAGATCCTCAAATCTAACTCTTACCATACTTCAAACGAAAGATCATATAGATTTATGAGGAAGTACAAGATGCAAATTCAGATGCCCTTGTAAACTGGCATATAACAAGGCTGGATTTTGGCAAAAAACATAAACCCGATAATCAACGATCTTTTTGGGAGCACAAATTCTGGTTAATCCATTTTCTGTGTAACCCAAAATTCAAGTTAACTTTGACTGTGAAGTTTGTTTTCTCAGGGTATTGGTCTATCATTTTTCCTTAGTTTCGGTTGGTCTCATTGTTGTAATGAAATCTTTTATGACTCTTCATAAGCACTCATTTCCTTTTCCCAATAGAGTTTTATGGTCTATACAAAGAAATTCTTATGAAAAAACTCTCTCCTTTGCATAATAGGGTAGGGTTGGTATAGTGATTTTATATCATATCATAGAGGATCAATTCCAACGAGCCTTTCAAACTAGTACTTTTTGTAATGGACTCTATAGCTTCTTCAATAAACGGTGGTTCTTCGATCCAGTCTTGAATGATGACCGCTGTAAAATAAAGGCACAAACACATCTTCTCAATTGGAGTGTCATATTTCTCTTGCCCCTTAATAAGGCAACTTGTTGGTAAACAATAACTTCAACTATCAGACCAGACTTAACAGGTAATAAATTACTTTGGTGTTCTATGATTCACTTCCGAATAATGAGTAGGTAGTTTGATCCTTTTAATTTTTCTCTTCAAACTTTTCTCAAATCTGTTCTTGTATGTTACAACTCCCCTGCCTTTTAAGCCCAATGTTGAACAAAAAACAGTAGTAAGCACCAATCATACGTATAGCATTTCTTGAAAATAGATTTAATGGTTTCACTCTTCCTATCTACTTGACCATCTTACACATGCTATTCTCATCTAATAGTTTACTATCAGATCAGCTCTCATCTCTATGACACTATTAAGACCGACTAATAACTAAATATGACGTCTTGTTAAGGACTCTCTTTTGTTTTTCCTCAGCAAGATTTAGGATTGTTTGCAAAACCAAAGTAGAAAGATCTATAGCAGTTCTATCTTTGAAAAAACAACCAAGCATTACCTCCAATGATCAAAGAAGCTAAAATTGCTCTCATTCTCAATAGTTTCCTGATAAATCTCATTTATTCCTAAGCTTTGATCCACTGCTGACAATCAACGGATGTATGTTGTAGTAATTCAATACTTTTATTTTTGTACAAAATGTGAAAGTTCACAGAACTATTATAAATACAGGCATTGTAATTTCTGGAAAAAATCCTAATTCGAAAAGGTAACATTTACAAGCAAGTAATTAAATGCTAATTTGTTGGACTAGAAAGTGTGAAACAGACTAGGAAACACTCTTCTGATCAAAACAACTAAATTTGGATCACTGACAAACAAGAAAACACTGGTTGAATAAAAATTACTCGGGTTTGCAAGTCATGCAGATTGAGGTGGTAAATTGCCTTGGATACCAATTTTTTCACCTCGGGAGGTTGAACAGTCACAAAATGATCTGCCCCCTTAAGAGCAGTCAACACCCCTGCATTCTTCAAAGCCTCACTGTTTCCAGCAGGTATTGCGAGGTAGCAGATGAGAATCAGTACATGCACAAATGTTGGTTCACCCTCGTTCAACAGTCCCATCTCAGGAGGGACACCATCAAACTCGATCTGGCTGCCGCCCTGTTGGGTTGGGTTTCCCTGCTGCGTGGAGGATGGTCCAAAATATTTAGTAAAACCCACGTGAGTTCCACAGCCTACATGGAGAGATTGTGTTTTTTTTTTGAAATGTTTTGGCCCATATGTTCTGGCCCATGAGTAGTATTATAAACCCTTTCTCTGTAACTTAAAGAAAGAGAAGCAGCAACCACCAAAACAGAGAGGAAAGGAGAGGCCAAGGGTTTTGGAGAAATTCTGTCTAATTGATCAAGATATCCGATCGACAAGCATTTGTGATCCAATTAAGCTGAAATTTGGTAGGCGAGTTCACAACTCAAGATTCTAAATTCTGGACGGTGGAGATCAGATTTGGAGTATTCTACTGCTAATTTTTGGCCCGTAAATAGTACCCGTTTTGGTGAGATCTTTCCTAAACTTTGTATCTTGATCTTTGGTTGCCAAGAAAACTTATTTGTAAGTTGTTCTTGATTGTTTGCCTCTAGTTCTATCTAGAAAGAACTCTTATATACTCATTATTTATTGATAGTGGAGATATTTTGTGGACTACGGTCCCGTGATTTTTTTCTTTCCACATCGGGAAGGTTTTCCACGTTAAAAATTGTTGTCGCCTTGTTGTGTGATTGTTGGATCATTATTTTCACAATATATTGTGCTCTACTAAATTGTTTCCTAATAGGTTCACACAAAGAGGGAGAATAAACTACTTCCGCTCCAGCACAAAAAATAGCGGAAGTAGTTTATTCTCCCTCTTTGTGTGAACCTATTAGGAAACAATTTAGTAGAGCACAATATATTCTAAAAATAATCTGAAAATAATGATACAACAATCACACAACAAGACGACAACAATTTTTAACGTGGAAAACCTTCCCAATGTGGAAAGGAAAAAACCAAAGGACCGTAGTCCACCAAATATCTCCACTATCAACAAATAATGGGTATACAAGAGTTCTCTCTAGATAGAACTAAAGGCAAACAACCAAGAACAAATTACAAATAAGTTTTCTTGGCAACCAAAGATCAAGATACAAAATTTATGAAAGATCTCACCAAAATGGGTACTGTTCACGGGCCAAAAACCAACTGTAGAATACTCTAAATCTGATCTCCACCGTCCAGAATTTACAATCTTGAGTTGTGAACTCGTCTACCAAATTTCAGCTCAATTGAACCACAAATGCTTGTCGATCAGATAACTTGATCAAAACTGGACAGAGTTACTCCAAATCCCTTGGCCACTCCTTTTCTCTCTGTTTTGGTGGCTGCTGCTTTTCTTTCTCTAAGTTACAAAAAAAAAAGGTTTGTAATACTACTCATGGCCAGAACATATGGGCGAAAACATTTCAAAAAAAAAAACAACTCTCCATGTGGTCTGTGAAACTCTCATGGGTTTTACTAAATATTTTGAGCCATCCTCCACATAGGAGGGAAACCCAACCCAACACGCCCCTCAGTAGTCTCGTCAGAGGAGGGACAGCATTGAACTCGACCATTGCCTTTGTGTGCTCCATACAAAGAAAATTCTCCGAACAAGCAAACTTCCCAAGTGAAATGGCTGCTTCTGTTGCCACACCATGGTTCCAATGGCTAAGCTGCTCGACTAGAGGAGCAATAACCCTAGTAGCCTCTCTTGCCTGGAAGGTACGAGCCAATGAACCAATTGATCTTATGGAAGGAATTAGCATTGACAGACTGCGCAACTCTTTAATCACCCTCACCAGTTGGTCTACAACATATCTTGCAGTGGGAGAGGTAGTCTTAAAGGCTGTTAGACACAATAGCGACAATGAGCCGGATCGGACGCTCGTAGAGTAAGCCGGCTTGGGAGGCGGAGTCAGAGAAGCGGAGGGTGGACCGGAGGAGCTGGGAGATAGAGTCGACTTGCTTAGCTAGCTCGACACACTCAGCCTGGAATATTTTGGCCTCGTTGACCGCCTCTCGTATTCTGTCGGACAAACGAATTGGGAACGATAACTCTTCCTTGATTGGCTTCTCTCCGATGCTTCTATCCATCACGCACTCTCAAACCAGTGTAAATGTAAATGGGTAAAAGGATTTTATTAGGGTTGGAATTTGAAATCACTGGTCAGGTTCGAATGGAGGAAACGACTCTTTTTTGAACAAGAGGAAACGACTTTCCGAGACTTCTTTTATATTTTGTAAAGTTTTGTTGTGGTGGGTTCGCTGTACTTATTTCGTTTGGCAAGTTTAAAATAATTTGAAAAGTTAAATTATAAATTTTTTTAAAAAAAGTCATTACTATTTATAAATAAAAAACATTAAAAAAATATTTTATATGTTTTTGTAACACAAAAATACACTTAGACACTGTGAGTCGTACTTGTGAAACTTGTAGGCCATTATACACCTTTTGGTCTAAAAAAGAAAATTTACATATGTAAAGCCCACAAAGTTTGATAGTAATGTTGGGTCTTTAGGGGCCTACTAAGAGTTCTGTTTTGATAATCCGAACCGTTTAATATGTAAAAATCGTCAAATAACATATGCCAGTAAAAAATCACGTTGATCGGATATCGTTAACTATATGATCAAATCAATTTTGTATAAACAAAACGGATGGTATGATAGTTAACTGTTAAAATATAGCTATCGATATCCGATCAATGTGATTTTTTACAGGTATATAATACTCGACGAGTTGTACATATTGAACGGTTCAGATTATTAAAATGGGACCCATGGTGGCCCCCATACACCGACCATCACTGTCCAAAATTTTGCCCCGAAGGAGGCAATCATTTTCTGTGTAAGACATGTTGGGACAGCAGGGCAGCCGGACAATCACTCCACTTTTTTCCACTATACACTTTATTTATATAATTTTTTATTACATATTTTTTCGTAAAAAGATAAAAAATTAACCCAAACATCCATCTTTTTTTTCTCAACTTTTTAATTCAAAAAGATAAAAAGTGTACTTATTTAGGGCACCCCAAACAATCCCTAGTAAGCGCTTGTTTGGTTGTCATGATAGGCTAAAAAAATAAAAATAAATAAAATTTTTTTAATTAAAAAATTATAAAAGACAAATTAAAAAAGGATAAAAAAAATTTTACCATTTCAAAGTCAAAAAATTAAAAAATCCAAACAAAAAAACTAAACAACTAAAAAAGTCCCGGTCTAAAATAATAAAAAAAAATCAAAACATTAACTAAAAAGTTATTGCCAAATGACCTCTAAACACGAAGGTTCCCTCCACAAATATGAACAACACTATTACATTACACGTTTGGATTGAAATAAAATTAAAGTTTAGATTAGTCTTTGATGACCTTTTTTTTTTTTTTTTTTTTTTTTTTTTTTTTGTCTCTTCTAATTAAATATTTTAGCCAAAAAGTTAAAAAAATCATTAAAAGTTATCATATCACTTTCTAATTTTTTATATATATTTTTTAAAAAAATAAAAAATTATTAAAATAACTTGTTTCCAAACAATGCTTTCCACAATTTTTATTATCTGATTTGTTTTAAAAATTTTGACAGTCGGTATATTTTTAAAATGTTCATGAGTTTCATTTAGTGTGTTTAGTTTTATTTTTTTGAAAATTAAATTTTTTGTTTTTAGTAAATATTTTTAAAATTTTTAGCTTTTTTTTTTTTTTACTTTTTTAGTTGCACCTAACTTAGATGTATCTAAAAAGTAAAATATTTGTGAAAAAATATTTTAAAAAATTAATAAATACACAAAAATACAAAAAAATGTATTAAATTTTGGTTTTTTTTTTTTTTTTTTTTGTATTTTTTATATTTAGTGAATTTTTTAAAGATTTTTTTCACGAAAATTGTATTTCTTAAGTGTTTTTTTATATTAGGTGTGTCTAAAAATTTTAAAAATTACTTAAAACATTAAAAAAATTCAATAAAAACAAAAAAATACAAAAATAAAAAAATAAAACTTTTTGAAGAGTATTTTTAGAAAACTTAAACCAAACAATGTGATTAGTAGTACTGAATAATTGTTTTTTAATGAGTCTTTTCAAATTGCTGGATGGCACATGAGGGGGTTCTTTTTTGATTCAAGGAGAATTTTTTTGTTTGGGCAAAAATTATTGACTCATCAATAATTTTTAATAATTTATTTTATATTTTGAATATGTAAGCATATAATGCTTTTATTATAGGGTGAACACACAATTAACATAATGTTTTAAAATGACAGAATAATTACTCATGTTCTAGAAAGTTTAATCATAGCAAATAAAACTGTCATTATTGATTGAGTGCACACACAACTACATATAAGGTATCTTGTTAAGGACTCTATTTTTCTTTTTTTTTTCTTTTTTTTTCCTGAGCAAGGTTCATCAAACCAAAATAATAATGTCAAATAAATGGTTACTACCAAATCCATAGCAGCTCTGTCATTGAAAAAACCAACAAAGCATTAACTACAATGATTAAAGAAGCTTAAATTGTTGTCATTCTCAATATTGTTCTTGATCAATCTCATCTATTCCTAAGCTAAGCTTTGATTCAACGCTGACAAAGAAAAGGGCCCAAAACTAATAAAAGCAACACCTTCCAATGAGAGAAATCACTATATAACCACTAATATAATAAAATTAGCAAGCATCAAAACAGATCCAAAGTGAAGACAAATCAATTTGAAATAAGAGGAGGGATGGAGCAGCGAAGGAAAGAACAAAGGTCACAAAAATGTAGTATCTTGTTCACAAAAAAGGAACAAATCCATTACAATATGAACATGTAGTATTAATTAAAATAATGTATACCACTCTCTTCGCACAACTCTATAATTAGATGAATTGTACCTTTGCACATTGAACAATTATGTATATTCCTATCACCTTCTTTTTACTTTTCGGACAGAATGTATCAACGGTCTTCCCATGGAACAATCGGACTTCAAGCATGCTCATACTGTTACTTAGGGGGCATAAGACTGCTTATGAGCATGGGCACCGGCATGATACAGATTGAGGTGATAAATTGCCTTTGATACCAATTCTTTCAACTCGGGATGTTGAGCAGAAACTATACGGTCTGCCCCTTCAAGAGCAGACAAAACCCGAGCTTTTTCCAAAGCCTCACTATTTCCAGCATGTATTGCTAGGTAGCAGAGGAGATTCAATCCATGGAACTGCAACTGATCACCACCTCTCAAAAGTCTCATCAGAGGTAGAACACAATTGAATTCGATCATTGTCTTTGAATGCTCCATACAAAGAAAATTCTCCGGGCAAGCAAACTTCCCAAGCGAAATGGCAGCTTCAGTTGCCACATCTTGGTTCCTATTGCTAAGCTGCTCAACTAGAGGACCAATAACCCTTGTTTCTCTTGCTGGAAAGGTACGAGCCAGTGAACCAATTGACTTTATAGCAGGAATTTTGAGTGATGGATTGTCCGACTGTTTGATCACCCTCAAAAGTTGATCCACAACAGCTTTGGCAGCTGGAGAGTTGGTTTTAAAGGCTGCCCGCCTAAGATCAGCATTGGACTCAGCCGAAGCTGTTATCTCCATAATCGCAATCAAACAATTCAATTGCAACTCCCCTTGTTCCTGCTCAACAAGCTTAGCCAAACAAAGCAGCCCTTTCGTCTCCGTTATCTTCCTACTATTCCACACACTACCCCTAGCAAGCATCGACAAAGCCACAGCACAACTAATTTTCAACTTGTTCTTCACTTCAGGCTTCTCATTCTCTCTCTCTTTCCTATTATTCCCACCTCGATTACTACCATCTGAATAAAACGACAAGGACGAACTCAAATCCCGTCTATGATTATTCAAATTCTTCACCATTTCCTTATTAATTTGAAAAACAGAGTGAATGCTCTGTTTAGCCAATTGAGTCTTTGGGTCATCCACAAAAGTCTCGAAAGACAACAATGTCACAAGTGGTCTAATTACATTCTCTCTAGCAAAGTCCTCTTGCACAACAAAAGGGTCATGCTCTGCCATTGCTGCCACTAAATTCGCTACCCAAATTTGAACCCTCATGGGGGAATCACCCAAAACCTGAACTATAATCGGAACACCGAGTTCATCGGCAATTAATTGAACCCTTTCTTGATCATTAGCCAAGTGAAAAAGCACAGTCGCAGCCGCAATTTGAGCGTCCGGAGACGAGCTCTCTTTCAAGAGCTTCAACAATGGTGGAACCCCACCTTCCTCTGTTATAATCTTCTTGTTACGATCATTGTCTTGAGCAACAGAAGCGAGTCCATTTGCAGCTTCAATTCGAATACTCAACTGACCCATTTGAATTGAAGCGATAAAAGACCAAACCCAACTCAGAATAGGATCGTTACTCGCAATTGGGGGTAGAGAAGGAACAATACCTCCATTAGAAGAGGAATCGAAGTCGAAGACGCTCAAGAGCCACTTCAAATCGCCGATGGAAGCGTCGAGAAGGTTCTGAAGTTTGCGAAAATCGGCTTGGGAAACGATTGTGACGACTCGGCGGAAGATGCTCCGGCGCTTGCACTTGCGGAGGAGGGTTAGAGTTCGGGTCAGGGTTTTGGAGACGTCGGAGACGATGCGGCGGATGGGACGGTCGTAAAGGGAGGAGGAGGACAAGCGGACGGTGGAGCGGAGCATGTGGGAGATACGGTCGACTTGCTTGCCTAGTTCGATGCAATCGGATTGGAACAAACCGGCCTCCATGACTGAAGCTTGGATTTGGTCAGAGAGAAGAATTGGAAGGGACAAGACTTCATCGATTCGCTTCTCTTCGTTGCTCGCCATCAGAGACTCACACAATCGATTAGGGTTTTGGGTTTGGAATTTCGGCCTCGTCGGCGGCGGCCGTGGTGGTTGGTCGGCGATGGTACTTTTTGAGTCTTCGCTCCCGCGGGGATGTTTGTGTGTGTGTGGGGGGTGGTTTGCTTTTGTTCTCTTGGAAATTGTGCTTTTGGATTGGGAAAATCTTGTTTGTTTGTGTTTTTATTTTTTTTGTTATTTATTATTATTTTTTTTGAAAAATTATAAAATAAAAGAAAATTTATTAGAAAATTATTTTTCAAGGTTTGTATCTTAATTAGTTTACAAGATATTCTAATAAATCTTATTATTTAGACATTTGATCTATCAAATCTTAATTATTATATTTAAAGTATTTTATGAATATTTTTACCCTTATAAATATTTTTTTGAACGGTTAGCAATTTGGTAATGTGAATATTCATATTTTATAATGTGAATATTCACATTGACGTTGAATATTTACATTGACAATATGTATATTCACATTGACATATTAATATTTACATTGATGATAGGAACATTTACATTAACGATGTGAACATTTACATTAATGGTGTAAACATTAACATCACGAAACATTCACACTGTAAATGTGAATATTATTAGGGGTATTTTGATAACTATATCACCCATAGAACTTATTGGAACATAATAAAATAATGTAAACTAAATAACATATAAATAGGTAAAAAAAGATTTATAAAAAAGTGTTTCTAAAATAAAATAAATTTTTTTAGAATGTCACGCTTGTAACAAAATAAATTCCTAAATTTTAATTTTAATTTTAATTTAATTTATTTATTTATTTTCAATCTAAACTATTTTTTTTTATAAATAAAATCAACGGAATGAAAATAATTTTTTAGTTATTAAACTCTATAATTTTAGATATTTTTTGTACACCTATATTGAGTTTAATAGCTGAAATATAATTTTGTCATCGATTTTAGTTAATAAAAATAAACAAATAGTTTAGATTAAAAATAAATCAAAAAATTATTATTTAAATTGATAAAAATTAAAATTTCAAAATTTATTTTGTTATAAGAGTTAAACTTTGGTTTTTTTTTTAATTATTTTTTTAAATATAAAAAATTATTTTTATTTTATTTTTTTGTGTTTAAGAAAATAAAAGTAGATATTTTTTGAAAAAAAATTATAAAAATAAAAAAAATAAAAACACAAAAAAGAGTGATACTTATATGTTTATCCATTTTTTATGTGAAAAATAATTATGTATTATACTTTGTTTTTAGGGACTTTTTTATTGGATAATAATATTATGGATTGACGTCGTGTGAGACGCGCTTTTGACTAAAAGCTCATGGGGGCGAATGTATAAATTTACAATTATTATAATTTTTGGAGAAAATTGCAAAAAGTTGGAAAAACAAAACAATTTGCAAATAAGTGAAGAATTCGAAATAATTTCAAAAGATGGAGAGGTTCGTTGGTTAACGTTTTCAGTTTTCAGCTTTTTAGTTTATAAAAAAATAAAAATAAAAAATTTATTTATTTTTCTACAAAATAAATCAAAAAAAAAAATTTAGTGTATAAAATTATTTTAAAAACAAATAAAAATAGAGAAATATATTTGATGAGTTACAAGAGTTGGTGGTCGGAATGGAGGGTAGATAGATGTAGTGATCAGTAGTGGTAGGTGGCCAGAGATCTCTATCAGAATTAGTGATTAAATGTCACCAAAAGTTATGAGGTATCCTTAAGGATGTCAAAAGGTGACTGAAAATTACAATGGTGATCGCAGTCCCATCAGAGAGTCGTCGGAGGTTGGCTGGGGCTTGCTACCCATCGGCGGCGGCGGCGGCGGCGGATGATAGCCGAAGGTAGTGGGTGAGAGAAGAAAGTGAATTGTTTTAAAAAAAACAAGTGAATACACATTTTTTGTGTTTTTAAAAATTTTGAAATTAATTTCATTTTAAAAAAAAATAAAACAATATAATAAACAAATTTTCGTTTTTAGTCTTCAAAAAAAATTAAAAAAAAAAACAAAAAATAAAAAACAAAAAGGTTAACAAATGACCCCTAAACATTTGATATTTCCCCTTTCTAAATTTACCAAATTACCCTCTCTTCTATTCTTTCCTAACAAACCTCTCTTCTTTCTCCACTCCCTTGATCGCTTCCTCCACTATTTCCTACCACCGAAACCACCACCAAACAACACCACTCTCCACCATACAGAAAAAGTAAAAATAATTGTCTGTCCTCATTTGATTACCATCATTCAAAATTAAAAAATATTACATATAATTTCATTTATTATATTATTTTTTTCATTCTAAAACACAAGTAAATTGATTTTATGTGCAGTTATTAACGTGAACTTTATTATTTTGTATCTAAAAATAAAAAATAATGTAAAAATTAAAATTATGTATAACATTACTCATGAAAATTAGAAGAAAGTATAATAAAAGAGAAAATTTCATTTTATTTCTATGATCAATTACACCCTCACATTTCGAATAATTTTAATTTTACCTTCACAATTTTCAAAATCGTATCAATTTGCCCTATATCATCACATTTAAACGGAAAATTTAAAAAAAAAAAAAAAAAAAAACATTTTGACTCCAAATTTAAAAGAAAAATGTAAACTCAATCTCTATATCCAAACTCACCATTTTTCCTCACCCCTTTCCTCACCATCTTTCCCACTCCAGCCACCCCCTAAATTACCCAAAACCCTCCGCCACCCTCCTCTCCTCCCTCCTCCATTGTCATCTTCTACAAACTTCTCTGCAACTCCTCCATTTCCCTCTCTATGCCCCTATGTTTTTAAGCCTTAAACCATTGATTGAGTCCACCACTAGATAAACAAAACTAGGTGAACATGAAATCCCTAGAAAAAAAAAACCAAAAAAAAAAAAATGTAAAATTACCAATATAAAACTTTGTCCCATAATCATCCAATTGGCCAAAAGTTCCAAACTTTCGATTCATTTCCTATGATTCCTCAACAACCATCCACAACCCATATCACATATACATAATATATTTATAAATTTGAGGTTTTTGGATTACCAACGCAAGTTTTTTTCTTTCATGATCTTGTAGATAAGGAAAGATTCCTATTGAGTGGACAGCTTCAACAACGATGAAGAGGTTGCCGTGATCGTGGACGATGACTCACAGCAACACCAAAGTAGCCATACTGGTGACGACAACGAGAAAAGCCTTCATCTTCAGTGGTTGTCTTCGAACCCATAACGAGACGGCTTGGTTTGACCTTCTTGGTGGTCTCATGGTGGCCTGTGGTTTGGGGATTTGGATAGGTGGGTGTTTGATTTGCGGCCACGATGCGGCGGCAAGAAAGTGAGGGAAAAATAGCAGATTTACTGGGTATAGAAGAGGAAACAGTTAGGAGTTGGGAGAGCAGAGAACGAACAAAGAATCCGAAGCCGATGAGAATTTGTGATCGAAGCCGGAGGGGAGAAAATTGGATTGAGCTGAGCAGCAAAAAGAGAGAATAGGGACTAAGTCAAATAGGGTTTCTGTAGAGAGAGAGAGAGAGAGAGAGAGAGAGAGAGATTTAGAGAGAAAAATGAGAGGTTCTTGAGCAAGAAAAAATAGAGGGGGGAGAGAGGGAAATGGAGGAATTGTTAAGAAGTTTGTGGAAGATGATGGAGAAGGAAGGAAGAGTGGCGGAGGGATTTGGATAATTCAGAGTGAAACAATAGTTTGAGAGAGTAAAAGAGAGAGAGAGAGCAGCTGAATAGTTCTGTATTAATCTGTAATGTTGTGTGTGTTTACAAAGAGAATGAGCTCTCTTTATAGAGAGAAGAGGGATACAATGGAGCACCGAAAGCATAAAGGTTACATTAAACAATATAAGCACTAATGCTAAAGCTGAAAGTGTGGTAGTGGGTGTTTGTCTTTACAGATAATTTACAGCTACAATGTACTATCTAATATCTAATGTATATGATATATTAACAGCCCCCCGCAAACTCAAGGAGGGTAGGCATCGACCAAGTTGAGTTTGGAAACAAGATCACGGAAGCGCCCAGGAGGATGAGCCTTGGTGAAAATATCAGCAGGTTGATCGACAGAAGCAATAAAGAGAAGATGAACAGTACCACGTGTAACATGCTGTCGAATGAAATGACAATCAATCTCAATGTGCTTGGCGCGATCATGAAAAACATCATTGTGAGCAATCTGAATGGCACTCTGATTGTCACAATAAAGAGAGGTAGCGCCAGAAGAGGAAACACCCATATCAGTGAGGAGCCAGCGAAGCCAGAGAAGTTCCTGAGTAGTATCAGCAAGAGCTCGGTATTCAGCTTTGGTGCTAGAACGGGCAGTGAGGGATTGTTTCTTGCTACGCCAAGTAATAAGAGAATCCCCTAAGAAGAAACAGAATCCCGTGGTGGAGCGTTGATCCGTAGGATCTCCACCCCAATCAGCATCAGAAAAGGCACGCAGTTCAAGAGAGGAGGAAGCAGAGTAGTGAAGGCCATGGAACAGAGTGCCTTTGAGATATCGAAGGATGTGGAGTAGAGCAGTATAATAGGGAGTGCGAGGAGCCGACATGTACTGACTAACAATGTGAACAGCATAAGCAATGTCAGGACGAGTCACTGTGAGAGACAAGACTACTGACGAGCTGGCAATAAAGAGTAGCATCATTGAGAAGATCTCCATCGAAAGGAGTAAGACGAATCTGAGGATCAACTGGAGTAGAGGTAGTTTTGCAATCGGTAAGACCAGCACGAGCCAGAAGAGCTGATGCATATTTGGCCTGAGATAAATAAGAACCAGTAGAATCATGAGAGCCTTCAAGGCCTAAAAAGTAGTTAAGAGTACCAAGGTCCTTCATCTCAAACTGACGGTGGAGAAAACGTTTGAGGTGGAGAATACCAGCTGCATCATTACCAGTGATAATCATATCATCCACATACAGAAGGAGAAGAGTGGTACCATGAGGAGTAGTCCGTATAAAAAGAGCAGAGTCATAGGAGCTAGATGTGAACCTGAAGTCATGAATGGTAGAACTGAACTTAGCAAACCAAGCGCTGGGCGCTTGCTTGAGGCCATAGAGGGCACACTGTAGTTTGCAAACCTTATGAGGTGGAAAAGTAGACCCAGGTGGAGGTTGCATGTAGACCTCCTCAAGAAGATTACCATTGAGGAAAGCATTTTTGACATCCATCTGAAAGAGCTCCCAATGGCGAGCAGCAGCAACAGCAAGTAAACTGCGAACAGAGGTAAGCCAAGCAACAGGGGAGAAGGTTTCCTCATAATCAATCCCATATTCCTGGTTGAAACCCTTGGCAACAAGACGAGCTTTGTAGCATTTAATAGAGCCATCAGAATGAGTCTTGATTTTGTAAACCCATTTGCAGCTAATAACAGTTTTGCCAGGAGGAAGATCAACAAGATCCCAAGTATGAGTTTTGTCCAAAGCTTGGAGTTCATCAGTCATAGCTTGCTGCCAAAGAGGATTAGTACAAGCCTCACGATAGGAGGTAGGTTCATAAGTAGAAAAGGCCAGGCCCAACAATATAATCACGAAGATGGATAGGGGGTTGAGTTACCCGGTGTGGTCGACCCATAGAGGATCGGTGGGAGGAAGAACCGGTGGAGAATGAGGTGGTGCAATGAAGGTAGACCTTCAGGGAGAGCAGTCTGGTCGGGAGCAGGAGTGAGCAAGGGCGTCTCAATGAAGGAGGAACCTGTATCAAAATCATCAGAGAAGAGATCTATGGAAGGATTAGTAAATAGTAAATTAGTGGAAAGTGCGGGTAAGTGAAAGGAGGATAGGGAGGAAAACATTTTGTGTTTCCAGAAAACGACATAGCGAGAGATACGAAGACGTTTAGAGAGAGGGTCCCAACAGCGAAAGCCTTTATGTTCAATTCCATACCCAAGAAAGAAACAAAGACGAGAACGAGGTTCAAGCTTGGTGTGTTCATGAGATTGAAGTAGAACAAAGCAAGCAGAGCCAAAAACCCGAAGAGTAGTATATGGAGGAGGAGTGCCATGCAGACGTTCAAAGGGAGTTTGATTATGGATGACAGGGGTAGGAGCACAATTGATAGTGTAGATAGCAGTGAGGGCAGCTTCCCCCTCAAAAGTTTTCAGGACAGGAAGAAGAGAGGAGAGCGCGAGTAGTGTCAAGAATATGCCTATGCTTCCGTTCAGCACGGCCATTTTGCTGGGACGTGCCAGCACAGGAACGATGAGGTAGTGTACCATGACTCTGAAGAAAAGAAAGGAAATCGGAATCCCGATATTCCATAGCATTGTTAGAGCGAAAAAGTTTGATGGTTTTGGAAAATTGGGTGTGGATCATTTGGGCAAATTTATAATAAAGGGTTTTGAGTTCAGACCGAGTTTTCATGAGAAAAATCCAAGTAAACCGTGAGAAATCATCAATAAAAACAACAAAATAACGAGATCTCCCTATAGTAGTAGTAGGGGAGGGGCCCCAAATATCCGAATGTATAAGATCAAAGGGTGCATAGGAAACAGAAGTAGTTTTATTGAATGATAAAGCAAGTTGTTTGGCAAGTTGACAGGGTATACAATTGAAAGTATCTGGAAGTACATGACCCAATTGTCCACTAGAAACCAAAGACTTTAAGCGATTAACAGAAATATGCCCTAAGCGACAATGCCAAAGATGAAAATGAGATAATGAGGAAGCAGATGCAGGAGCAGCGATCTGAGGAGAGTCAGGAACATGAAGGTGAATGAGCTCATAGAGATGTCCGTGCTTACGGCCGATCCCAATAGTCTACCCCGTCTGAGGGTCTTGCACCAAACAATGAGTAGCAGAAAATGTGACAGTTAGACCAAGTTCACATAATTGACCAATAGAAATAAGGTTTAAAGTGAGAGCAGGGATATGATAAACTTGAGGTAAAGATAAAGAAGAAGTGGAAACAGTACCAATATGACGGACAGTCATGAGAGAACCATCAGCAGTTTGAATTGAGGGAATATGAGGAGATGAAGAGATAGAAGAAAATATAGTAGAACTGGAGGTCATATGATTACAACAGGCAGAGTCAAAATACCAAGAAGAGTTACTTAGAATCACAGACAAAGTAGTAGGAGGAGGTGTACCGGAAGGGGAGAGAAGGTGTTTGAACATGGCCTCTACATCCGTTGGAGAAAAGAGAGGGGTAGACGGAGCAGGAGACTCAGAAAAACCCTCAGAGGCAGCAGCAGCAGTGTGATGAGACGGATTCTCGGAATGAGACGGATGCCCGGAATGAAACTGATGCCCGGAGCGATGAAAGCTCCCCTGGGAAGAACCACCGCGAGAAGAGTGGCTGTTGGAGGATGAGTGAGAGGGATTGCGAAAACAATCCTGTTGCAGATGACGAGGACTAAGTTTGTTGCAGTATCGGCAGGTTCTAACGGGACAATTGACCAGGAGATGTGTTGAAGGAAGGGCCCGATTCTAACAATAGAGGCAGGCAGTGGTCCGCTGGGTAAATGATGGCCGGTACGGAGGAGTGGCAAGACCAGAGTCCACATGATGAGTTTGGAGAGTACCAAGACGAGTCTCTTCTGATAGCAGCTCAAAAATAGCTTGTTCTAGAGTGGGCAAAGGATGGCGATGAAGAAGAGAGGCACGTACGGGCTCAAAAGATGAAGTGAGAGCCATGAGAAAGTGCACCAACCTTTGCTGATTACGATGGGCAGTAAATAAGACAGCATCTTCGCGGTGAGGCCAAGTCGGTTCAGAAAGAGCAAGCTGGTCCTAAACAGAGTACATTTGAGAAAGGAAGTCATTGATGGACTGACTAGAGTCTTGGCGCATCCGATGAAGTTGGCTCTGAAGTTGATATTGATGAGCAAGACCAGTAGTCTGGTATCGTTCTTTCAAAAAATCCCAGATGTCTTTTGCAGGAGTAGTGACAGAGTCAAGCTGAAAGCGACCAAACTGAAGACTGATAGAGGTAACAGAGGTAGTTCGAAACCAGGTAATGATTTGGTAATTTTTACTGTCCCTATTCCTCAAGTCGGTCTTCATAGTATGTAGTAGTGGAAACAGTAGTTTCAGCAGTGTCTTTCACTGGTTGGGTCACATCCCGGTGATAATTCGCCAGAGCTTCTTTCCTTTGAGGAAGGAAGACATGGCTTGGGCCCACAGAACATAGTTGGAACCATTCAAAATAACGGAAATGGGATAAGAGGCATCATGACGATCCATAATAAAGGTTTGAATAGGGCTAGAGCAATAGGAATAGACCTGTAGGAGCAAAATTAGGTAAAACAGAGTGTACCAGTGAGTCCGGAAGGTCGAAAATGGCAAGGAAAGGTATGCTGTGCAGAGATGATGTCAGCAATGATGTCAGCGGCGCACGTTAGCAGAGCGCAGGGAGGAGCACGTTAGCAGGAAGGCGGCGACGCACGGTAGCGGACTGGCGCAGGCGCAGCGCACGGTAGCTGTTTTGGCGTACGCGGGTGCACACTAGTGAAGCAGCGCACGAGAGGTGCACAGTAGCAGGCGCAGCGCACGGGAGCGGCAGGGCTGACGTCAGCCGCGGACGTGTGGGCGCGTGGCAGATGTGAGCAGCAACAAATGGCGCGTGCAGGCGCGTTTGAGAGTGGTGGCGGAAGTGGTGACGCGCCGAGGACAAAGGAGGCGCGTGTGGGCGCGTGAAAGGGTTTCTGAGGACGGGCGTGGTGCCGTTGGAATCGTGAGGAAATTCCGAGCGGTTTGGTGTAGTGCCACTGTATACGGGACTAAACACCAAAATCGAAAATTGCCAGAAATGTAACACTGTGCTCTGATACCATGAAACAATAGTTTGAGAGAGTGAGAGAGAGAGAGAGAGCAACTGAATAGCTCTGTATTAATCTGTAATGTTGTGTGTGTTTACAAAGAGAATGAGCTCTCTTTATAGAGAGAAGAGGGATACAATGGAGCACCGAAAGCATAAAGGTTACATTAAACAATATAAGCACTAATGCTAAAGCTGAAAGTGTGGTAGTGGGTGTTTGCCTTTACAGATAATTTACAGCTACAATGTACTATCTAATATCTAATGTATATGATATATTAACACAGAGAATGATGAAAGAGGGGAATAATGGGTGAGTTTGCATCTTTCATTTCAAATTTGAGGTTAAAATATAATTTTTTTTATAAATTTTTTTCTGTTTAAATGTAACATTAGGAAGTAAATATACGATTTCAAAAATTTTAAAGTAAAATTAAAATTATTCAAACACTGAGAATGCAATTGATTATCGAAGCAAAATATAGAGATAAAAATGAAATTTTCTCCGCAATAAAACTTAACAATTTGTTCTCTAACTTTGATGCCATTTATATATATTTTCCTTTTTCTTTTCTCACTATTTTTCAGAAATATAAAGTAGAAGGCAAATATGATAAGCATCAACTTTTTTCCAATCTATTATAAATATTAATAATTAAAATTTTATAATTTTTTATGAATATATAATTTTTTTCAACTTGTCTCCGGTTAGATTTTCCAACTAGAGCGTCTTGTTAAGTTTTTGTGGGCGTATTATAGAATCTACATTAATGATCTAAATTATTTAATGTGTAAGGTTCGTCAAGTATTTTATCTCTTTAAAAAATTATATTAATCGGATATCAATAATTATTTGATTAGATCACATTTGTATTTAACAATTTATTTTTAAAGTCATAATTACCGTTGACACAAATTTAATCTGATCAAGTGGTTATTGATATTCAATCAACGTGGATAAAGTACTTTACAAGTCTTAAATATTGAACATTTGAATCATCAATATAAACTCTACAATGAGTTCACAAAACCTAATAGCATGTTCCAGTCCGAATTGAATTTGAGAGAAGCCTAGGCCATTTTTTAAATCCAAATAAAGCATTATGCATGTTACCATCATCACATCAAATACATTTCGGAGTTATCTTTGCTCTAAAAATAACGCTCTTCGATTTTCAGTTTTTAATTCGTACTTTTAAATTTTTAATAATTTTTAAAATATTTAAATATTTTTTTTAGGTTAACTTAATTTTAATATATTTAGAAAGTAAAAAATATTATACCAAAATCTTTAAAAAATTCATTGAATACAACAAAATACGAAAATGTTTTGAATTTTCACATATATTTTTTTATATTTGGTGAATTTTTTTTTAAAAAAATTCACAAATATTATACTTTTTAATGGTATTTAGATTAGGCATATCTAAAAAATAAAAAAATTACGTAAAATATTAAAAAAATTCACTAAAAAAATACAAAAAAATAAAAAATTTAATTTTTTTATAAAACAGACTCAATTTTCTGAAATCAAACATGGTGAATAATATTTCCTTATTAAAGTTACAATGTCCAATTTAAAGACCCCAAATTGAAGACTACGAAGAAGTGAAGTTTTGGATGAGTTTGATGGCGACTTGAATCTAGTGTTTTCTTTTTTGGTTTTTTTAATTTTTAATTTGTTGATGTAAAAATCCTTTTTGTGTGAAGGTTTGTTTCCTTGATTGTGGAAATCTTTTCTCCTCCTCTATGAAAGTTTGGATCTTCCATTCTATGAAAAATATTTATCTCTTTTTAAAATTTTGTGATACTACTAAACAAATTGATCAAATCTTTTATTAATTTTGGAGTGAAATTTTTTCTTTTTAAACTAAAAATTTACAATGTCCAAAACTGCTCGGCAGGGGGAGTGTACACTTTAAAAGCATTGGTTAAAATGTTTTAAATAGTTATAACTTATTTATGACACCTACTTTAATAATCTAAACCGTTCAATATGTACAACTCGTCGAGTGTTATATGCCTGTAAAAAATCACTTTAATCAGATATCGATAGTTATATGATCAAATTAGTTTTTTTCAACAATTAACTATCACACCAACCGTTTTGTTTATACAAAACTGATTTGATCATAGAGTTAACGATAGCTGATCAACGTGATTTTTTACAAGCATATATTAATCGACGAGTTTTACATATTGAACGGTTCGGATTATTAAAACGGAGTCCTTATTGGGCCCAACATTACTATAGAATTTTGTGACTTTACATATAGAATTTTTTTTTTCCCCAAACAAAGTGTATAATGCCTTGTCTGTATCACAAGTATGGCTGAGAACAGCTGCGCAGTCCATTTGTATTATACAAAATATATAAAATATTTTTTTAATATTTTTTATTTATGAATAGTAATGTCTTTTTTGCTTTTTGTATAACTTTTTAACTTTTTGAATTATTTTTGAGTTGTCAAACCAAGCTTAAGATCATGTCAAATGTAATGTTAAATGCTATGGAACAAGTGACTAGAAAATTTTAAAAATTGTATAAAATTTATTTTTTTATATAATATTACCTAAAAGTAATTTATTTAGCCTAACAATTTTTTTTTTGGTCCTCAGTTGAGAAAGACTATAAATTCTATTGCATGAGATATTATTTTTATGTAACGGGCACACCATTAAAATATACCTTTGTAAAAATTCACATCTATCTGAGAGAATGACACACCACTGTAATGGATTCAAAAAAAAAAAGTCTTAATAACAAATGTAGTATAAGAAAATTGGACGTAACAAGGGACAATTGATCACAAATGTCAATAGGTTGAATTTTATAACACAGAAAACTTCCGTGATGTACCACCCAAAAAAAAAAAAAAAAAATTCTTGAAAACTCTATTTCTTGAGTTTTAAAGTCCGTTCTAATGAGCTAGCAGTAGATTGTAATGTGATATTTTAGTCTTAATTTATTTGTTTATTTTTTTTTCTTTATCATAATATTAATACTCTATTAAAATACCATAATTAATATTCTGAATCATTGCTAAAAAAAAAAAAAAAGTCCTAGCGGTCACTACTTAAAAGAATAATCAAATGTTGACTTTTGAGAGGCAAGAACTCACTTTGGGCCAACAACCATGAAATTTGCAGAAACGATTGATGGGCTTCCCCCATACTGAATTTTTATTGCAAAATTTACTGATAAGTTTTATACATAAAGTTTAAAATTTATCTAGTGTCAAAATAAAATATTTGTACTAATTAGTCATATATTTTTAATTGTTATCAAAAAATTCTAATTTAAAAAAAAAAATTTAAATACTGTTATATTCCATCACTGTTGGACTTCCGTTAGAAGGTTATCAGAGACTCCCCGAAATATTCAATATCACTGTGAAGTTGCCTGAACATCATCGAGAAATTTGCCGGAGTATTGCCAGAATGTTCTGAACATCACCGGAAGTCGTCGGAATGTCTAAAATATTCGTTGGACGTTAAGAATATCACCGGAAACCCATTAAAATGTCTAGAATATTGCCCAAAAAAATTAAGAATAAACTGAAAAATTTAAATGAAAAAACATAGCAAAATTTGCTAAATATTGATAAATTGAAAGAAGAAAAAAAAATCTAAGAACAACAAACAGCAACAATGAAAAAAAACATATATTATTTTCAATTTTTGTAGGGTTTAAGCAAATAATTTCTAATATTGATCAAACTAAAAAGTAAGTTTTGAAATTATAAAATGTTACAGTTTGAAAATATGATTTTATTAAATATGTATCCTTATTAATCAAATTAAAAACACATGTTATGAAACTGTAAAATTTTACAATTTTAAAAGATTATTCATTTCGGCACCAAAAAAAATCGAAATTGTAAAATTTTATAGTTTTCACCGCCTGTAATTAAAACTCGAAAAAAACTTGTTTAGAATTTAATTATAACAAGAAAATAGAAGTGTGTAGTACCGAAAAAATATTAAAACTGAGAGATCGAAGAAAAGAGACAGAATAGAGAGACACTTATACCTGACAACTATTTTTTTGTTTGGATCTAGCCAGATCTATCATAAATTTCAGTAGATCTACTCATCTTCTACGTCGAAAACTCATCTCTTTTGTCGTCAGTAAACATAAAGTAAGAAGTTGGTCACAAATGTCAATAGGTTGAATTTTATAACACAGAAAACTTCCATGATGTACCACAAAAAAAAAAAAAATACCTTAAAAAAAGAAAGAAAAATGTTTTGGAACTTTAATCCTTGAGCTTTAAAGTCAGTTCTAATGAGCTGGCAGTAAATTTTATCCACTGTAATGTGATGTTTTGGTTTTGATTTATTTGTTTATTTTTTTCTTTATTATAATATTAATATTCTATTAAAACATCAAAATTAATGCTCTAAACCATTGCTAAAAAAGAAAAGTCTTTGCGATCACTACTTTAAAGAATAATCAAATGATGACTTTTGAGAGCCAAGAATTCACTTTGGGCCAACAACCATGAAATTTGTAGAAACGATTGATGGGCTTCCTCCATACTAGGGTGTTCACGGGTCGGTACAGCTCGGGTTTAGCGATGGCCCGCTAGCCAAACCAACACCTTTGGGTTGAAATATCAAACATCACTTGTCGACCGAACTGTGGATCGAAATCGATCGAATCAAAGACTTCAGATTGATGGTCGGATCGGTCGATTTCGAATATTTGGTAAGGTGGAGAAAAAATTGTGAAAAAAGAAATTGAACCCAAACATACACACACATATAGATATATACCTATGACAGAGAGTAGATGAAAAAAATGCGAAAAATAGAAGAAGATAGACAGATTCAACATGTCACAAGCATCACCATTCATCACTAATTGCCATCACCGTTCATTTACCCCACCGCCATCGCCTTATCGCTATCACTCATCGTCGCCGTTGTTAATTATCTCATCCGCCACAACCACCATCACTTACGAAATAAATAGAGGAGGAAAAAGAAAGAGAAAGAGAAACAAAGGAGGGAGAGAGAAGCAATGGAGAGAGGAGCTTGTCATCAAAACAAAAGAAGAAAAATGACGCAAAGAAAAAAAAGATCAGAGGTGAAGGTAAAGAGAGAGAAACATATTTCTCTACTTGATAGAGACAATAAGAGGCATTCAATATGTAAAAAGTAGGCAAAATGTGATAAGACTCTCTGTGTACTATCAAGACAATATAAAAATATTATATTAGTTAAATATTGAAATAGAGAGATAAACATTGGTTAGAGAGAAAGTCTTTCTTGGGATAGAAAGAGACAGACATTGGTTAGTGGGAAAGATAAACAATAATTAATAACAGAGATACATTTCAAATGCCTCCTGTAGCTATTCTTTTAATAAAAAAAAAAGGTCGGTCGGTTCGGCTTAGGCGATTCTATTTTCCTCAAATCCATTTCTGACCGTTAAAGAACATATTCAGGATTTTTTCAACCGTAGCCAACCGTTCTTTATGATGAAGCCGACTATTTTGGCTCGGTTTGGCTCAGGCCAGGCGGTTTAGCTAGGTCAGTCAATAATTTGAATAGCTACTCCGTACTGATTTTTTATTGCAAAATTTACTAGTAAGTTTTATACATAAAGTTTAAAATTTATCTAGTGTCAAAATAAAATATTTGTACTAATTTGTCATATATATTTAATTGTTACTAAAAAAATTTAATTTTTTTAAAAGAAAAAAAATTTTAAAACGCTATTATATTCCATCGTCGGACTTCCATTTAGAAGGTTATTAGAGACTCGCTGAAATATTCAACATCACTGCGAAGTTGCCTGAATATCATTGAGAAATTTGTCGGAGTATTGCCAGAATGTTCTAAACATCACCGGAAGTCGTTGGAATGTCTAGAATGTTCATTGGACATTAAGAATATAGTCGGAGACCCATTGAAATGTCTAGAATATTGTCCAAAAAAGAAGAATAATAAACTGAAAAATTAAAATGAAAAAACATAGCAAAATTTGCTAAATATTAATAAATTGAAAGAAGAAAAAAAATCTAAGGCCTCGTTTGGCAAGTGGTGATTTTAGCCAAAAAGCTAAAAAGTCACTAAAAAAATCAAAAAACTAAACCACTTATATCAAAAATCAAAAATTTTCTTTTCTCTTCACTTTTTGCACATCTTTTCGTAAAAAATTAAAAAATCATCCCAAACAAGTGGGTTCGTTTGGTTTGATTTTCTGAAAAAAATTTGGAAAATTTTCTCTACAAATAAGTTTTCAAAAGTAATCAAACCAAACAAATTTTCCCAAAAAAATTTCCCAAAACTTGTAAATCAAACAAGTTTTCCAAACAAATCTCTTCTCACACATATCAAATCAATCACTTTTTCCAAAACTCTCTCTCAAAATCATTTTCCAAAACATCTTTTGAAAAAAACCAAACCAAAACATGTTTTCGTACTTTTTATTTCTAAAAACACATCTCTCAAACACAAACCAAACATATAGAGTTTTCTAACTATGATTTGAGAATATGAGTTGTACTTTGAGTTTATGCGTTTTGGAATTATGATTTGAGTGTAGAAATTTTGTTTGGTGAATATGTTTTGAAAAAAGTTTTGAATTGAGTGGAGAATTTTTGATGTGACATATGATATCTGATACAAAAATTTACAACTCATAACCAAATATACAACTAAAAAATCTATTAAAACCTCATAAAAAATTTTAAAAAATTCCAAAAATACTGTTTTATAAAAATATAAAAAAAACACACCAGTGCACAAAAAAAAAAAAATTGCACTGTAGAGGTCAACTAGCAGGTCAACTGGCCGGACATCCAGTAGGCCAAATTTCAAAATTTAAAAGCCCGTCTGGAACGAGTTTTCAAAACAAGAGGCGGAATTAATTTTCCAAAACTCAAACCAAACATCATAATAAAGTATAAAGGTGGAGCTATAATTCCAAAACACGTCCAAACACAGTAGTTTTTTTTACATCATATTTTAGCTAAAAAGTTAAAAAGTTACTAAAAAAGTCTATTCCCAAATGAGACCTAAGAATAACAAACAGCAATAATGAAAAAAACATATATTATTTTCAATTTTTGTAAGGTTTAAACAAATAATTTCTAATATTGATCAAATTAAAAAGTAAGTTTTGAAACTGTAAAATGTTACAGTTTCAAAATATGATTTTATTAAATATTTATCCTTATTAATCAAATTGAAAACACATGTTATGAAACTGTAATCCGAGATTACCGAAGGCCCGCTTAACAGTAATACAGTAAAACAGAGTACAGGGGGCATGGCGGAAGCCAATACAGTAATAAAACAATGTCCAATGAGCTGTGACAATCTGTATGCAAAAAGACTTTTCATACATTCACATATATACGGTACAGAACAGTATGCACAATATTTACAATCATACAAAACAGGGGCCTAATCCCCATAAGACAGTACAGTACTATCAGTCTATACAGTATTACGAAAACGGAACAGAAGGGGGAAACTAAAACACCCCATAGCCTAAGCTTGGCAGGCTCGGAACCTCGCAGTGAGGCACAGTAGTTGGCTGACAAAACTGGAGTTTACCCCAACGCTTCTAGCATTGGTCCGGTGCCTGTACACCTACATATATATATGAGCAGTGAGCTAAAGCCCAGTGAATAATACAAAACGTAAAGGGGTTAGAATGAATGTCCTTACAGTAATGAAAACAGTTCATTAAATCAGTATTTCAGTCAATCAGTCATATGTGGTACATCCATTAGCATAACAGTACGGTAAACAGTAGGTCTTAAAGACCGAACAGAAATGATGGCCATCAATCAGTAAACAGTAGTGGTTCCACGAGGGAACCGACAGAGATCTCTGTAACAGTAACAATAAACAGTAGGTGCTAAGGATGCCACAGTACAGTTCAGAATATAGGACATACATTCATTCAGTAAACAATATCAGTTCAGTAAACAGTTCAGTTCAGTGTTCAGAAAATAATCATTTTGAACATATCTTTACACAATTGTTACTTACAGAGTTCTGGGCTACAGTAAGCTAGAGCGCGTCTCCAGTCACCAACCCTACACAGTACAGATTGAACACACACTAAGCTACACAGTGGGAAAGTAATAACTTAATCCCTAAATTGCCTCGGTGTGGTTCTACATTTATATCCTCATTAAGATGCCTTAAACTAGGCCTAAGAATGCCTAGGATGGGATGAGGATGCAAAGATGCACTTAGAAAACATTTTCAGAATTTTTCAGAAAATAATGGTCTCGCTCGAGCGTGGCTTTCTTCGCTCGAGCGAGCTTGTCAAAACAGTATGGTCGCTCGAGCGTGGACTTCCTCGCTCGAGCGGTCTGCAAAAATGCAAAAAGTGCTGGATGTTGTAAAACTCCGCTCGATGTTCGCTCGACGCTCGCTCGAGCGTAAGACACAATCCTCGCTCGAGCGTAGGTTCTCTCGCTTGAGCGTGCGTCTGCGTGCACCAAGATTCTAAGAGCTTGAAATTTATGCTCGAGCCACCATTCCTTTGCTCGAGCGGCGCTCAGAGTAACGGTGTCGCTCGAGCGTAGAATCCTTCACTCGAGCGTAGAAGCCAAATTCTGGAATTTCCAGATTTGCCTCCCAAGCTCAACCAAGCATTCCTTAGCTCAAAACTTGACCTCTTGGGCCCAATTTCTGGAAAACACATTTAAACTCAATATACAACAAGTTCAAAGCTTAATTTGTGAAATCAAAGCCCAAGGGTGAGTCAATTAAATCCAACTTTCAAACCCATTTTCAAACCAATTTTCATGAACATGAAGAACATGCAAGCATGCATGAATTTAAATCATTTTACATCTTCAATGCTTGCTCAAATGAGCTCAAATCTCCAAGAACAAGATGATTTCATGATCCTTAGCAAGAACTTGAACATGCATGTAACAACTTTCCATAAAATCAACTCAAAACTCTACAATGTCCATGCATGTATGAATTAAGCCAAATACAACACTCTACAACCAATTCATGCTTAACTCTTTAATCTACCATGATCCATGCTAGATACCACTCAAATACACAATTAAGAGGATGAAAATCATACCTAGATTCCTCAGTTCCAAGTCAGAAGCTCAAATGATCAAGAACTCTTCCAATCCTCTCAATTTCCAAGCCTTACAAGGTGAAATCACTCTAGTCTTCTACTCTCTCTCTCTAGGTCGGTTTGAACACAAGAAATGGCTGATGAAATATTTTGTTTATATGTATACAAGCCTCTAAGTGTGTTGCCTAAGTGGCCCACTAGGGATGGCAAGGTTGTAATTAAGCCAACTATTGCAATTTAGCTTATTTTAATCTAATTTAATCATACCAAATCAATTTTCAGATAATTACACCATAAAATCATATAAATTCTAACGATCCTAAATCATCAATCAATTTCTGGTTCAGCCGCCGATAAGGCCTTCAATTAACAGTTTAAACATAACAACATGAACAGATAATCAAATAGTCAAACAGATAGAATGCAAATTAACATATATGCTCAGTCAATTCAGTTCCAGTTTTCGGTCAGTCAGTTCAGTATTTTAATCAGTTCAATTACTTCTCATAATCAGTCTCAGTTTAACAGTAATTAGTAGTTTGTCGGTAATCAGCGACGAGGGTTGTTACAGTCTCCCCTCCTTAAAAAGAGTTTAGTCCTCTAAACTCGAGTTACCTTCGTTTTGGAAGAAAACAGGATTCAGTGGAAACAGTTCAGGGTATCTCTTGGCCATGTCATCTTCCCTTTCCCAAGTGGCATACACGCCACCATGGTTTTTCCAGTCAACTTTCACTAACGGGATCTCTTTATTTCTCAACTTCTTGATCCGTCTGTTTACAATCTGTATAGGTCGTTCCTCATAAGTGTAGTCATCACTCAACACTACTCGAGTAGGCTCAATCACATGGAAAGGATCCCGAAGATAGTCTCTCAACATCAAAATGTGGAAGACGTTATGCATATGCTCCATTTCAGGAGGAAGCGCAACTTGATACGCCACCGGATTGATTTTCTCAATAATCTCATACGGCCCGACATATCTCGGCGCTAACTTGCCTTTGACTCCAAAACGAGTCTGGTCTTTCATTGGCGTCACTTTCACAAAAACGTGATCTCCCACTTCATACTCTCTATCCCGTCTTCTGACATCTGCATAACTTTTCTGTCTGCTTTGTGCAGTTTTCAGTCTCTGTTGTATCAGTTTCACCTTCTCAGTCGTTTCATATACAATCTCGGGCCCAAGCAAAGGCCCATCTCCAACTTCTGCCCAGCAAATCGGAGATCTACATTTTCTGTCATACAATGCCTCGAAAGGCGCCATACCAATACTTGAATGGTAACTGTTGTTGTAGGCGAATTCAGCCAATGGCAAATGGCTTTCCCAGTTTCCCTGAAAATCAAAGACCACATTCTCAGTAAATCCTCCAGAGTCTGGATGGTCCTTTCTGACTGTCCATCTGTCTGAGGATGATAGGCACTACTCAGCTCAATTCAGTACCCAATGCAGTCTGTAGGCTTTGCCAAAACCTCGATGTAAACTTCGAATCCCTGTCAGAAACAATGGATACAGGCACTCCATGCAGTCTAACAATTTCATCAATATAAATTACAGCCAACTTGTCCGCATTATAAATTGTCTTGACAGGTAAGAAGTGAGCAGATTTGGTCAGTCTATCAACAATAACCCAAATTGAATCCATACCTTTTCTAGAGCGAGGCAATCCAACGATAAAATCCATCGTGATATGCTCCCATTTCCACTCCGGTATGGGTAAGGGTTGCAGTAAGCCTGCGGGTCGCTGATGTTCCGCTTTGACTTGTTGGCAATGAAGACATTTTGACACAAAGTCGGCAATTTCTTTCTTCATTCCCGGCCACCAAAATTCTGTTTCAGATCTTGGTACATTTTCGTATTCCCTGGGTGGATAGAAAATTTTGAATTGTGGCCCTCTTGCAGAACTCTTCTTTTCAGTTCAGATCATTCGGTACACACAGTCTTTCTTGAAATTTCAGTACATTATTTTCAAATTTGAACCCCGGTCTCGGTTTAGATTCTCTTTCTTCGATGATCTTCTTCAAGAAGTCATCCGTTGCTGTTTCTCTTTAATTTCTTCGATCAATGCCGGTTGAGCAGAAATAGCAGCTATTGTTCCACCTTGTTCTCTCAAAACAACTTCAATTTCAGATTTTTCAAGGTCACAAAGCAACTCTTTCTGTCCAGTGAGCAAACAAGCTAAATTTGCAATCGACTTCCGGCTCAGTGCATCGGCAACGGTGTTGGCTTTTCCGGATGGTACAAATCTGTAGGTCATAATCTTTAATCAGTTCTAGCCATCTCCGCTGTCTCATGTTCAGTTCTTTCTGTGTGAAGAAATATTTCAGACTCTTGTGGTCGGTATATACTTCACATTGTCGCCCATACAGATAGTGACGCCAGATTTTCAGTGCAAATACTACTGCAGCAAGTTCCAGATCATGGGTCGGGTAGTTCTTTTCATGTGGTCTCAGTTGTCGGGAAGCATAAGCAATAACTCTCCCATTCTGCATTAAAACACATCCCAAACCCTTATGAGAAGCATCACTAAATACAGTATAACCATCCGTACCTGAAGGTAAGGTAAGAACAGGTGCAGTCACAGTCGAGTTTTCAACTCTTGGAATGCTGATTCCCTTTGGTCAGTCCAGTCAAATGATATCCCCTTCTGAGTCAGTTGAGTCAATGGTAAGGCAATTTTGGAGAAATCTTTGACAAATCTTCTGTAATATCCAGCCAATCCCAAAAAGCTTCGGACTTCTGTCACATTTGTTGGTCTAGGCCAGTTCACTACAGCTTCAATTTTCTGCGGATAAACAGAAATTCCATCTTTGCTAACAACATGCCCCAAAAACATAACATGATCAAGCCAAAACTCACATTTAGACAGTTTAGCATACAGTTTCTATTCTCTTAGGGTCTGCAGGGCAAGTCTCAGATGATGTTCATGTTCTTCTATACTTTTGGAGTAAATCAATATGTCATCAATGAATACCACAATAAAGTCATCAAGGTACGGTTGAAAGATTCTATTCATGAGGTCCATAAATGCTGCAGGTGCATTGGTAACTCCAAAAGGCATAACTAAAAATTCGTAATGTCCATACCTCGTTCTAAAAGCAGTTTTATCAATGTCTTCTGGTTTAACTTTCAGTTGATGGTACCCGATCTGAGATCAATCTTGAAAACACTTGAGCACCCTGTAACTGATCAAATAAGTCATCAATACGCGGCAATGGGTATTTATTTTTCACAGTTACCTTGTTCAGTTCACGGTAATCAATACACAGTCTCAGTGAGCCGTCTTTCTTCTTTCAAAACAAAACGGTGCGCCCCACGGTGAAGTACTAGGCCTGATAAACTTCTTGTCTAACAGTTCTTGCAGTTGCACTTTCAGTTCTTTCAGTTCAGTTGGAGCCATTCTGTAAGGAGCTTTCGATACAGGCTGTGTACCCGGAATCACATCAACGGTGAACTCAATCTCCCTGTCAATCAAATCCCCTGGCAGATCATCTGGAAAACATCTGGGAATTCTCTGACTATAGGAATACAGTTCACATTAGCATTATCATCAGTAGACAGTCAATACAGAACACAGATATCCCTTTACACCCCTTTCTAATCAATTTAACGGCTTTCACAGAAGAAATCAAATACGGAGGAGGTACTACTCCAACCCCATTAAACACAAATTCGGGTAAACCAGGTGGACGGAAAACAACTTGCTTTGTCACACAGTCAATGGTAGCATGATATTTTTGTAACCAGTCCATCCCCAATATTACATCAAATGATCAATGTTCAATGGCAGTAAATCAATAAACAGATGCATATCCCCAACAATAATTCACAAGCAGGGTACATATATGCACATGTCATGGATCCCCCAATAGGTGATGATACAGCTAACAGATAGTTCATGGGTTCTAAGGGTCTATTCAATTTCCGTGAAAAAGCATGCGATACATATGAATGTGTAGACCCCGAATCAATCAGTACATATGCATTTTGAGTACAAATAGAGAGGATACCTGACACAACGGTCTCAGTATTTTGCACATCTCCCGGTACTAGGGCGAACACTCGGCCCTGCCTCATGGCTCTTTCCCGGTAGCTTTGGGGTTCGGTTTTGGTGCACAGTTGATGCTGCGGCTGCCTGCAGCTTTACTATTGCCCGGAGCAGTGGAAGGGCAATCTTTAACCATGTGGCCCACCTTGCCACACCTGTAACAAGCACCAGAAATTTTATAACAAACTCCCTTATGGTTCTTACCACATTCGGAACAGGGCGGAAAGGAACGGTTTCCTTGACTAGAAGTAGTCGTTGACCCTGTATTTTGCTTTTTGTTCAGCGGGTTGTTCTTGCCTTTCTTGAACTTAAAACCCTGCCTTTTCCACGCCATTCAGATGCCGGTTTCAGATTGTTTCACAGCTTCGATGTTCGACTCAGCCATCAAGCTCGGTCAAGAACATACATAGTCGGTAGCTTTAAACACTTATTCTGTCCAGTATTGCAACATTCAGGCCGCCTTCAAACCTTCTGGCCTTCTTGTAATCAGTGTCCACCATATGTGGTGCATATCTAGCAAGCCGGTGAACTTTGTTTCGTATTCAGCAACGGACATCGTGCCCTGTCTCAGTTGTTCAAATTCAGTCACCTTCCTGTCCCTGACACACTGAGGGAAGTACTTTTCAAAGAAGGCTACTTTGAATTGAGCCCAAGTCATACAGTTGTCATCACGGGTAAGCATCCACCACCTTCTGCTTTCCTCTTGCAAGTGAAGGTAGCCAACAGTACTTTATGTGCCTCAGAACAGGAAAACCTCAAACAATTTTTGTCTCAAGAACCCAAGCTTCAGCTTTAACGGTTCAAGGCCTCCCTGAAAGGATGGCGGTTTCAGTTTGCTGAACTTCTGGGTGAGAGCAATTATGTCCCCATCATTAACATTACATTCTGACATTTCTGTTCCGGTACAGCCGGAGGAGGAGGTGGGGGCTGTTGGTTCTGTTGTTGCTCTAATCTTGCAGTTATCAGTTCCATCATTCTTTCCATTCTTGCCATTCTTGCCTCAGTGGATGAGGACTCAGATTCATTTGCATTATCCATTTCACTATAAGCAGTTATAGCAATTAAAAATAAAGCAGTTGCATACTTAAACAGTTTAACACATTAGCACATATTCAGTCATGTCATAACCACACACTTAATCTCATGTAATGCCCTAATCGCTTTTCTAGGACACCTATAGCTCATTTGGACACGTGTGTGCGGTATAACTCGTGGTTAAGTATCGCTCTGATACCACTCTGTCACGACCCAAACCCGCCCCTATGGGTTTAGCACCGTAACCGGCCAGTAATCCGAGATTACCGAAGGCCTGCTTAACAGTAATACAGTAAAGAGTACAGGGGCATGGCGGAAGCCAATACAGTAAATAAACAATGTCCAATGAGCTGTGACAGTCTGTATGCAAAAAGACTTTTCATACATTACATATATACGGTACAGAACAGTATGCACAATATTTACAATCATTCAAACAGGGACTAATCCCTATAAACAGTACAGTACTATCAGTCTATACAGTATTACAAAACGGAAAGAAGGGGGAAATAAAACACCCCTAAGCCTAGCTTGGCAGGCTCGGAACCTCGCAGTGAGGCACATGGTTGGCTTGACAAAACTGGAGTTTACCCCGACGCTTCTAGCATTGGTCCGGTGCCTGTACACCTACATATATATATGAGCAGTGAGCTAAAGCCCAGTGAATAACATAATGCGTAAAGGGTTTAGAATGAATGTCCTTACAGTAATGAAAACAGTTCATTAAATCAGTATTCAGTTTTCAGTCAAACAGTCATATGTGGTACATCCATTAGCATAACAGTAAAACAGTAGGTCTTAAAGACCGAACAGTAATGATGGCCATCAATCAGTAAACAGTAGTGGTTCCACGAGGGAACCGACAGAGATCTCTGTAACAGTAACAGTAAACAGTAGGTGCTAAGGATGCCACAGTACAGTTCAGAATATAGGACATACATTCATTCAGTAAACAATATCAGTTCAGTAAACAGTTCAGTTCAGTTTCAGAAATAATCATTTTGAACATATCTTTACACAATTGTTACTCACAGAGTTCTGGGCTACAGTAAGCTAGAGCGTCTCCAGCCAACCCTACACAGTTAAGATTGAACACACACTAAGCTACACAGTTGGGAAAGTAATAACTTAATCCCTAATTGCCTCGGTGTGGTTCTACATCTATATCCTCATTAAGATGCCTTAAACTAGGCCTAAGAATGCCTAGGATGGATGAGGATGCAAAGATGCACTTAGAAAACATTTTCAAATTTTTAGAAAAAGGGTCTCGCTCGAGCGTGGCTTTCTTCGCTCGAGCGAGCATCAAAACAGTAGGTCGCTCGAGCGTGGACTTCCTCGCTCGAGCGGTCTGCAAAAATGCAAAAAGTGCTGGATGTTGGAAAACTCCGCTCGATGCTCGCTCGACGCTCGCTCGAGCGTAAGACACAACCTCGCTCGAGCGTGCGTCTGCGTGCACCAAGATTCTGAGAGCTTGAAATTTACGCTCGAGCCACCATTCCTTCGCTCGAGCGCGCTCAGAGTAAACGGTGGTCGCCTCGAGCGTAGAAGCCAAATTCTGGAATTTCCAGATTTGCCTCCCAAGCTCAAACCAAGCATTCCTTAGCTCAAAACTCGACCTCTTGGGCCCAATTTCTGGAAAACACATTTAAACTCAATATACAACAAGTTTCAAAGCTTAATTTGTGAAATCAAAGCCCAAGGGTGAGTCAATTAAATCCAACTTTCAAACCAATTTTCATGAACATGAAGAACATGCAAACATGCATGAATTTAAATCATTTTACATCTTCAATGCTTGCTCAAATGAGCTCAAATCTCCAAGAACAAGATGATTTCATGATCCTTAGCAAGAACTTGAACATGCATGTAACAACTTTCCATAAAATCAACTCAAAACTCTACAATGTACACATGCATGTATGAATTAAGCCAAAATACAACACTCTACAACCAATTCATGACTTAACTCTTTAATCTACCATGATCCATGCTAGATACCACTCAAATACACAATTAAGATGATGAAAATCATACCTAGATTCCTCAGTTCCAAGTCTAGAAGCTCAAATGATCAAGAACTCTTCCAATCCTCTCAATTTCCAAGCCTTACAAGGTGAAATCACTCTAGTCTTCTACTCTCTCTCTCTAGGTCGGTTTGAACACAAGAAATGGCTGATGAAATATTTTGTTTACATGTATACAAGCCTCTAAGTGTGTTGCCTAAGTGGCCCACTAGGGATGGCAAGGTTGTAATTAAGCCAACTATTGCAATTTAGCTTATTTTAATCTAATTTAATCATACCAAATCAATTTTCAGATAATTACACCATAAAATCATATAAATTCTAACGATCCTAAATCATCAATCAATTTCTAGTTCGGCCGCCGATAAGGCCTTCAATTAACAGTTTAAACATAACAACATGAACAGATAATCAAATAGTCGAACAGATAGAATGTAAATTAACATATATGCTCAGTCAATTCAGTTCCAGTTTTCGGTCAGTCAGTTCAGTATTTTAATCAGTTCAATTACTTCTCATAATCAGTCTCAATTTAACAGTAATCAGTAGTTTGTCGGTAATCAGCGACGAGGGTTGTTACAACTACCCTCCTCGTCCCCGATCCTCGAAGGCTAAAAAATCTCCGTTCCCGCCCCCGATCCCCGGCGGGGGAACCCATCACCCCCCCGTCCCCGTCCCTTAACGGGGATCGGGTTTCCCCGACCCCGAAAAATCCCTGAGCTTCAACACAAGAACAACAAATCAATACATATCACTATGTTCATCATCATCAACAAATACAGATTTAAATTTTAAAAAAAAAATGAATCACAGTGTGAGTACACCACACAGATCAGATCACACACACACTCACATATTAGATCACACACACACACACACACACACACACACACACACACACAGAGAATAGATCTAACAGATCTGAGTACACCTTCATCGTCTGGCACAGATCTGAGCGACGCCAGTGACTAGGCGCGAGATCGATAGTGGCTGGCTATGGCGGTGGGTTCGGTGGTTGTGACAGACAGACCTCGTGCGGCAGTGGTGGTGGCGGTGGTCATGAGGAATAGAGAGAGAGAGATAAAGTGGATAGAAAGAGAGGGTCGGGGCCAGCGGTGGTGGTGTGTCGCCGTCGGTGACTACGAGAGTGGAGAGTTCACAGAGAGAGAAGAACGAGAGAGTAAGAGAGAGAGTTGAGATGAGAGTGAGAGTGAGAGAGAGAGATATACCTGAGAGAGTAAGAGATATATAAATATAATGCAACACATATATAAATAATACACGGGTTGATACACGGGTTGGTTTATTATAATATAATACACGGTTTGGTTTTATATAAGGGGTACAAAAGTAATTTTACTTCGGGAAATTCGGGGATGGGGTCGGGGCCGGGGACGGGGCCGGGCCGGGGCTTAAACACTGATCACCGTCCCCGGCCCGAAACAGATCGGGGATTGATTTTCAAATGCCGTTTTCTCCCCGTCGGGGTATTTTTTGGAGAAAAATCGCTCAAATCGGGATCGGGGTCGATGATCCCCGTCGGGTCGGTTTCAAATTGCCATCCCTACAAGCACACCCACCGAATTGATTTATGACGGCTGCTCACACCTTCGGAAAAAACAAAGACAATATTTATATATATGGTTGAATCTTGAGTTTTTTATCAAGCCTTAGCTGTTACTAAATTAAATATTAAATACCTATTAACTCTTCAAAAATTAAATATAATATATTAAAAATATATTATAATCAACACCAAATTAAATTAAATAATTTTAATAAATCAATTAGGTTCATAATTCACTTAAAAAAGCGTACTTGACACTCGGTGATGCAAATTTGAATAATGGCTTACCAACAAAAACAAAAAACCGAACGTGGGCGACAACATTTTAAAAAGTGGATATTGCATCATCAAAAAGCATCCCAACTACAGCTGAGCCATGAAATGTAGACACTAAATAATCAAGCGTGCCTTTGTATTTTATTTTATGTTCTTTCGTTATTATGGAGTCAATAGATGACATTTTATGACTTGGATACAACACGGGATGACAACACCATTCATGTCCAACCCATAAAACATTTTCAGGTGTATATTTAATGTTTTTGGAGGGCGGTGATGATCACAATGCTCATGAGTATGATGAGCAATAGGATAAGGTTTGTTGAAAATGAAGTTGGGCTTTTGATCTCAACTGTGTGGATAATCAACTAGTCAAACACTAATTTCAAAATTGAACACAATTATTTTATGTTTTCGTTTGGAATATAGGTTAATTTTTTGATTATTTTAGTCTGAAATTAAAAAGATTCGTTTGAGATGACTTTTTTAACTTTTATAAGAAAAAAAATAAAATTATTATGAGTTAGATGTGACATTTTATTCTATTTAACTAAAATAATTAATTTTATCCTATATATGACTATTTTAACTCAAAATAATATCCCAAACATAGTTATATAAGGTGAGTTTTACTTTTTTGTTAAGTCGCACATCTAATGTTCACGTGTGACTCACCCTACATACAAGAATTCATGCAATCGTTTTGTTTTAAAGCCTTTGCGGCATTCAAAATTGATATATTTGACTAATACAAAAGTAAAAATAAAAATGGATTACAAAATCAAACACACTTAAACTTTTTTACTAGTAAAATGTGTCATAAGCACACTTTGATATGCCTCAACGGCTTTGGGGCAAAATGATCACATGAGCCATTGAATATAATATGTCATAAGTACATTTGATGTGCCTCAACGGCTCTGGAGCAAAACGATCACATGATTTAAAAAAGAAACTGTTAAGGTAATAGTCTCAAAAATATCAAATAACTTTTTACTTTCCATAATCATTAAACATCATTTATTTTCAAAGTTGGTCCTCTGGTTCATGTAGTTATTCTTTAGGACAACCATTACGATCCTTTTGTTATAATCTAGGGTAAATTGCAAACACCCTCCCGAGATTTGGTAAAAATACAGATTCCCCCCTGAAGTTTGAGAAATTACATCCTGCCCCCTGAGATTTATATTTCCATGACAAATTGCCCCCTGAGATTTTTATTTTCATACAGATTTTTCCCTAATTTGTTATGCAAATTTGATCATTAGGGGGCAATTTGTAATTTTTTAAACCTCATGGGGGAATCTGTATTTTCACCAAACCTCGAGGGGAGTGTTTGTAATTTGCCCTATAATCTAACATTTTAATCCACTAACATTTTATCGTTTGCGTGCGCGCGCACACACACATAAAAAAAAAAAAAAAAAAAAAAAAAGGTCAAATGCCCATAAAATAAATAGATGTTCTATACAACTCATTGCAGTCGTGTCTTGATCTTGAGTTTGTTGGAATTGTTATAAATTCTGGGTAAAATCAGAATTTTATCCTAAGTTTGGTCTATTTTTTAGGTGGGCCCCGTGCATCGTTTTACACGGGTCAAAGTGGTAACGCGTTCTATGCCGCGTTGTGATTCATATGGTATATTTGGTTGCTCAAAACCATTACCGAGTGAATGGGAAATTGAAGCCAAAGTGTGTTCCATGGAAATGGAGTTTTGGTGGAAAACCCTTAAAGGTTTGAACAAGGCTTGTCCCACATTGATTTGGTGGGAAGTTTGAATGGGTTTATAAGACATGAGTTTTGGTACTTGGGGTGTGCCCCAAGGGGTACCCAAGTGTTTTAGAGGGAGAGATTATGGGCAAAATGGGCTAGACCCATTGGACTCAAAAATCACTACACGCGCGCCGCCATCCGATCGGGCGGCTGGGCTGGGCGCGGTGCATGGTTGGGTTGGGCTACTAATCTTTTTTGGGTCAAAAACATTTGAATTTAATTTTATTTTTGGTAAAATAAAATCCAGAATTCAAATTAAACTGGTTTGATTTTTCTGTACATCCAAATAGGGCCCTTCCCGTATTAAACCGGAAATAATCTGATCCGGATTTACTGTACATCCAAACAAGGCCCTTCCCGTTTTAGTTATCTATTTGAATTGTAACCCAACAGAATCAAATCTGTTTGAATTCAAAACCAACAGGTATTATACCTGTTCAATTCAAAACCTAGAGCCACCATTTCATCTATAAATAGGACAGCCCTCATTTGGATTTAGAGATCTCTAATTTTCGTCCTTCATAATTCTGAAAACATTCTCTTCATGTTGCTGCATTATTTTCTTGTCAAAGAGAGTATAAACACTTAGTGTGTTCGTTAGACAAACAATTTGTAGTGCTGCTATTGTTTATAGTAGATCATTTTATCCTGAGAGATAGACGTCCAAATTCTGAAAGCACCGTGAAGAGGACGAATCTATCTTAAGGACACAGTGTCAAACACTGGACTTGATCAGATAATTATTTAAAGAAATTAATCAAGTAAGTTGTTTAATTTACTATTCTATTTTATTTATTTAAATCAGATTTTAATTTTGTTTTTGTAACAAAATAAAATCTGTTTTTTATTTTTATTTCAAGTTTAATTTTTTGTAATCAAACAAATTCTCTCATCTCCTTTATTTCTTTTTATTCTGGTTGTTGTTTAGTACACAACAGAATTTAATTTATTTAAATACAGTGAAGATTGTCCAACAGAGTTCACTTACCCCCAAAAAAAAAAAAAAAGTCGTATCTTGATTTATTTTTTAAAAAAAAATTTAAATTTTTGTAAATTTCGAAATTAAAAAAAAAAAATTTGTTGTATAGCTCGAAATTGCTACTACTTAACATAGAGTGCATGTGTTTGGTCATTTAAGTTGAATCTATTAGAAAAGATTTTAATATAAAAAAATTTTGTTGAAAACTTTCTACCGACATAGGTCATACTAACCCTTGTGTACGCATACTAGATTAAAACATATGACTTAGATTTTTGGTCATTGAAAACAAAAGATGAACTCGGAGGTTTATTGTTACCATACTTAGTTCTTTTACTCTCGACAATTTTATAGATGGAAGTCTAAGATAATTATCTATTGAAATAAGACAATTTTTATTTTCAAAAATTATGTATAACAGTCTTAGAATACTATCAGCAGTATGTAAATTTGTATAATTTAAAAATAATCAATATCTAATATTAGTATAAAATAAAAATAAAAAAATTGAAATCGTAGGGGACGATCGCCCCTCTATGTCCATCTTTAACCGTCTACATATTTGTGATTGAAATTAACTCCAGATATTGATCGAGTTAGACTCTGTTGAGTACAAGGATAAAAAGCTAAAAATGAAAAATTGCCATAATTATTTTATATGTGGGCCTAAAGATTTAAACATGTTCCTAATTTGAAGAAAAATGAGATGTCGATTGGCTTGAGTGTTAGGCCTAACGTCATCAGTCATATGTCAAAACATTTGTTTAGAGTTTAATCAATAAATTTAATATTATATGATTCATAGCTATCCTAATTTAGCTATTTAGTTAGGAAAACTATGCTTGAATGCATCTACTACAAATCATGTTTCATTTCTTTAAGCAATAGGTCAAAAACATCCATTAATGAGATTGCCTGTGCACAAGGGTTGCCAAGTTAGTCAAGTTGTTTTTTATTTTATTTTTTTGGTAAATTACACCTACACACTTTGATATAATCACATTGAGCTCTCTTTTAATAAACTTAAAGTGACCAACACTAATACAGATGGTAGACAAAAATTGAAATAAACAAAATAAATATAGATTTTGGTAGAAAAAAATTGCAACATCATTTTTTCATTTATATAACTAACAAATTATTAATAAAAATGAGTCTAATTGTTACGTGAATTAAAACATGAAAGGGGACCAATATAATACGTCAAAAGTGTGGCTCTAACTGTATTTTTTCCAAATTTTAAGATAGTTGTGTAATTTATCCTTTTTTAAAATATATTTTGCAAGAACAAGTGGAGAACTTTTTTAGATAAACAACTTAGATTTCTCAACATTTGGTATGGACATAATTTGAGATAAGTAATGTTATACAAAATTGTATATAGCACATATCACATTATTAAAAGAGATTTTGTTTCATATTTCAAAATACTTTTATTTCATGACATATCAATTAAAAAGAAAAATGATGTAATGTATTAATTCATATAATATTTTCTTTTCGTGTTATAATGAAATGATCAAAATTGCTACTGCATGTATGAGGCAAGATCATGATTTGGCCCAAACAACTAGAGAGGTTTGCACATCTCTCTTCATTACTAAGCAATACTGGCTCAAAAGTTTTGAGATCTCGAATTAGATTTCAAAATGAAAATTTATTTTATTAACACTTTAAGAAGTTAAGACCTTTAACAATAAGATTTTTTTATTTTTTTAACGGGTCCTTGAGGAGGAATTTAGTGATTTAATGATTAACCACTTATGTGGTGTGTGTGTTGATTTTTGACTACACTGTCAAAAAAGGTACTTAGCTGGAGAACACCGGCAGAATAGATTGTGCCTGAACAACCTGTCACAGAAAGACAAGACTCCGACAGTGGTTCGTCTACCCGGGGGCGCTCCGACGATCAAATTAGTACTCAATTATCTCTCAAAGATAGCAAACAGTGTTTAACTCAATAGCCATGATACAAAAAACGTACCTTAGACCCATGAGGGTGCCTTACTTTTATAGTTAGCACTGACCTGATCCCTGTAGAAGCCTAACTTTAATGGACTCTAGCTCAATGTTTATCCTGGACTCTCGAATAGATAAAGATAAACTCCCTAAGAGCTTTATCTTTATCCAGACTGAGGTCCTCCCCCATTCTAGGACTCTTATCCCTTTTTCGTTCATCTCGGATTCCGGTATCTCCGCAGATGACCTCGGCCTAGTCGAGATTACCTCGGCGCCATGACCAGGACACGTGGCGCTTGGGCTGGCACTTCGGTGTCACCTTGGCCACGTGTTGTCATTTACAAAAATATGCCCCCGCAACTGCCCCCAAGGTTCTATTACCTTGGCATCCTGAGATGATGGAACCTACGTCGTTTGTCCATATAGCACTTTGGCTAGGACTCACTCCATCCTTCATGACCGAAATCATCATATATCGGCTCTCATGCCCATGACTCTACAATTCTACTTTACCAATGCCTAAGAACCAAGAACCAAGTTTTTTTAAGTTCTTTAACCGAGATCGTCCCTCTAGCCGAGGTTCTTGTTTTATTAAATCAAGAACTCTAAGAGTTCTATCTGTGCATGAGCTGTCACGCACGGTTTCTCAACCGTTTTCGCCACGCGTCTTTTCCTTATTGATCCATACCTGACACGCGCCATCAGGTCGCATCACTTCTGCACGCGCCGCCTGACAGGCACGTCGTCCAAGGCATATTCATTGTGATTTTGCTGCATTTTCATGTTTTAACAAAAACACTCTCTCTTTCCATCTCTTCACTTTTGCATCCTCGTTTTCCCTCTGAGTTCAAGCTTTCTCTCTCTCTAAACAAGAACCACCATTGTTGCTTTCTCAAACCCTTCTGCAACGGCTTCCATTTTTTCCCTCTGGCAAGGCATTCATCATTCTGCTCCACGCACCACCATCGTCTGACTTCGACGTACCTCACACCGGCGTTATTCTCTTTGGTAAGCCACTGTTTCCCCTCCTTTTAGTTTTCAACTTACTTCAAACTTTGTTTACGCTTGTATGCTGCCATTGTGAATCTACTTATGTTCTTAAATCTTCATCTGTGTTTTAAATTTCATTTTGCTTGTGATTTTGCCTTTTTCCAATCTGTTTCTGGGTTTATTTATACACATTTTGCTCACACACTTGCTATCTTGCCACTATTCTTGGCTTTGCATATCTGCACGCACTTCGTACAATGTTCTTGATTTTGCTTTCTGGGTTCTGAATCACATTCCTTTTATGTTTTCTTTGTCTTTTTTTCCCAGATTTTTGCTCATAATTTCTGCTTTAGTAGCTCTAGGTTTGGGATTTGCCCTAAAACTCCTATTCTTAGGAAAAATTGAAACAAATTCCCCTCAGATCTTCAAAAACCCTTGCCCCAGCACCTGTTTAGGGTTTAGCCGAGGTCTTTAAACCCATACAAACCACTATTTTATGAAATCTTGCACTTTCCCCCTTTAGCCGACGTCATAGGTATGTTTAGGTGGAGGGTGAACACCCCAAAAAAGCTTGAGCACTTTAGGAGACAGTTCTCCATTCCTGCCGTTGTCAATCTTTGGTTGGCAGGGGAGGAGGACTCCATTATGCCCAATGATAACTTCATGCCCTTCCCTGTAGTTGCTTTTATAGAGTGCGGACTTAGGTTCCCTCTCGACATCCTTTTTTGCCAAGTCCTTCATTATTACAAACTTAACCCAATGCAGCTAGCCATTAACTCTTACAGAGTCATTAATGGCATAATTGCCCTAGCTAGCCAAGAAAATGCTAGGATAACACTAGCCGACATCCAATACTATTATACCATGTGTGACCTAAAGTCAGAAAAGGGCTACATCTATTACCTTAAACCGAGATCCACTGAGTAAAAACTTATTGCCGACCTCCCAGACTCCAACAAAGGTGCTAGAGATGATTATTTCATCGTCTCGGGAAACTGGGAGTTCCCACCAGATGATGACCTCCACCTCTACCCCTTGAGCTGATCAGTCTTTAAAGAAGGTAATGGTAAGAACCAAATGTTACTTTACCTATTTTCAAGTCCTTATTACTTTGTTCATTTTATATGTTCTAATGTCTATTTTTTTACTTGCAGCTCTTCCTCAGTCACCAAAAGACTTCCGCAAAACCTTTTACCCCAGCAAAGATTTCAAGAAGCTGTTAGGCTTGCCTATTAATCATCACAAGGCCTCTCTGCTGCTCAACTACATCCCAACCTACAAATCCATCGTGTTCGACGTTCCTAAGAAGAGCAAGTCTCCACCTTCAATAACAACTCCTCCTATCACTTCATCACCATGGCCTGACCAAGCCTCAACTTCTGACCCAGGAAAGCAGCCATCAACATCTGCTCCCCAACTGATTCCTCCAATGCAGCGTCGACGTCGTCGCCAAGTTCTCGCCAACACTCCTGCTGGTAGAACTCGTAGCCAAAAAGGCCAAAGTACTGAGGCGTCGGTTTCGATCCAGCCAACCCACCCACTATACTTCCGGCAATTCATTTCGGCACCAAAGTCACAGCCACTGCCATCGCCGACGAGATGGGGCACAAACCTGCAGTTGTTGAAGACCTGCTTGCTAACATCCCTAGTGTCGTCACAGTCCAATCATTATCTTCTCCTTCTCAACCAACCCCAAAGCCAAAACGAATGAAGAAGGCCAAGGCAAAGGCCACAGTGACTTAGATCGATTCTGAGGACACTGTGCCCATGTCAAAGCTAGCCAAGGTCGAGAAGAGTGCCCCTTTCGCCGAAAAGCGTCCCTTCGAGGACCTAGCATCTAAGGCCCCACCGGCCAAAAAGTCGAGGTCTGACCACCAAAAGGGCAGCAGTTACTCCTGAGGCATGGTCTGGGCGCCCGAGGTCATGCTTGACGACAGACCTCTTACCGCCGATGATAGTGCTGCGAAACCTTGAGGTCAGTGCACCCTGTCCACGGTAGTTCTTCAGTCGGAAGACATGAACCGTATGGCCGAGTTACATGAGTATGAAGATTTCGCTTTTATGGTGCAACATTCGGTCTTGGTAAACCTTTTTCCTACTCTTTTGGTAGTCTTTCCATACTTAATGAGATTCCACTAATCTGTGTTATTTCTTGCAGGCCATCCAGCATACTCACTCCTATGCCACGAAGACCGAGATGATGAGGAAGGATTTGGCGAAGAAGACAAAAGAAGCAGCTAAACTCTTATCCTCCCTTAACAAAGTCGAGTCCAGCAATCGCGCTCTCATGGACAAGGCCAAGGATGCCAAAACTGCTCAAAGTCTGGCCGAGGAAAAGGCCAAGGCGGCAAAAGATGGAACCGAGGCAACAAGAGCTGACCTCGAAGCTGCCAATGCCAAAGTGGCTGATATGGAGGCCAAGCTTCAGGAGGCTCTTGCCAATAAAGAGGCTAAGGTAAAGGCGGCCGATGAAAAAGCCTTTGAAGAGGGACAGGCCGCCGTTTGTGACCAATACAAGCAACAAGTCAACTTGGCTTGTAACCGAGGTTACTACCTCGGTTGGATGGCGGCCCTCAACAAATTGGCTGTTTCTATGGACTTCGACCTTCGAGACATCGACTAGCTCGAGGTGCCCTTCCCACCAGAGCCCGAAAATGACGCCGAGGACGATGAAGCCGACGAAGTGGAGGAGGAGACTACCACTGAAGTCTCCCACCCTCAATGAGCAAATTGATCTAACTTAGGATGAGGAGGATGACTTGGCTTCCAAGGGCGTCTCCCCCAAACCAACCATATCTGAAGCCGAGGTCCAGTGCACTGAAAAGAGTATGGATAAGACTTTATAAGAAATAGATACTGAAATAGAAGCCGACAAGACTGCAACACTACCATCCGATCAAGCCAATCCTAGCACTTAGGATATTTCATTTTTTTCCTTTCCTTTGTTTGTACTTTGTTTTGTCTGAACAATGCTTTGATTTTCATATTCAGCCGACGTGCCACTTTTGTAATCTAAACAAGTAACCTTCTGTGAATGCAAGTTGTCTCCTTTCTTCTAAGTGTTTTCTTTTCTTTTATGTGTGTTCTATAACTTTCATACTTAGAATAATTTGGCATGCCTTCAATTTATTCCTTTAGCTATATAGTCTCCTCTGAGTAAAATACCTCGGACATAACTTCCAGTTTGTTCATCTCAGCCTTGGCTTAACACTTGAAAACATTATAAAAATATTTTCACAACTGTTGTTTTAAACTTGCCACTTCACTTTTACTTATTGTCTTCTAACAAGACTTTAGTCTTACATACTTCTCAAGTTTGGCAACCTAGTAATCTCGGCGAGTACTTATGTACTTCTTTCAAATTTACCTCAAAATAACTTTAACTTGTAAATTTTTCAATAAAATTTTAACAAGTCCCAAGCATTGTAAACTTTATTCATCATTCTCCAACTCTCTGCCCCCTAATGTGAACTTAAGTTTCACTTAGGTTCTCATTAAGCATATGGTTATGATCTTGTTGCCGAAGTTAGATTCAAATAGAGACTAGCCGAGGTTTTCAACCTTGGTTCCTCTGTTAATCTTACTTCAATGCACTTAGTTCCAATCTGAGTTTGATTCTGCCGATATGACAGATCTAGGTTAATAGTTCAAGTCCATTATATGCAAGTATAATTTCAACTCTGCCATATAATGAGTCTAAGTTATTCGTCATGTTTCACTCAGAAACATCGCCAACTTAGTTCAACTCTATTATATGCAAGTATAATTCAACTCTGCCATATAATAAGTTTAAGTTATTCATCATGTTTCATTTAGAAACATCGCCAAATTAGTTCAACTCTATTATATGCAAGTATAATTCAACTCTGCCATATAATAAGTCTAAGTTATTCGTCATGTTTCATTTAGAAACATCGCCAAAGGACTGGTCAGTCGTATTACACAAGTTTGAAATTAAAAATCGAGCCAAAATTTTATTATTACTTCGGCTAATAACAAAAAAATTTAAAAAATAAAAAATCTAATGATAGAAAAACTTCAAGTTGTAAGTATTCCAGGGTCTTGGCAACTCTTTGTCGTCGCTGTCCTTAAGCTAATATGCACCATTACCGGCAACCGAGATAATTCTATAAGGTCCCTCCCAATTTGGGCCAAGCTTGCCCTCTCTGGGATCCTTCTTGTTGCCAACCACTTTCCTCAGCACGAGGTCCCCAACTTTGAATTCTCTTGGGTTAACCTTCTTATTGTAAGCCCTAGCAAGTTGTTGCTGGTATGCCCCCAGTCGAATTGATGCTCTCTCCCTTCTTTCTTTCAACAGGTCCAGATTTTGGGCCAAGAATGCCTCATTGGTCCCATTCTTTACTCCTTAGGGTTCTGATCCCTGGAATGCCGAGTTCCAATGGGATAACTGCTTCAGTGCCATAGGCTATGGAAAATGGAGATTCCCCAGTTGATCTTATCGGCGTAGTCCGATATGCCCAGAGTACATTGGGCAACTCTTCTACCCACTTTCCATTTCTGCTTCCAGCCTCTTCTTGATCCCATCCAAGATAGTTTTGTTGGACGTTTTTGCCTGACCATTGCTTTAAGGGAAGCTTGGAGTGGAGTGGAATAGTAGTTCTTGATTTTGTACTTAGCACAGAAGCTCTTGATTAGCTTACTGTCAAACTATGTGCCATTGTCTGCTATTATTGCCCTTGGGATCCCAAACCTGGTGATGATGTTCTTCCATATGAAGTTCTTTACATCAATGTCCTGAATCTTTGCAAGGGGTTTAGCTTCTACACACTTGGTGAAGTAATGTGTTGCTACCAGTAGGAACTTTCTTTGTTTAGTCGCTTAAGGCAGTTGTCCAACAAGATCCATGCCCCACTGGGCAAATGGCCAAGGGCTGGATATTGGGTTTAAATCTGCTGCTAGTTGATATATCAAAGGTGCAAACCTCTGACACTTCTCACACTTTCTGACATAAGCTTCAGCATTTTTCTGCATATAGGGCCACCAATACCCCTGAGTAATGGCCTTATGAGCAAGTGACCTGCCCCCCGCGTGACTTCCGCATACTCCTTCGTATATTTCATACAGAAAGTCTTCAACTTGTGAAGGATGCACACATCTCAAAAGGGGACCAATAAAAGACCTTCTGTAGAGATGTCCTTCTGCTGTCAGATTGAACCTCACCGACTTCAGTCTGGTTTTATGTGCTTCTTTGTGATCATCTGGCAACTTCTCATCTCTAAGGAACACTACTATTGCATCCACCCAACTTGGTCTCATCTCCACACACATTGCTTCATACTCTGTGTTCAGTGGTTCTACACTTGGGCCTGACAGATAGTCAACCATTATTGTCCTTGCCTCTCCTAATTTCATTGCACTAGCCAGGTTAGCCAAGGCAACAGCATGGCTGTTGTCATCTCGGTTAACTTACTGTAGTCGGCAATCCTGGAATAAGGCTACCAGTCTGACAACCTCCTTCACATAGGCCATCATTCTTTTATCTCGGGCTGCGTATTCGCATATTGCCTGGTTGACGATAAGCTATGAGTCATAGAAGACCACCACCTCGTCGGCTTCCATTAGTACTGCCAACTTCAATCCTGCGATAGTGCTTCATATTCTGCTTCATTGTTTGAGGCTTTAAACCCCAAACGAATAGATTGTTCCAATATTCACCCATCTGGCGATATTAGCATTACTCCTGCCCCCACTCCCTAACGATTTGAACTCCCATCAACAAACAGGCAGAAGGAGTCACCGATGTAAATATCGCAGGGCCTGAGTTTCTCTTCTTTCTTCTATTCTGCTATCCCCAACTGGGTTTCTTCTTGTTCACCTGGACATCCTAAACCACGACTCAACGGAGCCCGATGTGGGATGGCGCCATGTGTGAACTCGGCCACGAAGTCATCCAGAACCTGGCTTTTGATTACTGTTATAGATCTGAATTATAGGTCGTATTGGCCCAACACCACTGCCCATCTGGCTATCATGCCTGTCAGATCTCCTTGCTGCGACAAGGACTTCGAAGGATGCTTAGTTAATACCACAATCTTGTGGGCTTGAAAGTGATGATTCAGCTTCTTGGAAGCCATTACTAAGGCCAGTGTCAGTTTCTCCAAGGGTAAATATATGGTCTCTGTATCTGCTAGGGTTTTACTCATGTAGTATACTATCATTTGTTCTCCCTTCTCTTCTCTGATTATTACTGCACTTACTGCATGCTCTGAAACCACCAAGTACAAGAACAGTTCCTTTCCAAGTACTGGATTTGAGAGAACTGCAGCTGTAGTCAAGTATTTTTTCAAGTCGACCAAGGCGACTTCGCACTCTTCTGTCCACAAGAAATCTGCGGCCTTCTTCACTAAACTAAAAAAAGGTTTGCATTTGCCAGAACTTCTGCTTATGAACCTATTCAGGGCTGCAGCCCTTCCAGTCAACATTTGTACTTGTTTTGCCGATGTCGGGCTCTTCAAGTCTAGGATGGCCTTGATCTGATCTGGGCTCGCCTTAATGCCCCTTCTGGTTTAAGTATCCCAGGAACTTTCCTGACCCAACTCCAAATGCACACTTTGACGCATTGAGTCAGAGCCGAAATATCCTCAGGATATCAAAAACTGCTTTCAGGTCGGCCAGATGACCCTCAGACTCTTTAGTCTTCACGACCATGTCATCAATGTATATCTCCACTGTTTTGCTTATTAGATGTCTGAACATCTTAGTCACCAATCTCTGGGAAGTTGCTCATGTATTTTTCAACCCGAAAGACATCACTCTGTAGCAATACAGCCCTTTTGGGGTGATAAATGTAGTCTTCTCCTCATCGGGGGGTACATGGCTATCTGATGGTACCCCCTATAAGCGTCTAGGAAGCTCATTCTTTTATGCCCTGATGTGGCATCCACCAATTGGTCAATCTTGGGGAGTGGAAAACTATCTTTGGAACAAGCCTTATTCAGGCTAGTGAAGTCCACACAGACCCTTTACTTCCCATTCTTCTTCTTCATAACAACTGTGTTTGATAACCATGTTGGGTAGTTTACCTCTCAAATGGTTCCGGCCTTGTAACGACCCCACCATGTATAATAATTAGTATTAATTAATCAAAGAGATTTGAATTTAATTGCCCATTACTCTGATTTAATCCAGGATTTATGAAAATTATGGAGACTGATTCATATATGATTCTAGTGAGGATTTATTTTGGAATTAGAAATTGAAAACCTAAATGGCTCAAGAGAGTACAAATGGTGAATTAACTTATTTTAATTTGGAATATCGGACCATATTGGGAGTTTAATTAAATATTCGATTTAGATTTATAAAATTGAGATTAGATTAATTGGGTCCGAATTGGAGTTAATTAAGCTAAGAAGATTGGGAATTAAGATTATTATGAATTAAATTCATTTATGTGGTGCCTAATTTGAATATGTAATTTATTGATAAAATTTTGAGTCTGATTAGAAATTGAAGGCTTAAATGCTTTAAGAAACTAAAATTGAGGATGGAAGTAAGTTTAATTTAATATTTGGAGTTTTTTGGGAGTATGATTAAAAATCTGATTCAGAATGGTAGATTTAATATAATTAATTGGGCTATAAAAAAAGTCAATTAGACTAATTAAATTATGTAGAATTTATGATTAGTTATGATTGATTTAATTATGTACTAATTAAGATTTATTAAGACTAGGTGTTATTTAATTAAGCTAATTTTAATCACAAACTATTATGAGAGAATCTAGAATTGTGGGTGTACAGGGGCGAAATATCCTCTGCTTTCCGTACTCCTTGTACTCCAAGCTGCTCTTGACAGCGTCTAATCTGGCAACACAGGAACGGTGAGCTGCCTGGCGGTGGTGTGCCGGATAGACCCTCCGACGATCAAGTCAAACCACTTAAGGAAGAAGGAGATTGTTAGAGAGAAAATATAATTTCAGGGAAAGAAGTTGCATGCCTCTAACGTTCGTCTTCCTCCATATTTCTAGGCTGGCCATGCAGCCTCAAGATCGTGCGCGCACCACCTCTGTTGTCCTTTCATGGACAGGTGGCAATGCTCGCCTCTCACCACCTTACGCGTGTAAAGGTTTTGTCCTCCAACCAGTATATGCAGAACTACCAAACGGTATTGGCGCATGCCTGGAGCAGATTTCCTCTTTCTCACGCCATTGGCCCAGGTGGCACACTTACCCGGAGTACCACGACTGGCCTACCCCTCGTGGAAAATTGCCACAAGCTTACAACCGAGATAAGAACCGTCGCTCTGTCCCTTTGGCGAAGGGGCAGATGGCTGGTCTTCATGGCCGAGCTATGCTTGACCGGTCCACCCCGGTTAACCGGCTGCGAGGCATGCCGGCCCCCACCGTTCTACCTTCGTTCTCGGTTGTACGAAGCCCAACTATCTCGGCCGTCCGGTTAGAGGCAAGCCGATCCTAGTCGCGTCCTCGATCTAGCCCGGGTCACACTTAGCTCGGTTGCCAAACACCAATGCGCGCATCGACAAACGCCACAGCTCGGTCAGGCCTGGGTTCGTGCTTGATCAGCCGATCTTTTTGACCATGCAACACGGACCACGGACCGTGTTAGTAGAGGAAACGGCGTGGCATCGTGAGGTCCGTCACAACCCGCGCTGCCGTAGCTCGGCCGTACTAACGGTGCAAATCTCCCCTCTCAATTGCCCCTTAACCCCATCCGAGCTACCGTGATTGGGGTTACCCCTGTGACCGAGCTAATGGTCTGAGTTGCATCACATCCAAGCCGAGCGTGAGTGGGGTCAAAGCCGTTGCCGAGTTATCCCATTTGGTCGGTCGTCGCTTCAGTAGTCTCATCAAAGGTCGTATAGCCGTACTGACAGCCGCGTTTTCAGTGCCACGTGGCCTCACGCCATTAGGCCGTACCACCAGCTGTCTCACGCGCAGAATTCAAACGGCGCAGCCGTTTGGCCTTTCCCCTCACTTTTGTATTCCAACGAAGGGTCTAAACCCTTCACTCTTCTTCTCTCAAGCCGGAACCCTAGCTTTTCAACTCTCTAAGCTTTTGCCCTCTCTGCTGCTGCATCACCTCTCGTTCCTCATGCCCATTCCTGCCATTTCTAAAGTTGCAGTCAAGCTCGCGAGGCCCACTTCACTTCGCATTCATTTTTGGTGAGTTCTCTATCTCTTTAGTGCTTTTGTTCTTCGTGCTTTTTCTGCTACTGTCCTTCGTGTTTTTTATGCTACTGTTCTTCGTGCTTCTTTGCTTGGGACTACTGGTGTTGCTTTTTATTCGTAGAACCCTTACACCCTAGGCCAAATGGAAACTGTAGGAATGGAAGGGGCCTCCGTGCCCCTTGTTCCTCCTAGGTTCAAACGAATTTGCCCCATTTCTGGGATGAACAGTTTAAATCTGGGTAGAACCGAGCTAAATGCTCACTTAGATCCATAGGTAGAGCCTCAGCCGAGCACAAACTGGTTTGCGGCTTCTCGCCGATGCCGCAACCGAGCTGAATTCCAAAATAGATCGGTAAATGGACTGAACCGAGCGAAAATTTGTCTGAGGTCTTTACTTGGGACCTTGACCGCGCTAAAGGCTCAAAAAGGTCCGCAAAAATGACGGAACCGAGCTATGTCGGTTCAAATCTCCTTCTTGAACCTTGACGAGCCGGAAGTAGAGAGTCAGAACCGAACTAGGGAATCGACAAGTGGTCTAGCCGAGATAGGGTCTGACCAGTCAAAACACTTTCATCCTTCCACTGAGCCAGTTCCAATAGGAGCCGTGCAATTTATGCCGTGCTAACCCTTGGAATTATTTTTTAATAATGCAGAACGAACTAGGACCGACCAGGCCAGTCCAGCACTATCACTGGTGGAGCTCAAAGACCGAGCAAACGCACCAACATTTTTGACCGAGACACAAATTTAATCACCCAATAAAACCGAGGTAGATGGGGAAGTACCGATTCATGGTGAGCTCGCCCGGCGCATTAGCAGAGTTTCGTAGGGATTACCACATTCCAGACGACGTCATCCTAGAGCTGGCCAAGAAGGGTGATACCCCGTAGTGACCTAGACCGGTGCCCCTTCACGGTCGTATCTATAGTAGAGGGAGGACTTCGCTTCCCGGTCCAGCCCTTGATCTGCGAATTTTTGAGCCAGACAAGGCTTTGTCCAACCCAAGTGTCAAACAATACATACAAAATAATAAACGAGGTCGCTGAGCTGAACAGGAGGCTCGGTCTCAACCTCGGTCTCGTTGAAATATTCCACCAATATAGCCTTAGCAAAAATAAATGTGGGTTTTGCTGGTACCTCAAAGTAAAGAAGGGCCGAGCAAAACTCATCGAAGGCAACACAGACAAAGAAACCAACGACGATGACTTCCTCTGGGTGTCCGGTAATTACGAGGACACCGAGGCCCCCATACCGGGCTGGTACATAAGGAAGGATTTCGGCAGTGCTGGTGAGTAGCCCGGCTGACCGCACTATCTTTTTTCTGCAATTTATTAATATTATTTTTTACCGGTCTAACACTTGTCTTCCTTTTGTAGATTCCAAGCACTTGGCAGAGGACTACAACCGGGCTAACCAAGAGGCCATTCGCGTCCTACTGCGTCATCCCGAGGAAGAAAGAGAGGCCTCAAAGCTCCTCGGCTTCGAACCGACTTACACCTACAGAGCACCGCGCAAAAGCCGGGTCACCGACTTCCTTCGTGCTCCATCACCAGAGCCGACCCAAATTTACCGCCGATCAGACTTGTCCTTCTTACCGCCGAGCAAGAAATGACGAAGATTCGGGTAATCAAGTCCATGATCACGGGCGAGGAAGGCGAGTCCCAACCACCGAAGGCGACTGGGGCAACATCATCCACCCCAACCGGGCAAACTGAAGGGGCTGTGCTAGCTTTGGCCAGCAAGCAAGCAGTTGGTCGGCTAAAGAAGAGGCAGAGGAAGGGCCAGCCTGAGCAACATCTGGTTGATGAAGAATCGACCGATCACGCCTCCGCCGAACTGGGGGACCAGACCGAGCAACCGCCGACCGGGCCATCCAAGAGCCCCGCCACCCCCCCGGTCTGGGCGCCCGAGTTCAAATACCAGGGCCGAGCTGTTTCTGCAGAAGACTCGGTTTACGCGGACAATGACTACTCGTTTGGTTTTAACTTGACCAAGGGGTTGATCCTGCCCGCCGACATGAAAAAACACGACGAGCTTTCCGACCTGAAGGTCCTCCGCTCGGCAGCAAAATCCATAGTGCTGGTTAGTTCTTCATTCTTTGCTTCCAAGTTTTCGCTCAGTTTTTGCTCGGTTTCCCGAGTAATCACAATCTTTACTTGTTTTCAGGCCGCGCAAAAGAACTATCTAGCCCACGACCGGATGATCAAAGTGCGGCAAAGCCTCCGGGATGCCATTGCCGAAAACAAGGCCCAAGAGGCCGAGATAGCGAAGCTTAAGGCGGCGCAGGAGGCTATCACGGCGGAGCGAGACGATCTGAGCCAGAAAGTTGACCGAGCTGAAGTTGACAAGCAGCGGGCCGTGAAGTCAACCAAGGCCCGGTATCTCACCGAGCTGAGGAAACTGCGCGACGCCCATAAGGAGGAGAAAGAAAAGGCGGTGGACGACGCCGAGGACAGGGGCTACGCTCAGGCCGAAAAGACGTACGAACGGCAAGTGGTGGCGACCAAGGACATCTTTTTCCAGTGCGGTTGGAAAGCCGCCGTAGAAAAAGTTGGCCTTGGTCAAGACGCTGAAATGTTCCAGAACCCGCCTTCCGCCTTCATACCGCACTACCTGCAGGCTTATGCGACCGCCGCACAGAAGAGGCTCATTGAGGAGGCTAGAAATGAAGCCGAGGCAGAAGCCGCCGCCGCGCAACAGATCGAGCAAACTACTCCAGAAGCATCCCAAGATGCCGAAGACCAAGTGGCTGATCGGGAGTTTGCCGCAGTGGAGGGCGCTGTCGATGAGGCAGAAGAAGGCTTGCCTGAGCACAACGCGGTGGTCACCGAGCAAAATGTGGAACTTACGGAGCAGACCGTGGACCTTGAGTTAGACTGATGATGTTTTCTTCTATTTTCCTTTGTTGTCTCCCTTTTTTTTTTTTTTTTTTTTTGGATGTAACCGGGCTAGGCCCCCCATCTGTAATGCAACTTTCTCAATCAATGAAACGTGAACTTTTTGTTCGTTTGTCTTCGATTCCTGCTTGGTTTGCTCGTGCAAAAGTTTTCTTGATTCAAACTCTAACTAATCACAACAGATAGGTCGACTTTGCCGCACAATATGCTGAGTTAATAAAATCAGAGTTGCTCGGCCTTGAACCAGCTCGACTCTTTGATCTTTCGAATGAACCCAGACATTTTCATGAGCCGAGCAAAATCAGCTCGGTTTGAGCAAAAATTGCCTCCGCCATTCTGGCTTTGGCAATACTTTTAGTATTTGGGCGGGCAGAGATCAGCTCGGCCCTAATAGGAAGTTGGGGAAATCACCAACATTACTTTGGCCGAGCAAAATCAGCTCGGCCTTTGGGTTAAACAGGACACCTATATTATCTTCACCCAAGCAAAGCCAGCTTGGATCTTGTAAGTTGGACAATTCACCGACTTACCTCTTGGCCGAGCAAATTCAACTCGGCTATTATCAGTTGGACAAAACACCAACATTGCTTTTTGGCCGAGCAAAATCCGCTCGGCCTCTACATTGGGCAAAACACCAATGTTCCATTTAAGTTGGTCATGATGCCAACACATCAATTGGGCGAGCAAGAGTCAGCTCGGCCCTTATGCGAATTCGTCAATACACCAATTAGTTCACTGGAACAAACTGTTTGTGCGGTCCATGTTTATACCGGTGAGAGAAAATCAGTCCGGCCCCATTCAGGTCGGTCTCCTTGCCCCTATCATCCATAGTGGCCTAGAATCCTTGCAGTGTCATTTGCACAGAAAGATGTAATACAAAACAAAGAAATGGGGCTATTTTTCATTACAAGAAAATGTGCTATTTCTTACATCAAATGCCACAAGGCTAAAGGTCTAGAAAGCTAAGCAGCAAAAGCAAATTACATCTTAAAAGTAGAAAATCTTAAGGTTGGCTGCATTCCACGGTCTGGGGATAGCCTTGCCATCTAAATCTTCCAGATGGTATGCCCCTTTGCTAGCAAGGCCAATCACCTTGTATGGTCCTTCCCAGTTTGCACCGAGCTTTCCCTCGCCAGGGACCACCGTGTTACCCAGCACCTTGCGCAAGACCCAATCCCCGATCTTGAACAATCTGGGGTGCACCGCCATGTTGTATTTTTTGGAGAGTTCTTGCTGATAAGCCACTACGTGGATCAGTGCCCGCTCCCTTCTTTCCTCGGCTAGGTCCAGCTCCAAAGCCACAGCTTCATTGTTCAAATCGGGCTGAAAACTCTCAGACCGGATGGTTGGCATGCCAATTTCCAGCGGAATGACGGCCTCCATGCCATAGGCCAAGGCAAACGGAGTCTCTCTGGTTGACCGCCTTGGCGTAGTGCGGTGCGCCCAGAGCACATTGAGGAGCTCTTCAGCCCACTTCCCCTTGGCTTTCTCAAGCCGCTTCTTCAGCCCGTCTAGGATGGTCTTGTTTGAGGCCTTTGCTTGACCATTTGACTGAGGATAGGCCGACGTTGAATTGTAGAACTCAATCTTTAACTCTTCGCAAAACCCGCGAAAGAGTTTCCCATCGAATTGAGTGTCGTTATCCGAGATGAGGGCCTTGGGTATACCGAAGCGAGTGATGACGTTTTGCCAAACAAACTTCTTCACATCCTTTTCCTTTATGGTCGCCAGTGGCTCGGCCTCGACCCACTTGGTGAAGTAGTCGGTGGCAGCGATAAAGAACTTGCGATTGTCCGGCGCTGCTGGTAATGGTCCAACAATATCCAACCCCCAAAGCGCGAACGGCCAAGGACTTGTGAGGGGGAGCAATTCTCTGGCTGGCTGGTGGATCTGGTGAGCGAATTTCTGACACTTTTCACACCGGCGAACGTATTTCTGCTCGTCCACCTGCATGCACGGCCACCAGTAACCTTGGGAAATTGCACGGTAAGCCAAAGATCTGCCCCCAGTATGGCTACCGTAGATGCCTTCATGGATCTCATAGAGAAAGGCTTCCACCTTGGCGGGGTGGACACACTTCAGATACGGCCCGGTAAAAAACTTCTTGTACAATGCTCCGGACGGGGAGAGCCAAAACCGCTCTGACTTGGCCCGAATCTTGTTGGCCGCCTTCTTTTCTTCCGATAGAACCCTATCGTTCAGGAAGGCGATGATGGGATCCATCCAGGAAGGACCCAAATCGGTGCAGAGTACCTCGGTTGCTTCTGGTTCCTCAATACTTGGCCGAGGTAAGAATTCGATCATCAAGGGGTTGGGAAAGGTTGTCTGAGCAAAAGCGAGTCTGGCCAATTCATCAGCCGTGTTGTTCTCTTCGCGGTTGATCTGTTCCATTCTTATGGCGTCGAACTTTTTGATCTCTGCGCGCACCAGGGTCTGATACTTGGCCATTCTCTCATCTCTTGCCTCGTACTCCCCTGAGCCCTGATTGACCACCAACTTGGAATCGCTAAATACCATAAGGGCTGATGCTTTCATTATCAATGCGCTTCTTAGCCTGGCAAGGAGGGCTTCATACTCCGCCTCATTGTTGGATGCAGGGAAGCCGAGCGTAATGGCCTGTTCGATGATCAGCCCGTCCGGAAAAGTCAGCACGATTCCCAGTCCGGTCCCGTGCCTGTTGGATGCCCCATCGACAAAGAGCTTCCACATCTCGCCAATGAACAGCTTCCAACACTCAGAAGGGTTTTGGGAGCTCCTCAGTTCCAAGTCCCTGATCAGCTTAGTCTGGTCTCTTTCCTGGTCCTGGTTGAGTCCATCTTCCATTGAGTTGTCCGGCTTCGCTAGTTCGGTCGCTCTTTGCCCTTCTTCCACTTGCGAGCCAATACTTGTTTCCATCGCCTGAACGACGGGCTGTGCTAAGTCCGCACTAGCTAAATCAACCGGGCAAACTGGATGCGTGCCAGGGGCGAATTCCGCCACGAAGTCTGCAAGAGCTTGAGCCTTGATCGCGGTGCGTGGGCGGAACTTGATGTCGTACTGTCCCAATTCCACGGCCCATTTCAGAATCCTCCCAGTGAAGTCTGCCTTTTCAAAGAGCACCTTAAGTGGAAACTCGGTCAACACCACTATTGTATGGGCATGAAAATAGTGTGCCAGCTTCCTTGACGCCATCATCAGGGCCAGCACCAATTTTTCCAAAGGAAGATATCTCATCTCGGCCAGGAGCAAAGTCTTGCTCACATAGAAGATGGGCAAGTGCTGGACGCCTTCAGCGCAAACCAGGACGGCACTCACCGCGTGTTGAGAGACCGCGAAGTAGAGACACAACTCTTCGCCTGGCTGAGGTGTGACCAAAATAGGGGCGGATGAGAGGTATGCTTTTAGGTCCGCCAGTGCGCGGTCACACTCATCGTCCCAGAAAAACTTAGCCTTCAAAGTCTTAAAGAAGGGCCTACAACGATCCGAAGACCGGCTGATAAATCTGTTCAGCGCGGCTGCCATCCCGGCAAGATATTGCATGTCCTTTGTAGAGTTCGGGCGCTCCAGTTCCTGTATCGCCTTGATTTGGGATGGGTCGGCTTCGATTCCTCGGTTTGTGACCAAAAAGCCCAAAAACTTTCCGGTGCCAACTCCGAAGGCGCATTTGGAGGCATTCAAATGAAGTTTGTGGTGCTTAAGTATGGCGAACATCTCTGCTAGGTCGGCAAGCTGTTGAGACTCCTCCTTACTCTTCACCACCATATCGTCGATACAGGCCTCCATTGTTCGGCCCAAGAGAGGAGCGAACATTTTTGTTACCATCCGCTGAAAGGTCGCCCCGGCATTCTTTAGTCCGAACGGCATGACTTTGTAGCAATATAAGTCCCTGGGGGTGGTGAACGACGTGATCTCTCTGTCCGGTTCATACATGGCGATCTGGTGGTAATCGCGATATGCGTCCAGGAAGCTAAACCTCTGATGGCCAGCGGTTAAGTCCACTAGCTGGTCGATTCGAGGGAGGGGAAAGCTATCCTTCGGGCAAGCTCGGTTGACAGTCTTGTAGTCAACGCAGACTCGCCACTTGCCGTTCTTCTTCGGAACAACCACCGTGTTGGATATCCACCGAGGGTATTGCACCTCCTCTATGGCCCCAGCTTCCAACAAATTCTTCACTTCTTCTGCCACCACTTCAGCATGGTGCAAGGCTGAGCGGCGCGTCCTTTGAATGACTGGCCGAGCATTGGGGAAGACATTCAACTGATGGCAAATGAAGCTCGGGTCGACACCAGGCATGTCGTAAGGCGTCCAGGCAAAGGCCTTCAAATTGGAAACCAAAAAGTTGACATAATCCGTCCGCTCGGCGCTAGACAAGGATGATCCTAAGAGGAAGAATTTAGTTGGATCGTTCTCGTCAATGCGCACTTACACCAAATCTTCGACCGATTTTTCCTCGGCCTTTCTTCCCACATCATCAAGGACTTGCTTCCCCTCAGGTCCCTCAATCATTTGGACAAACCCTTTGGCTGCTCGGCTGCCATTTACCGCAACGAAGCATTGTTTCGTCATTACCTGGTCTCCCCAGACTTCCTCTATTTGTCCGCTTGGTACCGGAAAGCGCATGACCTGGTGGAAGGTCGAAGCAACTGCTTGCATGGCGTGCAGCCAGCCCCTGCCCAAGATCAAGTTGTAAGTGGATGGAACTTTGAGCACCCAGAATTCTACTTGCTTTACGACTGAACCCACTTTGACCGGCAAAATAATCTTCCCGATTGGGCATTCTGGCTGTGAGTTGAAGCCGACCAAAGGGGACGTTGCAGGGGCCAAGTCCTTGTCTTCTAACTTCATTTGTTTAAACGCGTCATAATACATAATTTCGACCGAACTCCCCTGGTCGATCAAGATTCTCTTGATATCAAAGTCTTTGACGCGAAGGGTTACTACTAAAGCATCATTGTGCGGCATCTGAACCCTTTCCAAGTCCTTGGTCGAGAACGAAAGGATGTCCCTCTCTTCGGTCTTTCCCTTCTTTATGGCGGGCTGCACAGAGAGCACTTCCCTCATATGTTCGGCCTTCTTGATCATCCCTCTAAGCTTGCAGACCCTTGCTGGTTCAATGATGCCGTGGATGATGTTGATTACACCTTGCGGGGGCACCTTTAGGGCGGCCAGGCCGTTCGGCTCGGTTTGTTCCGCTGGCATGGCCTTGATGCCCCCATCTATGTATTGGTCAAGATGCCCCGCCGCCACCAACTCCTCTAAGTGTTGTTTGAGCGGCAAGCAATCCTCTGTTCGGTGTCCCCGTTCTTCATGAAAGGTGCATCGATATTTTGAATTGAAGCCCCTCTGCGCACTCCCCAACTTGGCTGGCCATCGGACAAAAGGCTCACCTCTGATTTCACTCAAAATGCGGTAGATAGGGACTTTGAAGATCGTGGTGATTCCAGTCCGCACCTTCAGTTTTCTCTTGGCATCTTCTGCGGTATCACGGGGAGCGTCAGTTCGGTCGTTCCTACGACCCTTTTTCTGTCATCGCGGTTTTCGCCACGACGTTGATTTTTTGACCGGTCATTTGGGCGATTGTCCTCTTGCCCGACCGAGTGAACTTTCCCTGCCACCTTTCTGTCCGCCGCGGCCGGATTAACCTTCTCGGTCGCGGAGGCGGCATCCTCCTCCACACGGATGTGTTCGTTGATCCGCTGCATCAAGGACTCCATAGTGGTGGGCTGGTGCATCGTGAGCGAATCTCGCAGTCTATGTCCGACTGGGAGACCCCGCTTGTACTGAGTGATCGCCAGATTAGTAGGGCAGTCGAGGATCTCGTTGTAAGTTTCTCAGTACTTCATATTGTATGCCTTCAATGAACATTCAGATTCCATCTTAACGCCCAGGAGATGGTCGACCTCCTTCGGTGTTCGAGTGTTGGTTTTGAATCTGGTGATGAAGGCTTCCGCTAGTTACTGCCACCCCTCGATACTCCCCTCCGGGAGCCTTTTGAACCACTTCAAACCCAGCTCTCCCAAACTTGCTGGGAATATGAGGCACATCAGGGCGTCATTGCGCCGGTGGCCAGCCATTACTTGACGGTAATGACTCACGTGCATGTACGGATCCGTCTTGCCGTCGTACAAAGTGAACTTTGGCTGGTGGAATCCGGCAGGGAGTGGAGTGCACTCGATTTCTGGAGACAGCGGCGTGGCTGTAAGTCTTGCCAGCTCCTTGTCCACCAGCGCAGAGGCCATTATTTTGGGCGCTGGCATCGCCACTTCTTCACTGCAGTGAGTTGGGGCGCTCAACCTCTGTAGCTCCGGCACTCTCTGAGCCTCTCGACGGCGCGCTCTCTCCTCCAACACATCCCTGAGATCCCTGGAACGGGTGGAGGCAGAGTATCGCGACGTCGATGATGGGTGTGAGGGGCGGTAGGTGCTGTCGCGAGTGAGGGACCTGCCCTCTCTTTGGTCGGAATCTCCAACCCCATAGTTCCTGGTGATGGAGATAGAGTGAGTCCTCCTTTGGCGGCGACTGCTAGAACGAGGGGAAGGGGTGCGCTCACTGAGGTTGCTCTCTCCAGCAACACCCTTCCCCTTAATCTGGCGCCTCAACATCTCCATCTCCGCCGCCATCTTGCGAATGAGGGCGTCCTGGTCTTTGAGTTTGTGCTCCAGGCGCTGCGCTCGGGACTGCCCCCACTGCCGATGGCCCTCTGGACTCTTCGAACGATCAGAGCTCCTCCCGCGTTTGTCTCGTGCACCTCACGAAGAAGTTTCTAGGCCCGCCGCGGCTGGAACATTTGGGGGGCCATCTCTCCTTCGGACATACTCCGGAGTGACACCGTCGACAACGGACAGAGGAATTTTGTCGTTGTTGGCCATGGAAATGGTTGAAGAGGCTTGAAGAACAAGGGTTGAATATCAAAAACTTTTCCCACAGACGGCGCCAATTGTACGGGGGCGAAATATCCTCTGCTTTCCGTACTCCTTGTACTCCAAGCTGCTCTTGACAGGGTCTAATTTGGCAACACAAGAACGGTGAGCTGCCCAGCGGTGGTGTGCCGGATAGACCCTCCGACGATCAAATCAGACCACTTGAGGAAGAAGGAGATTGTTAGAGAGAGAATATATTTTCAGGGAAAGAAGTTGCATACCTCTAACGTTCGTCTTCCTCCCTATTTCTAGGCTGGCCATGCAGCCTCAAGATCGTGTGCGCACCACCTCTATTGTCCTTCCATGGACAGGTGGCAATGCTCGCCTCTCACCACCTTACGCGTGTAAAGGTTTTGTCCTCCAACCAGTACATGTAGAACTACCAAACGGTATTGGCGCGTGCCTGGAGCAGATTTCCTCTTTCTCACGCCATTGGCCCAGGTGGCACACTTACCCGGAGTACCAGGACCGGCCTACCCCTCGTGGAAAATTGCCACAAGCTCACAACCGAGATAAGAACCGCCGCTCTATCCCTTGGCGAAGGGGTAGATGGCTGGTCCTCATGGCCGAGCTATGCTTGACCGATCCACCCCGGTTAACCAGCTGCGAGGCATGCCGGCCCCCACCGTTCTACCTTCGTTCTCGGTTGTACGAAGCCCGACTATCTCGGCCGTCCGGTTAGAGGCAAGCCGGTCCTAGTCGCGTCCTCGATCTAGCCCGGGTCACACTTAGCTCGGTTGCCAGACACCAATGCGCGCATCGACAAACGCCACAGCTCGGTCAGGCCTGGGTTCGTGCTTGATCGGCCGATCTTTTTGACCGTGCAACATGGACCACGGACCGTGTTAGTAGAGGAAACGACGTGGCATCGTGAGGTCCGTCACAACCCGCGCTGCCGTAGCTCGGCCGTACTAACGGTGCAAATCTCCCCTCTCAGTGGGTGTATGTGGGTGTGGGTGTGGGTGTGGGTGTAGTGAGCAATTTTGTGGGTGTAATGACAGGTGTGTGTGCACGTGTCATGTTGATGAGTAAGAAGTGAGGTGTGTGTGAGTGTATAATCTGGTGGGTTCAAAACTTATACTCAGCCTTGAGTAGAAAACACAACATAAGAGAGAAAGAAAAGGAAAATGAATGCATTCATGTATATGTACTGGAAAGAACAAAATCGAGTGAGAGAGAGAGAGAGAGAGACCTACTCTAAGTGCTGGAATGGTGAAGGAAAACAAGGGGAAAGCTTGGGAAAAAGTGAAGAATTGAAGAGAAACTCAAGAAATTGTGAAGAAACTCATCAAATTGAAAGTTTTGGGTAAAAAATTAAAGCTCAAATCTTATAAATAAATTATCTAGAAGCTGAAATTAAGAGGTAATTAGATTCAATTACATGCAATGGAAAATAAATTAGCAAGAAATGAGTTAGGTTCATGATTATGGAAATTAATTTGGAAAATTAATTATTTTGGGTTTTGATTTTGATTATTAACCCATGCATGTAATGTAATTTAGGAGTTTGACTCAAATTAAACATATCTTGGAACATCTATAATTATGAATTAAATTGAGGTTAAAAATTGAGCTAAGTTTAAGATTAATGAAATAAGTTTGGAAAGTAGTTAGTTTGAGTTTGATTTTGTCATTCTTGATAAATTTGAAACTCAACCTTACACGCATCATAGGATTTCAAGGTTTTGAGATTTTAATTCATGTTTAAAAGGTTTATGGATTTGAATTTGAGTTTGATGTGAAGAAAATTAATAATAATCCAAATTAGAGCTATTCTAATTAAAATTATTTAGTTTTGATCTTAATTTCATACATACAAAGTTTCATAACTCCAATTTCATGATTTAAAGGAAAATAGAAAAGAATTAAGAATCAATTTCATGTAATCTTAAAGAAATTAGTAAAAGGGTGAAGGAATTGAATTAAATTTAAATTGTAGAAATTAAATTAGAATTTCAATTGTATATGCATCATGAATTTTTCAAGAGTTTTGAAAGTTTAATTCATGTTTTAAAATTTGTGGGTTTGATATGGAGAAAAATAAATAGGAATAACCGAAGGAAAAATTAGAATCAAATGAGAGAAACCGAAAGACTAACAAGTAACCAAATTAAATCGATTGTAGAGTGTAATTGTAATTGTGTTGTGCTTGACTTTATTTGTTTAGGTCGGACGCCGAACCATTAGTACGTGTACCGAGGAGCTCACTGTGAGTAATAATGTTGTAAAAATATGTTCAATCGTATTTATTTTCAGATTGATAAATCATATTGCTTTCTGAAATGATACTTTTTATCGATTGAATTATGATCCTACTTTGAACTGTATTCGTGACATCCATAGCGTATTGTGATTGTTATTGTTATTGTTATTGACATCGTTATTGTTACAGAGATCTCTGTCAGTTCCGAGTCTTGGAACTAGTGTTATTGTTTGATGGCCATCAATTGATTGTTCGGTCTTTTAAGACCTAATGTATTGTTGCTATTGGATGTACCACGTATGACCTATAAGAATAAGATTGATTGAATTGATTGAATTGAACGGTTGATTGATTGACAAATGATAGTGATTGAAGTGTTCTAATGCTAATCGATTGTTTCAAAGACTGTAAAGGACATCATTCTTAACCTCTTTACACATTTGTTATTCACTGGGTTTTAACTCACAGTTTATTATATATATGTAGGTGGCCAGGCACCGGATCAAAACTAGAGGCGTCGACTCGAACCCTCGTTTTGTCAAGCCAGCTATTATCCCTCATTGCGAGGTTTTGAACTAGCATGTGTCAAGGTGTTTTTGGGTGGCTCGACTTCACCCTTTTGAGTTTGTTAAGTGAAAAGAATGTTTTAAGACTAATGTCAATACTATTCCAGATGATGGGATTGATTCCTTAACTTATGTTTTGTCTTGTATATATATGCTTATGGGCATAAATAGTTATGAATATGGCTATGTACATGAAAGTTTATCTCCACTCAGGTCCTCACAGCTCATTGGACGATGTATGTTGTTATTGATTGGCTTCCGCTAGTCCTGTTATATTGTATTATTGTCAGTTTTGTTAAACAGGCCTTCGGTAATCACGGATTACTGGCCGGTTACAACGCTAAACTTATAAGGGCGAGTTTGGGTCGTGACAGGCCTCCAGTAGTTTATCCACCTCCTCTTCTACTGCCTTAACATGCATTAAGGTCGGCCTTCTAGCCCGTTGAATGACAAGTTTAGCCGACCTGTCTACATTCAGTCTATGGCAAGTGACCTCGGGGTCAATGCCAGACATCTCGTATGGTGTCCAGGCAAACATCTCAATGTTTGCTCATAAAAACGCCTCTAACTCATTTTCCTCTTCCTCGGCCAAGCCTGAGCCGAGAAGGAAAAAGCGCTCTTCATCCCCTTGCTAGACCAGGATCTTTTTTAGGGCTTTCTCGCTTTTGTCGGCTGGTTCCTTGCCGACGTCTTTCAGGACCGCCATGTCCTCGTCCTCAATTTCTGTTGATTCTGTTTCTCGCACGCTGCAGGTGGATTTCATTTTTGCCATGGAGCAATTCTTTGCCTGCACCTAATCCTCTCTGACCTCCGAACTCCATGCTCTGTTGGAAACCGTAACAGTTGGTGCAGTGTAGAGGGGATAGCCCTCATTGTGTGCGACCATGGCCTTCCCAGGATAATATTGTAAGGGGAGGGGGTGTCAATCACTGTAAATTCTGTACTCACCTTCCTGGTGCCTGCCTGCACCTCCAAATTTATTACCCTCAAAGGCCATATCAGCGTTCCGTTGAACTCGACCGACCATTGGACTACTGGACTGCTCAAGGTCATCTTGGTGAAGGCCGAGCTCCTTGTAACATCTGACATACATGATGTCACAAGAGCTACCTTGGTCAATCAGAATGCGTCTTACTTGGCATTCTTCAATCTTGAAGGATATCACCAGAGGATCGTTGTGTGGATGATGTACCATGTCTAAGTCGGTTTCAGTAAAAGACCCCATGGGTCTCTGGTACATGTCTGTCCTAGGCGACTTTTGTTGGGCTTGATATACATGTTGTAGGTGTTTTACCTTCTGTGTCTTTCCCGTATATCATTCTTGTTAACCTTCGAATGGATCACATTGACCACTCGAGGTCCGTCTGCTTGCGGCTGTGATGCTGGTGGAGGCGGTGCTACTGGTGCCTGGGGCAGCCTTACCTGTTCTTCTCTTGTTCTGGCTTGCATCTACCAGGTCCCTTAAGTGACCTTGTTTTACCAGATCTTCCAAATGTGCCTTTAGGGCTCTGCATCCCTGAGTTAGATGCCCATCTTTATTGTGGTAAGCACAGTGCTTGCCAAGGCTTCTTCCCATAAATTCTCCAGGATCCCTTTCTGGTGCTCTGTAATACGGTTGGTTCCTGATCCTCTCCAGCACTTTGTAAATTGGAATTCGGAATACGGTAGTGACTACCTGTGCAGCTCTCAGTCCTGTCTCTTGTCTGTTATATCCAGTATTACCTCGGCTTCGCTTCGGCGAGCCGTTTCTCTTCTCTTGCTTCGATGTCTTTGTCTCTGGCGTGTCTTCCTCGGCTCTCGCATACTTCTCTATCCTGACCATAAGTTCCTCAATACTTTTTGGCAGTGTCTTTGCCAATGATTTTCGAAGCAGACAGTCGTCGTTCATGCCGTCCTTAAAAGACACGACTACTACCTCTTGGTTGTACCCTGGTATTCGGTTAAACACCTCATAATACCTTTTGGCATAAGCCCTGAGGCTTTCATCTTCGCGAATTCTCAGAGGCATCAAGGAGTCCACCCTCAATGGCTATAATTTGTTTGTCACAAACTTGGCCACAAATATCTCGGCTAGGCCTTCCCAACTCTTCACAATTCTTTTCGGCAACTTGTGAAACCAGTCTGATGCGATTTCCCCAAAGGACGAGGGGAATACCTTACACAGCAGCGGCTCGTTCCCGGTGTACAGTGCCATTAAGTTCAGGTACAAGCCGACGTAGAAGTTAGGATCAAATTTACCATCGTATATCTGGAATCTCGGCATGTGGAACCTTTTCGGGGCCTCGAACTTGTCCAATTCTACCAGAAACGACGTTCTCGGTTTGACCAGAGAGGTTACCTCGGCATCATGTCGCTTCCTCTGGAGGTAATCCCTCAAATCCTCCTTGGTCTGTCCAGGAGCTCGGCTGTCAACGGATTTCAGCCTTTTTGGTGCGCTACTCCCGGTGTCGTTATGAGTCCTCTTGAACCTCCCTCCATTAGTCGTGTCGAAACAAAGCTCATTCCCTTGAGTATACTGATGTTCTTTGGTGTAGGCTTCTTTGGCACGATGTGTCTTCCGAGACTCTCCTTCAATCGACTCTCCTCGCTCGACCTCCTGTGAAGGCCGGTGAGAATGTTTCTTTGTTTGGTCATGCTGAGGGACTGCAGGAACTATTTTCTACCTCCCTTTCTGGGCATCGTTCTTGGCCGTTGGAATCGGCATGTCTTGTAACGGAAGCGGTGGCTGCATGACGTTATTCTGCATCATGAAACTGACGATCAATTGTAGGTCTGCCAATTTGTTCGCCATTCCCTTTATCTCGCCGTCCCTCCGCAGGAATTTATCTTTCCATACCTAGAGGTCGTTCTCGTTATAATACTCACCTCGGTTTGCCTTCTTTGGTACGTCTCCCTCCTGGCCGACGTCTTTCTCTTCGGGATTCTTATCCCAAGGTTCTTCGTTGCAGTTATCCTCCTTTATGTTAGGGTCAATGTGTTTACCACTTCCAGTAGGGATGTCGTCTCCAATCTTCTCTTTCTGTCCGTCGCTGGCCATCTATTCTCCTTTTTTTTCCCACAGACGACGCCAAATTGTATGTGTTGATTTCTGACCACACTGTCAAACAGGTACTCAGCTGGAGAACACCGACAGAATAGATTGCGCCCGAATAACCTGTCACAAAAAGACAGGACTCCGGCGGTGGTTCGTCCACCCGGGGACACTCCGACGATCAAGTCAGTACTCAATTATCTCTCAAAGATAGCAAACAGTGCTTAACTCACTAGTTAGGATATAAAAAGCGTACTTTAGACCCATGAGGGTGCTTTACTTTTATAGCCAGTACTGACCTGATCCCTGTAAAAGCCTAGTTTCAATGGACTTTGGCTCAATACTTATTCTGGACTCTCAAATAGATAGAGACAAACTTCCTCAGAGTTTTATCTTTATCCAGACTAAGATCTTTCCTCATTCTAAGACTCTTATCCCTTATCCGTTCATCTTGGATTTCGGTATCTTTGTAGATAACCTTGGCCTAATCGAGATTACCTCGGCGCCATGACCAGAACACGTGGCACCTGGCTGGCACTTCGGTGCTACTTTGGCAACGTGTTGTCATTTACAAAAAATATGCCCCCACATAACTTGTTAGTGATTTTTTTTGTATAGTCGAAATTTAGTTCTAGAAAAATTAATAATATAATAATATTTATAGTTTTTTTTTTAATTTGTAATAATATTGATTGTTACTTTTAAAAAAATAAAAATAAAAAATCTCAAACATCTATATATTGTATAAGTAAAAAAGGGCTTCTAACCCATAAGATCTCTAAGAGTTTCAAGTTTCTAATTAAATTTTTCAATTTTTAAAATTTTAAGAAATCTTCTACCGGCTATCTTTTATAAAGCGAATAATTATTATAATAATATTTCTTGATTTATAATTTTCAAATGGAAAGTATATCAAATCTTAAAAAAAATAAAAAGTATACTAATTTATTTCAAAATTCAAATTTGAGTCTCTAAATATGAAAAGTAATCTATTAATTTAAATTTACAAATAGCACAATATAAATTTAAAATAATAGTGAACTATCCTATGATTTATAAGCATTACAAAAAATTCAAGTTTTAGAGACTAAAATTTAGGGACAAAATTATTTTTTAGGGACCAAATATTTTTGTTGCGACAAGTGACGTTATTATATTTTTATTAATAAAAATTAGACATTAGTAATGAATTATTATCTTTTCGGACCAAATTTTTTGTCTCAAAAAATAAATCATTTTGAGACCAAATTATTTTGCCTTTAAAAGTGTATTTATTAGTGACATTTTCAAAATTTTATAGCTAAAAGCCTTATTTGTGACTTTTTGGGACGACTTTTTAGCGACTATCCTTACGATGATAGAAACTGGTCCTTAAATGTCTTTTGCAACAAAATTTTCACTTTTAGAGACTAAAAAATTTGGTCTCTAAAACTCTTATATGTTGTAGTGAAGTTTTAAATATAAATTTAAAATTATTATAATTAGCTCATAATTTTTTGTATTAAGAAGCAATAAGAGTGATATTGAGATTATTTATATATTTTATAAAAGAATGCTTTTAAGAACAAATATTATAAGAGTTTTAAAATCTCATACAAAATCTATAGATTATTATAATTACAAAACGTCGTCATCTTATTAAAGTTGAAAATTGTAATTCTTTTTTTATTTTATGTTTTTGATTTTGTTTAATTTTTGTTAATATGTGTCACAATATGATTGGTTTATGAATTAATTTTATATTCTTAAAATAAAATTTTAAATTTAGATTCTTCGTTAAATTATGTTACCAAAATAAGATCAATATTCATTCCTTAATTTATGCATCTTTTATTAAATTATAAAATAAAATTTTAAATTTAAATTCTTTTTTAAATTATGTTACTATAATTAGAATGAGATCACATTTACATATGTCATAATAAAGTGTCATAAAATTATTAGTCTAAACATAATATGTTATTAAATACACGTAATCAAATTATTAATCGCTATTAAAAGTTTATATATATATATTTTTGTCATTTTTTGTTTTAAATTTTATCAAAAAAAAATTTATATCCTTCTAAACTACAAAGGACTTAAACAATAAATTTTTTTAATACAAATAATTTTTTTTTTTTAACAAACGACAAAAATATTAAGAAAATGAATGATTTTTTTAGCAATTGCCAAATATAATGGATTCTATTAATTTTTTTTTTAATCTCAATTGTCAATTAAACAAATTAAAATAAAAAAATAAATTTTTTTGGGTTGAAATAGTTAAAAAGTGACTTTTGCTAAAATCAAATAGAAATAAACATTTTTTTCTTATTAAAAGTGATAGTTGGTGAAATTTTTTTTTATATAATAAAAAAAGAAAATGGGAGTTACACATGATAATTTATTATTCTAGCAATACTACAAACTCACACTTTAACCCACAATAATGTAGTAAGGGAGTTGGACCTCATGTCATTGAGTGTATAACAAATCAAGAATTGACACATATGATATCTCATTATTGTAGATACAATTATGGATATTTTTTGTGGGTCTAAAACATTTTTCTTATTATTTATCTAGACTTTTTTAGCACTTGCTAAACATGGTGGATGTTGTTAATTTTTTTTTTTTTAATCTCCATTGTCAATTAAACAAACTAAAATGAAAAATGAAATTTTTTTCGCTCAAATTGTTAAAAAGTGACTTTTGCTAAAACAAATAGAAATAAATGTTATTTTTCTAATAAAAGTGATGGTTTATGAAATATTTTTTTATTTAAAAAAAAAAAGAGTTGTCATCTAGAATTATTTTTAGATCAAATGAGAATACCATTCTAAATTTTCTTCTTACCTTTTTTTTTATCCAATACTTTTATTTTGTAAGAAATTTAATTTTATTATATTTAAATATTTTATTGTAATTTTTAAATTAAAATAATTTTTCAAAAATTATATTTAAATTATTTTATGCTATTATAAAATATAATTTTTTTTAGTATCAACTTATTTTATGATCTCTTTCTAAAAGGTGTATTTACTTTTGTTCATTAATATTGAATTTTTAATTAATCTTATTTATTATTAAAAAAATAAATTAGCAAATAATTTTATGTCTATATATACAATTTTGTTTTGATTGCTCAAGTTATTTGATGTATCTGCCCAAATCCATTTAAATTTATTTGAATTTTTAAATTTTATATAGTTCTCACCAAATTAAAAATCATGTCTCCAAAATTTTAAGGGAGACTTATTTATAAGTCCTATTTCGGACACTTATGTTATGTTAAGTCCTGTGTAATTTCTTATAGAGTTTCAAGTCCTATTTAGATAAGAATGTATTCCACGAGATCTTATTTGCGAAACGTAACGTGACACCTTACGTTACATTTATGTAGATGTCACGTCACGTTACGTTTATGTAATGTCCCATTTGATGTGGTCACGTTACGTTACATTTATATAGGTGTCACCTTACGTTTCGCAAACTTAATCTATGGTAACATTCAATTTCCCATATAGGAAATTGAATATTACATACATCACATTTATGTAGGTGTCACGTTACGTTTCGCAAACTTAATTTATAATTATATCTATGTGAATGTGAATTTCAAAATACAAGAACAAGTAACATTTTCACATTCAATTTAAAAAATCAAAAACCTAGTAAGTTTGCGAAACGGAACGTGACACGTTACGTTACGTTTATGTAGGTGTCACGTATGTAGGTGTCACGTTATGGTGTCACGTTACGTTTATGTAATGTCTCATCTGATATGGTCACATTACGCTACGTTTATATAGGTGTCACGTTACGTTTCGCAAACTTAATCTATGGTAACATTCAATTTCCTATATATGGTTTTACCATTATTTATAATATTAACAACTAATATTGAGCGTAAATGTGTCAACAAACTTCACACAGGACTTATGGGAATATAAAATTTTTCGTAGAACCATATGTAACATAAGTCTCCCTGATAGGACTTATAAATAATTTTCCCAATTTTTAAAAATTTACAAGCTTGATTCGAGTTGCTTTGGTTAAACTCGCCCAAATTTACAATTTTAGTAAGGGATCGAAAGTTGCATGATTGAAATTGTGACATGTTAAAAATTGATGTATAAATTATGATAAAATTATAAAACTTAAATTGTAAATTTCATTTTTTTTTTTTTTTCCATAATTTACATACAAAATTTTTTTCACATCCCGTAGTATAAATAATTACTTTGTTGATTTTATTACTTGCCTTTGAACACAAGGACGCGTAGGTAATGCAAAGATGGTGTTACCATGCATGCATCAATGGGTATGTGGTCCAGTGGGCCTAAAACTTACATTTCTATTTTTGTTCGGTTCAACCCAAGAGTGCATGTTTTGATAAATTCAAGAGTGGCCCAAAATAATAATGGAACTGAAACATGTTTCACAGTTTACGCATTGTTAGTTTGGGCAAAAAATAATTTTTAAAATAATTTTTTTTATATTTTTTGGGATTTTGTATAATGAAAAATGAAAGTAGAAGAAAATATTTCTATGGTCAATGGAAACAAACTTATTTGGGCAGAAAATATTTTTCATTTTTAAAAAGTAAAAAATATTTTTTGCATTAAAGTCTTACTAATGTCACTACACTGCCACGGTTACTCTCATTTGCACCACCATCACCACATCCACTATCATTATCACCATTGCCGTCGCCCTACCTCCACCTTCGTCCCACCGCCACCATCACCAAATATTTTCCATTAGAAAATATTTTTTGCTCACACAAACGGTACATTAATTTTTAGAGAATTGCTAAATTTTTTATTTTTTTATTTTAATAATTTGGTATCCCCCGCTCAATCCAATTCATTGGACCCAATTGCTACTATTGTTGTATCCACATTCTCTCACAAGGTTAGGAGGGCCTATAGATGTGACAAAGAGGCCTATGAATACAGCCCATTAGGCTGGCAATGTTATTTTAGAATAAATTTTATTATTACAATGTTGATAATAATTTTCCTTGAGGCTTCATATTAGAGGTGTCCATAGTTGGCCGGATGATTCTGAAGATGATCGGATTGCTACCTGGCTGCGCGTTTGGTCGGAGAAGCCCCATAAGGCCTAGTTTGGCATAATTTAAAAATGTCAAAAAGTCACTATTCTATTTAAGTCGCATCATCTCTTTATCATATCACTTCAAATCCAATCATATTTCACGTTTTTTTCGTAAAAAGTCAAAAAGTATACTTATTTAGATCATCCCAAATAACCAGTTAAGTCAAGATATGAGTAAAGAGAAAGTATGAAAGCTTGAGTTATGTTCCTTCCATGATCGAAAAAATTCACAAAATATAAAAACAATAATTAAATATTAAAAAAATTATAAATATTTTAATTTTTAAATATATCTAGATCAGGTACATTAGAAAAAAAAATAATAATTAAAATATAAAAAAATAAAAAAATTTACTAAAGACAATAAAATATGAAAAATAAAAACTTAAAAAACTATATTTAAAAATTTTAAAAATAAATAAAGTTCTATTTTTTTCCTTAAATAATTTATGCACAAAAATATAATATAAACAGATTGATGCGCCATAGATCGGGACTGGACATGTCAGTCCTAAAAAACAATTGTTGAAAAGTCAATGATAGGTTTTTAAATTGATGATTTTTTTTTTCCGTAACTATGCATCCCACTAAGGCCAAGTTTAAGAAGACTAAATAAGTATATTTTTTGACTTTTCTTATATTATGTGTAGAAAAAGTAAAGAGGAGATATTGATTAATGTGACATAAAAAAGATAAAAAGATGAAATAAGTGCACTTTTTTAGTTTATCCAAACTTGACCTAAAAATGATATTTTAAAGCACCACTAATGAGTTGGTAAGTATTTTAAAAAAAGAAAAAAAATAAAATAAGACACAAGCAGTGAGTCTCGTCTACTGCCACATCACTAGTGGTGCTTTTAAAGCACCACTTTTAGTGGTCTCAAACATTATTGTATTTTCTAATCTTCTCAAGTAAGGTGGGTAAGTGGCTATTTTAGAAATTTTTTAGTTTTTTTTTATTATTTTAGTTTTTGTATTTGAGAAGATAGGATAAATTTTTACAAAAATGTTTCATGCTCCCTTTTCCCCTCACCCCTTTGACCCCTCTCTCTCATTGATTACATTTTTTTTTTTTCCTGCTCCTCTAATCACCACCCGCCACGTGTGTGTGGGGGTTGTGGGGTGGTGATTGGAGGGGGCCTCTATCATGACTCAAATTTTTATTTAAGTTGTTCTATTAAAAAATGTGTTGAAATGATATTTAAAATTAAAATGACAAATTTATTCCTAATCTTACATTTTTCAAAAATGCTGTTAAGGGGCAAAATCATCATTTATTATCCTAGGCAATAGGCTGTCAACTACACTGCTACACAGTCAACGTGACAGTACAGTGTAGCTGCCCCATGCCGAAATGATTATTATTATTATTTTTTTTTTTTATTAGTTTAAGATATTTGAGGCTAATCTTACATTTTTTAAAATTGGTCCCTAATCTTACATTTTTCAAAATTGCTGTTGAGGGGGCAAAATCATCATTTATTATCCTGGGCAATAGGCTGTCAACTACACTGCTACACTGTCAACGTAGCTGCCCCATGCCGAAATGATTATTATTATTTATTTTTTTTTCTATTAGTTTAAGATATTTGAGGTTATTTGGCTAAAGATGTATTTGAGGTTATTTTAGCCTCAATATTGGTTTCCCAAACACCCCTAAGGTAACGTAATATTTTAAAAAAAATTATTTAAAAAACTTACATAATTGTGAAATCTATATCATATATAGCTTTTGTTTGGAAAGTGGATTGGTTTTTTAACTTTCTGACTTTTTGGCTATTTTAGCTTGAGGTTAAAAAATCTCGTTTGGAAATATTTTTTGATTTTTTTAAATTTTTTAGATTTTTTTTAGAGAAAAATGTAATGATTATGGATTAGATATGATATTTTATCTTATTAATCTAAAATAACTTATTTTATCTTATATGGCTATTTTAGCCCCAACTCATATTTCCAAACAAGCCCATAAGATTTGTGTGATATGTGAGAGGGGTGAGCAGCGAATATACCGATCCGCCAAAACCGACCGAACCGAACCGATCTGCCGCACTTTGGACGGATGCGTAATGACGAGCGGACGGTTGCGGATTAATTTTCTCCAATCCGCCAATGTGGCGGACGGATGGCGGATTTGAGATTTTTTGGCCGCAAACCGAACCGCCAAACGCCAAATCGCGAGCACCCTAGTAATTTATAAGATTTTGTATTTTCAATTTGTTTAAATATTATGTTTGTGTTTTCAATTGAAAAAGAGTTTAAATATTTGTTGAAAAAAGTTTTCAACTTGAATATATTTTTTGAATTGAAAAAAATAAACATATTATTTATCTATATTTTTGGTTTTTAAATCTAACTCTAAAAATAATAAATAGAAAATATGATATATGCTGGTTGGTTTTTGTTTTCAAAAACATATGTAGGCCTCGTTTGGGAAGTGGCTATTTTTAGTAGGCTATTTGGCTTTTTGGCTATTTTAGTAGCTATTTTAATTTTCTGTTTGGGAAGATGAGATGAATTTTTAATTGAGTTGTTGTATTGGAAAGTGTGTTGAAATGATGTTTAATTTAAAATGACAAATTTGTTCCTACACATATATTTTTTAAAAATTAAAGTCAAGGGGTAAAATCGTCATTAGTCACTGCCGGCTGTGCAGTGTAGGCTGACAGTGTAGGCTGTGCTACACTGCCGGGGCTGTGCAGTCCTTTTTTTTTTTTTTTTTTTTTTTTTTGAAAAAGCTTGCAAAAAGAGAGCTTTTTGGCTAAAAATTTTTTTTAGGCTATAATAGCCTTTTTAGCCCCTTCCCAAACAGTGCCATCATAGAGACATACAATCTCTACTACTGTTCTGTTTATGGTTTTGGTGGTTTGAATTATTATTATATTTTAGAAATCACAGATTGTAATACTTTATGTGGATGAATCATTCTGTGATTGTAATATGTGGATGAGGTATGCAGTAATCGTGATATTCTAAAGTTTCAAACTTTCTTTCTTTAGATAAGGCATACAGTGATTGTAATACTTTTTTAAGTCATTGACTGTAATACTTTCTTTTTTTTTTTTTTTTTTTTTTTTGAGGAAGTACACAAGTTGAATTATGTTGAAAATTTGTAAAATTTTAAACCGCCAAACCGATTCGCATCCATCCGCCAAACCGCCAATCCGCTCAATCCACATCCGCCGGATTGGCGGACGGATGCGGATTGATTTTCTTCAATCCGCCAATCTAGCGGACGGACGGCGGATTGGAAGTTCCGTGGCCGCAACCGACCCGCGCCTAAAATTTTTGATAGAATTTTGAGCGTTCTTTTGGGAAGTGGGTTAATTTTATATTTTTTAGTTTTTTAACTATTCAACTTAGGATTAAAAAGTCTTATCTGGGATGAATTTTTTTATTTTTTTATTTTTATAAAAGAAAAAATAAAATAATTATAATTTGAATATGACATTTTATCTTATTAATTTTTTAACTTATTTTTATTTTTTTATGAATAAAATAACCAAAAAAACCTCCAAACTTTTTATGTCAAACGAGTGCTGAAATCTTTAACATTTCTCATCTAGTAACACTTAAAGTCTTTATGCAAAAAATAAAAGAAAAGAAAATAATATGTAGAGGAAAATATCATTTAACCCTTTAAATTTTCATACGTTTTTTAATTGGACCTCAAACTTTGTATAATATCAATTTGCCCCTCAAACTTTTAAAATTTTGATCAATTTGGCCCTCGTTGTCATGTTCTGTCTACAATCAAATGGAACTTGTTGAAGTGGCACCAAAGTTCATTTGGAATTTCATTTTATCCCCAAACTATACCTTAAAAATTAATTAACCCCCCAAATTTAAAAAAAAATAAATATATAATAAATAATAAATAATTTTTTATCTCAATAATGATTTTTTTTTTTTTAAATAATATATACTTTGCAAAATAAATATAAAAATTCACATTTAGAATTATTTTGAGACTATAAAATATGAGTACTTCAACAAACATGTCATACCCGTACCGAGTATTTACTAATGTATAGTATATTTGTATACTTACCGGGTGCACAAAATACATACTCAATTTTTTTTTCTTAATCTTTGACGTACTCAGACATATCTAGTATATACCCAAATTGTGTCGTATTTCTGTCAAAACGATATTTTCTTCTACTATAAAGATAAAATTCCTTTTACTATATTTTTTTTTTCATTTTTAATTTTATACTTAGCATAATTTTAAAATTAGGTTATTATTTATAAGTTATTTAATATATTGCCATTTAATTTTAGTTTATCTTATACCCGAACTTTTGGCATTAAATGTCAAGTATATGTTGGATCTTAATAAATTAAACAATTTAATCAATTTTTGTAATAAATATTTTTTTATAAATGTATCAAGTTGTATCCATGCCTACTTTTTTTGAATTTTACCGTATAACCGTACCTGTGTCGTATTAGTAAATTATCTCGAGTCAATCTTAGAGAAACTTATTGAGCCAAAAATTTCTTGTATACTCTATGTGTGTGCACATATGCAATTGTAACTAGTTTATTCCTCAAATTAATTTCAATAGAATTGGTCGACTAATAGTAATTTTAAAATTGAGTAGAAAAAAAAATTAAATTAATTATTGTCTAAAGACTACTCACCAAGACTAATACTCGATTTTTATATTTAAAATTTAAAATTTTCATCTTTGAGATAAAAAAATATTAAATATATTGCTTTTAATATTTGGGGCACTAACTGATTTTTATTGTATAGTTTGAGAGATAAAATGAAATTTCAAATAAATTTTGGTGCTACGTTAGCAAGTTTCATTTGATTGTAGACGGAATGTGATGGTAAAAGTTAAATTAATCAAAATTTCAAAATTTTAAAATATAAATTAATATTATACAAAATTTGCATGTCAAATTAAAAAACACGTAAAAATTGAGGGAAAAAATAATATTTCCTCAAATATATACCTTTGTTTGCGATGTTGATTGGTTTTATAGTTTTTTGACTTTTTGATATTTTAGTTTGAAATTAAAAAATCTTGTTTGGAATAGACTTTTTGATTTTTTTGATTTATATAAAAGAAAAATAAAATAATTATAATTTAAATATAATATTTTATCTTATTAATTTTTAACTCTTTTTTTTTTATATAATTATTTTAACTTAAAAAATTCACGCGAAACATAGCCATAATATAGAGCTGCCAGCTAAAGAATCGAATAGTATATGATAACTATTCCTATTGTTTGGTTCTATTTTTCCAAAAACAGTTTTTAGAAAATTTTATTTTTTTATTTTTTGTATTTTTTTGTTTTTTTAATTTTTTTTAATATTTTAAGTAATTTTTTTACTTTTTAGATACACTTAACATAAATACACCAAAAAAGTAAAAAAATTGTAAAAAAAATTTTTAAGAATTCACTAAATACCAAAAATACAAAAAAAAAAAAAAAAAGAATTCAATACATTTTTTTTATTTTTATGTATTTATTAATTTTTAAAAATATTTTTTCACAAATTTTTTACTTTTTAGATAGATTTAAGTAAGGTGCATTTAAAAAAGTAAAAAAATGTTTAAAATTTTAAAAATATTCACTAAAAACAAAAAAATACAAAATCAAAAAATTTAATTTTTAAAAAATTTAATCCAAAAAACTCAAACCAATCACACTGATTATAGCCTCTGTGGGTGTGTGTTTGAGAGAGGGGCGTTGAAGTCTTCCTTTGCAATGTTAGTTAATTTTTAATTTTTTAGTTATTTTAATTTGGAATTAAAAATTTTTGTTTAGATTGGACTTTTTGAATTTTTTGATTTTTGTAAAAAAAAAATTTAAAAAACTATAATTTAAATATAATGAATTTATTAATTTTTAGTGAATATTTAGATTGGACTTATTAATTTTTTAATTTAATTTATTTTATTTTTTAATCTATTTTAGCCAGGGGAGGAGGTGAAACATAGCCTAAAAGTGACATCATGGGTTCATCGGAAAATAATTTATTTGGTGCGGTGGCAACACCACGCGATGCACACTATTCTTGTTGGTTGGACTCCGTGTTGGTGGGTCTAAGGTATTATTGTCAATTTATTGGACTATCGGCCAATCATATGACGGTTGATATATCAGTTGATCTTGGTCTTAGAAATACCCAATAATTTCTTGAGTTAAATGGGTCTGTTTCAGTGTGACGTATGGAATGACCTTGAATCGAGGATTTTTATCAAACTACCATTCTCCTTCAAAATTATGAATCAAATTCAAAGATGAGTTGATTGGTTGTTGGTTTGTACCAACCAATGTATGTTAGGCGTATTTTGAGGAGATGATTGAAATTAATTTTTTTATTTTTAAAAAAAATATATAAAAAATAATATGGCTTAAAATAAATAAAAAATTGATTTTTAACTTTTAACTGACTTCTCAAAAAAGACCTTAATTGAATTTGGATTCTCCCACTGCATTGAAAAATTAAACTTAAAAAAAAAAATTAATTTTTTTATATTTTTTAAAAAATATATAAAATAATATGACTTAAAATAAATTAAAAATTAATTTTTAACTTTTAACTGACTTTTCAAAAAAACACCTTAATTGAATTTGGATTCTCCCACTGCATTGAAAAATTGCTTTATAAGGTCTTTAAAAAAAATTGTAAATGTTACAATTATATATTTTAGTATAATTACACTGATTGTTCATTTAGTAAGTTTAAGAGATTGAAAAAATGTTGATGGGATGAATACACTAAGACAGTGTAAAATAGATGAGAATACATTTTTTTATATTTATTCATGTGACTAATGAATTACTCATGAAATTTGGTTAGGTTTTATGTGAATTAAACTTTAAGAAAATTTAATGTAATTATGTCAAACGTGTGGACTTATCTCATTTTTCTTCAAATCTCATCGGAGATCAGTGTAATATATTTATTTATTTTAAGGATAAAGTTGTTACTAAAATATTTGATGTGGCAAATACTAACGGCTGATTTGGCAACTCCCATATAATCTAAAAAATAAAAAGTTATACAAAAAGTTAAAAAAAACATTACTATTCACAAATAAAAAATATTAAAAATATATTTTATATATGTTTTTATAATATAAATCAATGAGTGGACGTGACAGCCGTCCTTGTGATTGAGACCAGGCCATTTTACACTTTTTTTGGGGCAAAAAAAAATTTTTATAGGTAAAGTTACAAAATTTAATAGTAATATTGGGCCCTTGGGGGCCTACTAAGGGTTCCGTTTTGATAATCTGAATCGTTAGTATGTAGAACTCGTCGAGCAATATACGCCTGTAAAAAATCACATTGATTGAATATCCTTAATTATATGATCAAATCAGTTTTGTATAAACAAAACAGATGGTGTGATAGTTAACTATTAAAAAAATAATCCGATCATATAGCTATCGATATCCGATCAACGTGATGTTTTACAAGCACATAGTACTCGACGAGTTGTACATATTCAGCGGTTCGGATTATCAAAACGGAACCCTTAGTGGCCCCCACGGACCGACCATCACTGCCCAAATACTTTGCCCCGAAGGAGGCAATTATTTTCTGTGCAGACATCCTAGGCAGCCGCGGGGCAGCCGTACGACCAATCAAATTTCTTCCACTATACACTTTATTTATATAATTTTTTATTACATATTTTTTTGTAAAAAGATAAAAAATTAACCCAAACATCAATCTTTTTTTCCTCAACTTTTTAGTTCAAAAAGATAAAAAAATGCACTTATTTAGGACACCCCAAACAACCGCTTAAAAAAAAAAACTTTTTCTAATAAAAGTTTAGGTAAGTTCTGAAATTTTGCTTCTAGAGCATTTGTATCAAGCTCTTTAAAATGATTTTTTAGCTAAAAATTACAAAAAATTAACTTCATCACACTCGTTTACAGCTCGTCAAAATGTATGATCACTACAGTATAACTCATTACAACAAGCGAGGCATTGTTCATCGCTATTTGTGTCTTACCGGATGTCCGCTTAGAAGTCCAGCTGGTCAACCGGTCAACGGAAATTTTTTTTTTTTTTTTTAAGAATTGTTTGGCTGGTAACTTATCAATTTAATAAAAAAAAAATGACTAACAAATCCAAGAAGAAAATAATATTTAATAAGAATAAGTTAGAATAAATAGTTTGATGCAGTATGTGCTAAAAAATGAGTAGCTAAAATAATAAAATAACTTTAATTTGACTAAAAAATTGAAGAGTTTGGTGTGATGCTCGTAGTGCATTTTTTTTTAAATCTTTCTGAGCCACAGAGACATGAAAAAAAAAAAAAAAATTTAAATAAAAATATTGATAAAGACAAATATTCAGAAAACTTTTTTCTGCAGTTGTCAAATAGGATATTCTGTTAAATTTTTTTTTTTATTTTTCTCAATTTTAAGTTAAAACCAAAAAATGTTTTAGCTCAAATAGCCAAAACTTGAACTGATTTCGCAATTGCTTTTACAGAATTTTACACGCACACACACACACCCCAACAAAATAAATAAATAAAAATAAATAAAAAAAACCACTTTTAAATTCAACTCTTGAATGCCATAAAAATGAAAAAAAAAATTAAAAATTCTACTAAAGACAAAAATATGAAAACTTTCTTCTATAAACTTTTTTAGAATTTTTCAAAAGTTTTGGATCCTTCTAAAGTAAGACCCTGAAAAAAAAAAATTGATAGAAATTTAGGCTTCGGTTGGAAATAAATTATTTTAGTAATTTTTTAATTTTTTATAAAAAAATATGTAAAAAAATAAAGAGAGTGATTTTTTAATCTTTTGACTAAAATACTTCCCAAACGAGGCTTAGTAAACTAAAAGTAGCTTGGTTATCATTTTCAAAAATACTTTTTAGAAAATTCTACTTTCTTATTTTTCGTGTTTTTTTTTTTTACTGAATTTTTTTAATATTTTGAGTAATTTTTTTAATTTTTAGACATACCTAACATAAATATACCTAAAAAGTAAAAAAAAAAAAATTGAAAAAAACCTTTTAAAAATTCACTAAATACCAAAAATACAAAAAAATACAAAAAAAACGAGAATTCAGTACGTTTTTTTTGTGTTTTTTTGTATTTATTAATTTTTAAAATATTTTTTCACAAATTTTTTACTTTTAAGATACATCTAAGGTGCATCTAAAAAAGTAAAAAAAATGTTTAAAATTTAAAAATATTCACTAAAAACAAAAAAAAAAAACACAAAAATAAAAAAACTCAATTTTCAAAAAATTTAATTCAAAAAACTTAGGCTCATTTTGTTTGTGTTTTCAAAAGTTAGTTCTACACTGTGTTTTCAGTATGGTGTTTGGAACGTGTTTTGGAAACACGTTTCCAAAACTCTGCAGAGTTATCTGCAGCAACCGCGCTTTTCAGATTTTTTTTTTCAAAATTTTTGCTAACGGGACGTCCGGCCGGTTGACCGGAATAGTGATTTTTTTTTTTTACAATTGATATGTTAATTTTTATATAATCAAAAAAAATAATTTTTGAAATTTTTAAAATTTTTTATGTGCTTTAAAATAATTTTGAGTTGTATGTTTAGTTATGAGTTGTAAATTTTTGTATCAAATATCAAATGTCACATCAACAATTCCCTACTCAAATCAAAACTCTTTTCAAAACTATTTTCAAAACTTTTTACCAAACAAATTTTCTACACTCAAATCATAATTCCACAACACACAAACTCAAAATACAACTCATACTTTCAAATCACATTTACAAAACTCTACCAAACGCTAAGCATTGCCTTAGTAAGCTATTTTAGTAATTGATAGAAATTTTGGTTTATTTTTGAGAAATAAATTTTAGGGAAAATTTTTTAAAATTTTGTTTGGTTTAGTGATTTTAGAAAAAAAAAATTCAAAATCACTTTTTATCTCCTACACATCAATCAATCATTTTTTCTCTCTCCTCTCTCCTTCTCAATCATTTTTTTCTCTCACACATATCTACTTAACTACAACAAAATATCAAATCATCTCAAATTTTTATATTTCAAAACTATTTCTAAAATATACAACCAAACAAATCAAAAAAAATTTAAGCTGTTTCCCTAAATTTTTTTTTGAAAATTTATCTTGTAAAACCAAACAAAACACACCAGTCTTTTTAAGTCCTAGATCAAAAATGATACTTTTGACAAAAATTTAATAAAATTCACAAAAATAGTAAAAAGCAATGCTACTTTCTTAATATTTATTAAACAGAAACAACAAAACCAAATCAGACCCAACCTTAGTTGGTGTTGGTTGGGAAATTTGAAAAAAGATTTAAAAATGAGAAGAAAAAAGATAAGTAAAATATGAATAAAATATACATATATGTTACTTAAATTTATACACTTTTTTTCTTCTTTCTTTTTCCAAATTTATCTCTAAAATCCCTAAATCAAACACAACGTAAAAGGTTTTTTTTTTTATTTTTTTTTATTATAGGAAAATCTTTCACTCTCTCGCAGGTCCAGGCCAGCGCCTGTTGCAGAGATTACCAAGGTGTCTGTTGTCCGTTTCAAATAAGGAGACAATAACTTGGTAACTTGTCCCGACCTCCCAAGGTAAGTTCCGCTTAAGTAAGAATTCGCGCAGCGGAGGAGTATTGGGCCCACACCAAGGGTTGTGATAGCAACAACTTGAGACTAACTTCCTAACAACTACGCCTGCAGGTCCAGGGCCGCGCCTGTTGTAAAGATCACTAAGATGCCTGTTGTCTGTTCTGAGTAAGGAAACTATAATTTAAAAACTTGTTCTGACCTCTCAAAATAAATTTTACTTAAATCAGACTCGCATACAAAAAAATATTAAATTTATACCAAATATTATAATAATAACAATTTAAGACTAATCTCTTAATCAACTATGTTCCGCCTAAGAGATTGAGCCAAAGAAATTATGGACCTGGAATCTGAAGGCTTTTAATCTCCGTACCTTTGCCAAGTTGCCAACCATTACCACGTAGAAGTTAACTTCGTAGAAAAGACAAAAAGTGTTGACTATTGAATTGATAAGTTCATTTATTTTCATATGCAGGACACCAAGCACCGATTCCCCACATGAATAGATTGGATAGATTTTGTATAGCGTATCTTACATGCATCAAAAAAACAAAACCTAAAACCTAAAACTAAAAAATCATTTGCAGCATATTGATCCTTTTGTTGTCGTTCTCATTTCGTCTGTATATCTCTCTCAAAATAAATAAATAAAATAAATAAATTGGTTGTCTTTTTATTTTCTTGAAAATTAAGTTTTTTATTTTTCAAATATTTTAATTTTAGTAAATTTTTTAAATATTTTATTTAATTTATTTAATTTTTTAGATATACTTCAAAAATAGAGATCTTTAGGTCTTGTTTGGCATGCGAATATTTTAGTCTAAAAATCAAAAAATTACTAAAAAAATCAAAAAACCTATAACCTATATCAAAAAGTTAAAAATTTCATTTTATCTCTACTATTTGTACATCTTTTCGTAAAAAATTAAAAAAGTCATTCTAAATATACTAGTCTTTTATTTTATATTTTAACTAAAAAGTTAAAAAGTTTCTAAAATACATGTTCTCAAACGAGGCTAATAAGTGTCATCTCACAAACAAATACTTCAATTAGTCCCAAGTTTTTTCTATTGATCTGCTAAGTCCTATTAGTGGAGTGTTTATTTCCGTGTGGTCCTATTTTCAATTTTGATAGTATTGTGGTGAACGACTATACACTTTTATTAATGTAGCAGGTATGATGTGACAGTCTAATGTGATAGGTATTAATGTGACACTCCAAAAAAAATTAAAAATTCATTAATGTACTTTTTCCAAATGTAATAATGTAATGGGTATGATGTAACACGCTAAATCTTTTACTTAAAAAAATCAAAAACTTCTTAGTGTGTTTTTTCCAAATGTGACAACGTGGCGGGTATGATGTGATATTCCAAAAAAATTAAAAACTCCTTAATATACTTTTTTTTAAATGTGACAACGTGGCGGGTATAATGCGACACTTCAAAAAAATTAAAAACTTATTGGTGTACTTTTTCTAAATGTGATAACATGGCCCAAATGTACTAATATAACGAGTATGATGTAACACTCCAAAAAACTAAAAATTCATTAGTGTACTTCTAAACATGACATATGACACTCTAACGTGGTATGTATGATGACACTGCAAAAAATTAAAAACTCTTTAGTTGTTTCCCAATTGTAACACTCTAACGTAACTGGTATAATATAACATTAAAAAACTCGGTAGTATATTTTTTTTTTTTTTCAGATGTGACACTCTAATATGGTGGGTAAATGAGTCATTACACATAAAAAAAAAAAGACTATATGGATGTTGTTGGTTCAATTGTGAATATTGGTAAACTATAAAGCAACAAAGTTTTTAATGTTTTTGAGTCATTGTACTAATTTCTTCCTATCTGAATATATAAAAATAAATTTTAATTTATAATTTTAATGATTATATGTGCAAGTAAACTTAAATAAATAAATTTTTGAAACTTATCATTTTATGTATAAATTTTTTTATTGGTACATATATATATAAAAGAGGGACTCTATTTTCATAGTTCCCCTGATACCTCACAAATATCAGGACTAGGACTGGGCCTGGTCGGGACCTAGAAAGAAGACGAGAGAGTAGATAAGATCTAGAAAGAAGACAAGGGACTCGAGATGCCATGGATACACACTTTTCTATCTTTACGGGACGAGTGTGGTACCACTCAACAGAATTGGACACGTTGGAATTCATGGGAAAGACTGTGGGTATTGTATAATTAAAAAAGAAAATGACATAATTTTATATTTTTTGAGTTATAATTAAAAGTTAAAAAAAAATCTTAATCAGAAAATATATGAGGTATAATTAAAAATCTTATAAATCATAATTAAAATAATATTATAATTAAAAAAGAAAATTGATTATAACTAAAAAAAAAAAATATGGCATAACTTAGACATATATAGGGTAAACAAGTATGTATAATAGAAATTCTCCCAATTCATATACCGTAAAGTTGAGTATAGCAAGGGGTGAGCTTTGGACCATCCATCCTAGCTACCTCAATGTCCTTTTTAACATTTCTTTTTTTCATTTTTTAATAAGGAATTGCATGACTATAGTTGAGTATAGCAAGGGGGGAGCTTTGGACCATCCGTCCTAGCTACCTCAATGTCCTTTTTAACATTTCTTTTTTCATTTTTTTAAATAAGGAATTTCATGACTATATTTAAGTGAGATTTAAATAAAAATTTTAAATAAGTACAATCATTCGTTAGTTTGAAATAGAAATTTCAACTTAAGACTTCTTAATTATTTACCGAACAACTTTGCCATTGGAGCTACTCTCGTCTTTTTTTGAACGTGGTAAAATCCATTAAAGGAGACGCCAAACGGCACTTACAAAGGACTCCATGTCAAAACAGATAGAGCTTATGCTAATTAAAGGAAAAAATGAGAAAATAAGCACCCAGTAAAAGCTAAAATAGCATCAAAGACATGATCAAACACGATACTAACCCATACTGCAAAGCAGAAGCGATCATAAGAGATTAACATTAGGGCTAGTCAGAGATACCACAAAAGCATTCACCCCACAGAGAGTAAGCTACCAATGAACACACTCATGGAGTCCAAAAACACAAACAGACTGAAATAAACAAACAAACTGAAAAAATAAAAGAAAATAAAAAACTCAAAAGACCTAAACCGGAGCCGTCGATCCGGAGGATGGAAGTTAACAGATCTGGTAGAGGAAGGCCACGGCCTGGAGAATGTGGCTTCGGCGGCAAGAGAAGGCGAAGGGTGGGACAGATCTGGAGGAATGAAGGTAATTAGCAGAGTTGGTGGAGGATGTGCGCGGCGGGGGATGGTGGCTGCTGCGGCAAGGAAAGGCGAAGGGTTGGAGAACCGGCGGCGAGAACCTGCAGATCGTGCTCCGGCATGAAGGAGGAGGAGGAGGAAACTCAAAAAACCACCCGAAGGGGAAGAAACACCTCAAAAAGAGGGAGAGATTGGGAAGACAGAGCTCCCAAAGAGTATTTGGCAGAAAATAGAAGAGAAAATGGGGGGAGAGAGGAGGGAGGTGGCCGGAGGGAGGCCGGAACCCCCCTCCCCCTCTCAAGCGGCTCACTTTGAAAAGAAAACCCTAAGAGAGAAAACTTGGAGCTACTCTCGTCTGATAACCAAAAGTTATTGTTTATTTTGAAATAATGTTTTATGAAGTTTGGAAGTTTATTTACCCCAACGAGCTCTTTAAAAGAAAATTGTTAACTATTATAGTTGGGCTTTATTTAGGAAGGATTAAAGTGATTAAATAAGTATAAAAAAACAAAATAAGTTAATTTAGCCAATAAGATAAAAGACTTATTTTGGGAAGTAAATTTTTTTTGACTTACTAACTTTTTTTAAAAAAATATGTAAAAAAGTAGATAGGTGATACGATCTAAAAAAATTAATAAGCTGGCCTTTTTATTTTTTTGCCTTCCCAAAAGAGGTCAAAATGTCATATCTAAACATAATCATGTCACTTTTTTTCTTACAATCATTCAATCCAAAAAAAAAAAACTAAAGTTCGTCCCTAATGGAGTAAATTTAGACAAACTAACCAAAAAGTCAAAAAATTAAGCTAATTTAGCTCTTCTCAACGAAGGCTTAATCTCACCATTTTTTATTCTCTAACGACTAGCTAATGTAATAGTTGTTTTAACAAAATTCTTCCTCCAAATTAGCTATAATTGGACAAACTTGAGAAACTCTTTAAATTAATTTGTATCGATAAATATGTGAAATAAATAGTAACATTAGAGCATATAGATGAAAAATAGTTAAGTAAAATAAAGAGTATAGCTTTTTTTATCATTTAACTAATGAAAAATAAAGAGTAACATTAGAGTTGCTCTTATAGATCTAGAGAAAAGAGTGGTAGCTCGAATATCGTGGCTTGAAAATGGCCCGAATTTGTACACCTTTATTCATCTCTCTTGTAACACATTTTATTTCAAATAAAAAAAAAAAGAAAAGAAGATAAACAGAGTAGAGAGAGAGAGAACAACCCCTGTTTATATCTAAAATAAATGGGGGGGTTGGGTTTGATTTTATGTGAATTCATTCATTTTTTGACAAAGAAAAACAGAGACCTCTCATCTCTCTCTCTTATTTGGGTTTGATTTTTTTTTTTTTGTTTTTTTTTTCCTTCTCTGAAACTGGTTTTTTTTTTTTCTTGCTAGGTTTGATAAATCTCTTCTTCTTCTTCAACTTCATAAATCAAACCGACTTTGTCTGTTCCAAAAAAAAAAAAATCATTTGCAGAACTCTATGAACCAAAAAAAAAAGAAGCCATTTTTCTATAATGAAGACCCAAAAAAGAAAAGAAAAGAAAAGAAAAAATAGAGAGAGATGGTGATTTTGGATCTGTGATGGTGATCTTGAGGAATTGATTTTGGATCTTGAGGTGATGGTGATGGTGATTATGAGATGCTGTGTTGATGAAGAGGTTGTTGTTGATGATGATGTTTGTTGTTGATAATGGATGTTGTTTTTGATGAGATGTTGTGCTGATGAAGAGAGTGTTGTTGATGATGATGCTTTATTCACCAGCTGCTTCTTCTGCTTCTTCTCTCTTTTTCTTCTTCTTCTTCAGATCTTCAGAAGAAAAAAAAAATCAAAACGACGTCGTTTTGATTTTCGAGCCACGTGGATTTCGAGCTACGTAGCGGGGTTGGTAGATCTATTGGGTCATTAGTCCCAAGGTTAAATTTTTTGGGACTATAAGAATAACAATGTAAAAAATCATATTAACCTTATCTGTTCAATTGTCATCTATTTATCCACATATTACCTGTGTGTTCAAATATCATGTATCTGTCCACATGTTATCAATCTATTACCTATTTGTTCATGTGTCACTCATCTGCCCACTTAATCTGTCTATCTATCCAAATTATCACCACCATTGTTGCCGGCAACTTTTCTAGCTACTATCGACTATTTTTCTAGCACCAGAGACTTTTTGATACTAATAAAATTTTTGACGACGGTTCGATAATATTAATGTGTGACAATATAACAATGCAAAAGTCAAATAGAAAGAAAAAAATCTTCAAAATAATAATGAATTTATCTTTTTCATACCAACAAAATAAATCAAGCATCCAACCTAATGCTATCAATACACCCATAAAGAAACCAATTATTAAAGAATTAACTCCTTATATGCTGGCTAAATACTGAGATAGCGTTTGGTAACGTTTATATTTTTTGTTTATGTTTACAAAAATTTTATTAATTGTTTTTTTTTTTATTTTTAGAAAAACATAAATTACAAACACATTTGGTTTGAACAAAATGTTTAAAAAAATTTAAAAACATAAACTAAAAAATATGTTTGTTCAGGCCTAAAATATTTATTTTTATTTTTATTATTTATGACAATGGGATCACACACATTATAATTGAAAAAGATTTAATTGGAAAAAAAAAATTGAACAAGAAAATTATTTGAAAAAAAATTAATTAAAAAAATTAATTGAAAAAAAATTATTTGGAAAAAAATTATTTGAAAAAAAAAGTTAATTGAAAGAAAATAATTGAAAATAAATTATTTGAAAAAAATTTAATTGAAAAAAAAAATCAATTGAAAAAAAAAATTGAAAACTGAAAACGTATACTCATTTTTTCAGTTTATGTTTTTTTCTCAAATTTATAAACTGAGACAACCATTTATAAAGTAAAAAAATTATCAAATAAGTTTTTATGACAGTTTTTAAAATTTTTGTAAATATAAACTAAAAACTGAAAACGGAATGGTAATGAACTCTCCCAATCTCTACCAAGTTAAAAATAGTAAAAATTTAGTGGGGCCATTGGCTGCAAAACTGGTGTCACTGGAGCATTAATTATTCGTGCATTAATACATCAAAAATGCTTGGGACCACTAATTAGTGGTGGTACTAATGACGTGGTAGTGGGTCGCACCCACTGCCTTAATATTGTTGTGCCTTTTTTTTAAATTTTTTTTTTATTTTCACCTAATTAGTGGTGGTTTAGACCATCTCCAATGCTTCATCAAACTTGGCATCAGATTTGAATTTTGGTGAAAAAGTCACTTTTTGGAGCTCCAACAGTTTCACCAAATTCGTATCAAAATGAGAATTGAACCAAAAAATCATCAAACTGAGAACAGAATACAAGTTTCACCAAATTACTGTGCGTAACCGTTAAAGCAGAAAAGCTTGAGAATTTTACATATGGTGGTCGACCACCTGGTCGACCCCCTGGTTGACCACCCGGTTGACCAACCAGTCGACCAGCTCATGCAAATGGTTCAAAAATTAGCCTGCGAACTGGTTCAAATGGTTCAAATTACTGGTTCAAATGGTTCAAAAAAATTTTGAACCAACGGTTAGGTAGGTTCAAATAGTTCAAAAAGGTTTTAAAAAAAAAAAATTTACCTTACCGGTCGACCGACCGGTTGACCTACGGAATGATTCTTCTTTTTGATGCACAGTTGGAGCAACTGATATCAGATTGAGAAAATGAGTCCTTTTTTACTCAAATTTGGTGAAAAAAAATGCTGAACCGTTGGAGATGCTCTTAGTGGTACCAAATTAGTGATACCAATCACTCCTGATTAATACATTTTAATAATTAAATTTTCTTTTTCTTTTGTAATTCTGTAATTGTTTTTCTCTAACCCCACCCACTGTGACGATATTTTGCCGTAATTGTTAGGGGAAAGCATATTTCGGGGTTATATACAGGGTAATAGTTCATTTAATTTTGATTTCTTACATTTACAAATAATTAAATTTTTTTATATGATTTTAAATTAAAGTGTAGTTTTAATACTATTAAGGACAAATGTAAAATAAGTTTAATACTCATTTTTCTTTACACTTTTCAAATCTTATTTTTGTTTCTTCTTTGTTTTAAATATATGTATAATATTATATTTTTAATTTTTAATTGAAATTTTAATTTAACTATATCTTAAAGTGTTAAATATATAACATATAGATATATATGTTATGGATTTATACTATCTATACTATATCTTAGGCCTCATTTGTTTAGTGAATAAGGCTGGATGAGATTACGAGTACGGTAAAATTGAATGAGGAGATTAATTATTAGTGCGGTGGTATTAGATTAGAGATTTAAGATAATATCACAATGAGTCAACTAATATTATAATAGATCATGACCAAATATCACAAAGATCGTAACCTCAGATGCATATGATTTCAGTGCATATTTGAATACTTCGTTTGGTTTAAGTTTTCAAAAATTGATTTCAATGGCACATTCCAAAACACATTTCAGATCATGATTGGATAGTAGAGAATTTTTTGAATTTTGAGTTTACCCGGTCATCCTTCCGGACGTTCGGCCGGTTGACCGGAACAGTAACTTATTTATTTTATTTTTTATTTTTGTAATTGCCAATTACCACCTATTATTTGGGGAATATATATATATATATAATATTTTTTAAATATAGAAATTATTTTTTTAGACCAAAATGATAAATTATTTTATTTTAATTGAATTTTAAAAGAGTTTGGTTATGGGTTTTGAATAAAATTTTCAATAGAGTTTTGAGTTGTATGTTTGGTTATGAGTTATAAGTTTTGAAAACTCTTTTCAAAACTCATGACCAAACAAATTTTCTCATTTTATATGTCATATCAAAAATTTAAAAATCAATTCAAAACTCAAACAAATTTTTCTTTTCAAATCATAATTACAAAACTCACAAACTCAAAATATAACTCTATTTTCAAATCATAATTTTAAAATTCAACCAAACAATACCTTTTTTTTTTTAAGAAAGCATAAAATGCATCAATATATTAATGGAAAAGACAACGGACAACACAGTGAAAATGTCACCACTATACAACATCACAAGAAGGGATTAAAAAATTGCACAACCCACATGCTATCACATGAGTAGTAGAGAAAGCTTCAGTCAGCAACATCGGTATCAGTTGTTCAAAATTTTAGTTAAATTATAACTTAAAAAATTATTTTTCTATTTTAACTAGTCACCCTACTGCATTAAACTCTCTTTTTTAATTCAATTATATTAAAATATTTGTTATTCTTTTTTTTTAATAATTAAATTGATAAGTTATGAACCAAACAATTCTTATATTTTTCAAAAGGTAAAATTGGAAGAAATGTAAAAAAAAAAAATTGTCGTTGACTGATTGATCGGCCGGACTTTCATGCTGACGTCCGGTGACACACAACTAGCGATAAATAGTACCTCACTTATTATAGTGAGATACTATAACACTTATATATTAACGGTGAACAGTACCACTAATTTAGCTAAAAAATAAATTTAGCTAGAGCATGCCATACCTCGCAAATCAAATGAGTAATGAGAAGCACCGCCTTAAGTGAACTCCAAAAACACTTGGATCATCTCGATTATCGTCTATGCCATGTTCTCTTTTTGTTTAATGTGATTGTTGCTTTGAGAGGATTAAGAAAAATATTTCATACCACTAATTTAATATCACTAATATACTACTAATGATTTGACATCATATAAATCCTACCACTAATGTGATAATTTAGCTTTTTTTTTTTTTTTACTGCCACCTTATTAGCTTATTAGTGGTGCTTTTAGAACTTTTAATTTAGTGTTCTAAATCGGTACTGGAGGATTAAATAACTTCTGTTGCACTAACATTGTTGGCATTGATGTTGAGTTGAGGTGTCTGAATTCTCTTAGACCTACTCCCTTGATCTGATATTACTCTTTTCACAAGACACTTAGGTCCAGTTTGTTTTTAAAAATAGAATGAGGGAATTAATAGTGAGGGGATTAAGTAAAATTTTATTTGTTTTGATGATAGTTGTTAGTATATGAATTGTTAAATTATTTTTATATAAAATAATAAAACAAATAAAAAATATAAAAAATTAAACATTAATGTTTAAAAAAAAATTTCCAATATGTAAAAAAAAAAAAAAAAATTCTAATTCACATGTCTTTCCACATGCCTGCATTTATTGATTTAGTCAAAATCTCCTGATCAGCATTTAAAATCTCCTCATACAAATAATTATAGGTACAATCCTGTATAGTTACTGCAGTACCCTTTTCAATTTCTCCCATACACTATGGTTAGTGATAAGATTGTTAAATTATTTTTATAAAAAATCTTAAAAGACATAATTTATATATTAAAAAAATCTAAAACAAATATAAATATCTATAATTATCCCATGCATAGAACGGGTAATAAATGGATGATTCTATTTGCACCCAAATAATAAGTTAGTATGTATAACTAAAATTTAAAAATTTTAATTCCTATTATAAATATGAATAAGGAAAATGCATATTAAATTCTAAAATAAAATATATATATTTTTTCATAGTACACCCTAAGTATTTTTCATATTAAAGTCTATTCATCTTCTTCCCGAAATTTTAATTATTTTCTCATCTTTTTACTCACTCAAAAACTCCAATCCACCCATCTTTTATCAGTCATTATTGTAATCATTGGAACATGCCTTCTGGTCTCCAAATCTATCTATCTATCTATCTATCTATATCTATACTATATATTAAGCAAAATGGGGTTTTTAACCTCAAGGCTTGTGGGAGCTCCAATCTCCCAATCTAAATTTCCTGATTTTTTTATTTAAAAAAAAAAAAAAACCTTAGCATTTATTAAGTTCTTCCAATCCCCAAGTCTTACCCTCATAATAACACTTTAATGCATTAAGAACAAGCATAAAAAAAAATTCTTTAAAATCCAACACATATGAATTCCTTGAAAAGTCTCAACACATATGATTATTATCCCTCATAATATCACTTTAATGCATTAAGAATAAGCATAAAAAAAATTTCTTGAAAAGTCCAACACATATGATTATTATCAAAATATTAAACTTTAATATAATATAATAACAAAAGACATTTAATTCTTTAAAAAGTCTACACATATGATTATTATCAAAATATTAAACTTTAATATAATATAATAAAAAAAAGACATTTAATTCTTTAAAAAGTCTAACACATATGATTATTATCAAAATATTAAACTTTAATATAATATAAAAAAGGAAAAAAAGAAGACATTCAAAAAAAAAAGAAAAGAAGACATTTAAAAATCACAATTCACATATATAGATAATTGTAAACACAATTATCTAAGGACAATGGAATTTTTAACCTACAAGTCTTGTGGGAGCTCTAATATTCTAATCTTAATTTTCTAATTTTTTTATTAAAAAAAAAAAAAACTCAGCATTTGTTAATTTTTTTCAATCCCCATGCCTTTTAGGAGATTTGGTCAAAACCCCCTCATAATTAAATTTTAATGCATTAAAGACCAGCGTAAACAAAATTTCTTGAAAATTTCAACACATCTATCTATCTATATGATATTATCTATATCTATATCTATATCTACATCTATTTATCTATATCTATACTATATATTAAGCAAAAGGGGATTTTTAACCCCAAGACCTGTGGGAGTTTCAATATCTCAATCTGAATTTTCTAAATTTTTTATTAAAAAAAAAAACTCAGCATTTATTAATTTGGTCAAAATCCCCTGATCAGCATTTATTAACTTTTTTCAATCTACATGTCTTTCCACATGCCTGCATTTATTGATTTGGTCAAAATCCCCTGATCAGCATTTAATCCCCTCATACAAATAATTATAGATACAATCTATGTATAGTTACTGCAATACCCTTTTCAACTTCTCTCTTACACTATGGCTAGTGATAAGATTGTTAGATTATTTTTATAAAAAATCTTAAAAAACATAATTTATATATTAAAAAAAATCTAAAACAAATATAAATATTTATAATTATCCCATGCATAGCACGGGTGATATGCTAGTTATATATTAAGCAAAAAGGATTTTTAACCCCCAGTGGGAGTTTCAATATCCCAATCTGAATTTTCTAAATTTTTTCCTTAAAAAAAAAACTCAACATTTGTTAAATTCTCCAAAGTCTTTTTGACTTCCTTTTCAATGCTCTACTCTATGATTGGAAAAAAGCCTATAGGCTAATGTGAACTCTTCTACAATTGAATACTTTAATTAAAACCTATGCACACCAAACTTATTAATTGAGTCCCCCATGGCCTAATGAAAAATTCTGCCATCGTGTATTCCACATGCAAAATATATATATGTGTATGTCTTGGCCCATTAAATTGTAGTTTCCATTCTCTATGATTGGAACAAAACCTATAGGCTAATGTGAACTCCTCTACTATTGAATGCTTTAATTAAAGCCTATGCACACCAAACTTATTAATTGAGTCCCCCATGACCCAATGAAAAATTCTGCCATATTATAAGTGTATTATGATGTTTGCGTGTATTCCACATGTAAAATATATATATAGATATGTCTTAGCCCATTAAATTGTAGTCTATCTATCTATCTATATATACCATATATTAAGCAAAATGAGGTTTTTAACCCCAAGGCCTGTGGGAACTTCAATATCCCAATCTGAATTTTCTAAATTTCTTATTAAAAAAAAAACTCAGCATTTATTGATTTGGTCAAAATCTCCTGAGTAGCATTTATTAACTTTTTTCAATCCATATCTCTTTCCACATGCCTGCATTTATTGATTTGGTCAAAATCCATGATTAGCATTTAAAATCCCTTCATATAAATAATTATAGATGCAATCCGTGTATAATTACTGTAGTACCCTTTTCAACTTCTCTCATACACTATGGTTGGTGATAAAATTGTTAAATTATTTTTATAAAAAATCTTAAAAAACATAATTTATATATTAAAAAAAATCTAAAACAAATATAAATATCTATAATTATCCCATGCATAGCACGGTATTATGATGTCTGCGTGTATTCCACATGTAAAATATATATATATATATATATATGTATGTCTTGGCCCATTAAATTGTAATTTTCATTAATTAAAATTTTTGTTTTAACTCAGGATTTATTAAATTCTCTAAAGTCTTTTTGACTTCTCCTATATACACAACCTTTTTAACTTTTTTCTATTTTTATTTTTAACAAATATAAATATCTAAAAAAAATCTAAAACAAATATAAATATCTATATCTATCTATCTATCTATACTTACTATATATTAAGCAAAAGGGGGTTTTAACCCCAAGGCCTGTGAGAATTTCAATATCTCAATCTGAATTTTTTAAATTTTTTATTAAAAAAAAAAACTCAGCATTTATTGATTTGGTCAAAATCCCTTGATCAGTATTTATTAACTTTTGTCTTTCACATGCCTGCATTTATTGATTTGGTCAAAATCTCCTAATCAGTATTTAAAATCCTCTCATACAAATAATTATAGATACAATTCGTGTATAATTACTACAGTACATTTTTCAACTTCTCTCATACACTATGGTTGGTGATAAGATTGTTAAATTATTTTTATAAAAAATCTTAAAAAACATAATTTATATATTAAAAAAAATCTAAAACAAATATAAACAACTATAATTATCCCGTGCATAGCACGGGTGACAGGCTAGTTCATAATTGATTGGTAAATCTGTTTCGCTTGAACTTTAGCGACTAATAGGCTACCCATAGAATTTATTATTTCATAAAACACAGCGCTGTGAAATTTTGTCATAATTTTTTTTATCGGTGGTATTTCATGCATCAATTAGTATACTAACTAGTATATTAACACTAGTTATGATATTATTATTGACCACACTCATTAATCACATTACAAATTTTAAAAATCTCTTAAATTGTGTCACATCATCAATTGGTACACTCTATTGATACATATAACATTATTTTTTTTTCTATACCTAAAATTTTTCTTTTAAATATAATTATTTCGAATTTAGTGGATGTGATAATTAATGTAAGTGTTTCGCACACACAGTGTGTGCGCCTAAGTCTCTAAGTATACATGTTGCACTATATTATTATGCAAAGCACACAACATTTTGAAGCTTTGTCATAATTAGTTTGTGAGTGGTGTTATTCAAACCCAAAAATCAGATTAACTTTTCAAAGCTTAATAATCAATCAATCAATCACTATGATGTATTATTTCGCATTATATTTCTCTCTCATATCTCATCTCACTATGCGTTATTGAGTTTAGAAAATGAGTTTAAAAAGTAGGTTAGAAAATCAATTTTCTTTGTTTTGGAGGCTGTTTGGCATGTGTTAAATTAGTATATTTTTTGATTTTTTTACGAAAAAACATGAAACATGAAATATGAATTGGATTTGAAGTGATGTGATGTGGTAAAGAGATAATATAATGGAAAATTTACTCATAAGTCCTAATTTCTGAAAAGTTGAACCATTTAGTCCTAGAAGTTTTCTATGCTCCATTTAGTCCCATTTGCACATCAATCTAATGTTCGAAACATTAATCTGATGTTCGAAATCTAATGTTCGAAACATTAATCTGATGTTTAAAACATTGTAATGGGACCTTTCAGTCTATAAGAAAACTTTTAAGACTAAATAGTGTATGAGTTATTAATTTGGGATTTATTGGTGCATCCCCCTAATATAATCTAAATGAAATAATTATAATCTAAATAAGATAATATATTAAAATAGTATGTACTATTTTAACACATGTCAAACAATGCCTTAATATCTAAAATAAGAGCATCTCCCTCAACTCTCTTTATTCCTATCTCAAATTTAACTAAAAAGTAGCTTTTCTATTTTAGAGAGTCACTTTTTCAATTACGTTATCTAACAATACTCTCTATTTTTTCTTTATTTGATTTAAATATTATTTCCTCATTTCTTTTTTTCAATATTTGATTGTATTGAATATATATACACATAAATAACACAACATAAAACCAAAGATCACTGTAACAGCATATTAGTTCTTCAATTTTTATCTATCTCATATTATATAAAATTTCAATAGAGTCTGATTTTAAAAAATTAATTTAGTTGTATTATCAAAAAAAAAATCCTCAAATTTATGTGTAGTTCAGACAACTCAAGCAATTTGGACTTAACTCATATCTGGTTTGGATAGAGAATCTTGAGTTACAATTAGGGCTTGAGTGGGCGTGGACACCTCTTAACACAACTCGAATTGGAGGCTTTGTTTGAGAAGTGAGTTGATTTTTTAACTTTATGAGGGGCCTCGTTTGTCAATTATACATTTTAGTAAAAAAGTTAAAAAGTCACTATAAGTTGTCACACTACTCTCTCTATTTTTTTGCACATCTTTTCATAAAAGTCAAATAGTTACTAAAATAGTATGTTCTCAAAACAAGCCAGCCTGGAGTTAAAAAGTTTGTTTGGGTGGGATTTTTTGACTTTTTAAACTTTTGTGAGAAGAAAAGTAAAATGATTATAATTTAGATGCAACATTTATTTTATAAATTTTTTAATTTATTTTATCTTTTTGTGATTAATTTAACTAAAAAATAAAAGTAACCTAATGCCAAACGAAAGTTAAATTTTTTTTGCCAAACAAAACATTGGATAACCTTTAAACTGTCTGAATCTGCCGGAGCTACACCCTATCTATGACTATTATATATTCTTTTTTAATTTACAGTAATAAGTAAGGTTGTATAATTTACCATCGAATAATGTTATATATATTAATAGATGATATGATATAATTTTAGAAATTTTAAGTATTTATAATTTATGTAATAGGTAGGATCAATAATAATGACATAACATTAATTGATACACTAATATGTACATTAATTAATACATATAATACTACCGTTTATCATCAATACCTATCATTAATTACTAGGTAACATAATTGTTGAATGAGAAATTTTAACATGCACTTCTTAAAAAAAGTGTACCATATATGCATATCTAGATATATTATTTTTTAAATTATAATTAATTTTTTTAATTATGATTTATGAATTCTTTAATTGTGTCTCATGTTTTGTTTTATATAATATATATATATATATATATATTTTTAATTATGCGTAAAAAAATTAAAATTATCTCATTTTTTAAAATAATTTTGGGTTATAATGAAGAGAAGGCAAATCTTATTGGACTAAAATAGTTCATAAAAATAAAATAGGTGAAAATAGTTAAGAGATAAAATATCACATCTAATTTATAATCATTTCACTTTTTCTCTCATAATTATCAAATTAACTAAACAAAAAAAATATTTTTTCAAATATAACTTTTTTAGTCAGGCTAAAATAGTCCCCAAAAAAAAAAATGAAAAAGCAAACTAAAATAACCAACTTCTCAAGCAAGGCCATTATATATTCCTAGATAATAATTCCATTTTCACTAACTTGTTTCTATGAGTTTAAAAAAAGAAAAAGAAAAAGAAAATTAATGAAACATCTCTCTTCAATTTTGTATAGTATGAGAGGTCGAAGATATTTTTTTTATAAGCTAAGATTCCTCAATATTTTCACAGAAAAAATTCAACTTAGAAAAATTTCGACCCCGACTGAGAGAAAATTTCTCTGATATGACCACAAATAGATTTCAAAATTTCTCTATGAAATCAAGGAAAATATCTGAGTCAGGCAAAATTTATCTGAGTTGAATTTTCTTTATAGAAATGTTGAGAGATCTTAACTACTATGAAAATATTGTATGTCATTTATATTATAAAATCTTAATATTAGGGCTTTTAAAAAAAAATGCCCCTTTAAAAAATATATCAATAAATATTTATTTTAAATTTAAAAATGGAATTACTAACAGATTGGTTTAATTGAAAGATTTCATATAATTGATTTTTTTATTAATTATTAATTTGTAGTTGATTAACTTTATCTTTTAATTTTTGTTTTTCTTTACAATTATTAGAGTAGTGACCTTTTTGACCACAATTATAACATGTAACATCTTTATTAGATTTAGATCTTGGATGCAATTTCTTATAATATTTCTTTTTGGGTTTAGTATAGAATTTATCAGTGGATTTAGAAGGTGTATAATTCTTTTTATATTTATTAGAATATTTGTAGGATGACTTATGTTTAGTGTATTTATGTTTTTTGGGGTGAGAGGGTGCTACAGGAGGTAAGCCATATTGTTTACAGAAGTTACCTAATTCATATTTAGCCTTATGTTTATCTTTAGCAGCTTTTTGACTAAGTTTAAGATCAATACACATTCTTAATCCATCTTTTTAAATATTACTAATTATATTACCATAAGTTAAATTATCATATTCAATAACACCAGTGGGTTGACTAAGGGCATCTCTAATTTTATGAGCAAAAAGACTAGGTAATCCATTAATAAATTTTCTTTCCAAAAAGATTTAGCACAATCTTCTCTTAACATAACTCTAAAGGTAAAGACATCTTTATACCATCTAAAATCACTTAATGTCGGACAAGTAAGGTTACTAAGTTGATCATGTATGTGAGAATATATATTAGTAGGAGTTCCTATGAAATGTCTGACGATAGTACAGATTAAAGTGTTAATACCATCACGGTAATAATAGCCAATAGTTTCATCAAAGATAAGTAAGTCATTTTCATCTTTTTTATTAGCATGTAAAATGGATTCGCGTTGATCTTCAGTAAGGTATTTTTCCTACCAAGATTTGAGCATACCGTAAAACCAAAGGTGATTAAGGAAACAATTTCAGGTTGAGAATAATCAGGGTAATTACTAAGATAACTATTTGAGACCATAGATAAATGATGTAATTTTTGAAGGATTTGATCTTCACTAAGACCATCAATATTCCATTCATATAATTTTTTAGCAAATATAGAAAATTGATTATTGAGATTAGTTTCTTCATATTGGAGATCAGGAGGAGTAGGTCGGGAATACCAATTTTTGGTAAGAGTAGTAGGTTGAGGTTTAGAATAGTGAAGTTTATTAAGATTGGAGGATTGAAATTGTTGAGCTAATTGATTTATTTCATGATCAATAGTATCAGTTTCAGATTGGGTGGAAACAGGTTCAAAAGTAGGTTGTTGATTTAATACAGTAAGACCTTTTTCATTAGATGGAGAAGCTTTTTCAGAAGTTGTTAATTTAGTAAATAATTGTTCAATGGCTTTGACAGTTGAATGATCTTGGGTAACTAAACTATTTCTTTTGGAACGATTACTAGGTAAATTAATCAAAGGTTGATCTAAAGTTGGTTTAGTGGAAATATGGTTGGCGGAGTAATCATCTAAATTAGTTTCTATCTTATCTAATTGTTTACCAATTGTTTTTAAACATTGATTAGTGTAATTATTTTGTTCAATAACTTTTTTAATTTCAGGGTCAGTGCCAGGCAACTTAAAAGGAGAGGCTGGGACATCAGATCCTTGGTGTTCAATAATGATATTAGATAAAAGATGATGACTAGAACTAACAGAAGTATTGGGAGAAGTTTTCCATTTATGTTTTGTGATTATGTTTACTTTTTTGTAATAATTTTTGAAGTATTCAAAGAAAGGTAGTTCGAGACTGTATTCAATCATAAAATCATACCATTTTCGAGTTATTCTGGATTGTTGATTAGAATCATATTTGGCCCTATAAGCATGGCGTTGAATTCGATTAGCTTTAGATTTAAAGTCAATAAATAATTTATCAAGATTAGGAGCAAAATGTTTACTAATTGTCATTAATTGAGGATATATTGGGGGTATAATTTCGAAATCAGTTTGAGTTGGGGAATCTTGAGATTCAGTATCCTCTTCAGGTAAATGAGTGTGAGTAGAATAAACAGATTTACTAATTTGGGAAGTTGTTGAATTATCAATTCCTTTCATTTTACTATGGGAAGATTGACCAAGATTAATTTGACTATGTTTTCGAAATAAAGGAGTATTAAATATTTCATCTTCATTTTCAACATCAGTAGGTATACTAGAAGTACTGTGTCTAGAAGATTGACTACGATTAAATTTAATTTGAACAAAACCATTAGTAAATTGTTGATATCTTGGATATCTTGATTAGTAGATGATTTTCGATTATGTTTGTAATTTTCATTAACAGTAATCCATTGATCAGGGAGAGTAATATCTTTCCATTCAATCATTTGAGGAATATTAATATTAGTATCATCGCTACTACTTTGAATCAGTAAAGTTTTATCCTTTGGACTTTTGTGTAAAGCTTGAACATTAAAATTGGTTTTAATACATTTATAATGAACACGATAAATTAAAGTAATATTATAGACTTTTTCTTTCATATTAGTAACTGAACCATTTAATTGAATATTCAAAGTTAATGCATCTAATATATGTGGATCACGTAGACTAAGTATAAAATCAGGAAAACAATTAAAATGAACGGGTCCTTTGTGGAGACCAGTTTCCATCATACCCATAAGACTATCATTGTAATCTATAAAACGAGCATCTCTTAAATATAATAAAACAGAAGTATTTTCACCTTGTGGAGTTAATGGTTTTATTCCAACTTGAATTAATCCTAAATGAATAAAATTGTGACCGGTTTTTAAATGACGTTTAATAGTATTAGCATCAAATAACTGACAAGTTTCTCGAGATTTTTCTAAAGCATAAACTTGTTCTAATGTTTTAACATGTAAATTAACATTAAAAGTGGATTGTAAAAAAGTAGTTTTATAAATTTCTTTAACTGATAATTTTGGTATATTCCAACTTAAATCAAGTTTATCATTTTGTATTTCTACATCTTCTTCATTAATTACTAATCCTTGATTAGGTATTGAGGGCAAAGTTGTTGACCTAGAACTGACTGAAGAGTTACTTCTAAATAATCTACTCATAATTCTGACTATGTAAATGACTTACAGGAACCTTAATACTTTCTCTAAATTTATCATGTTTTCACATACTGTGCGTTGACACATACCCATTTCGAAGAACCCCTAAATCCAACACTGCCTAACCAAAGGACTTACCAAGGACTGGGACGAAGGTTGGGTGGCTAGTGACACAGTGGAAAAATACTGATAGTATTTTGACAGATTAAGATGACTGAAGGCAGATACTAAGCAAAATAGAGAAAGATTAATCAGAAATAACAAGACAGTAAGCAACAGAATACAACATCACTTGGCTCTAATACCAAAAGGGGAAGCGATGCGAAGAAGACGAAAGACAACTGATAAACAGATGGAAATGGAATAATATACACACAAATGATAAATACAATTTTAACCAAATAACTTACAATTGTTTAGTAGTGGAAATAACTGCAGAGAGTTGCTTCAAAATACATAACTTGAAAGCTTGAAAACAAATATTTAATTTATAGAGATAGGTGTTGGTTCTCACTCAGAGTTTCCAAATTTTTCTAACCTCTGCCTTACAATTGATTAGAACCTTACAATATATAGAAAAGAAATTGACTATGCAGCTTGTGAGTTGGTGATGATCATGAGAGCAGCTGGCAGCATATGAGATTGCGCTGGTGTAGATTTTGACTAATGTTGATTGATGAACAGTGAAAGTGAACAGTAACTTTTTACTATTCATTACTTTCGGTGGAGATATGTGACTAAAGGAATCAATATAAATACAAATTGGCAGCTTTTTCAAAAGAGTATTGATTGAAGCTAATTTGTGTTTATATGGAATCCAATGCAGGGCTAACTAGGCATATGGATCCTGTGCATTTTGAAACTCGGGTCCATATGGGTTTTGTTGACTAGTTGAACCTTCAGAAAAATGTGAACTGTCTGAACTTTCTTCTGAACTACTGTTATCCGAATCTGACTGGGCTTGGGCCATGAGGAGACGAGCCATTTGGAGTAGCTCATCTTTAGATGACTTGGACTTAACCTTGGGCTGAGCCTGTGATGCAGGAGCTGAAGACTTAGCCTTGGAATTTGTTTTAGTAGATTTGGGCTTTGCTTTATCCTTGGGTTTAATCTTTGACTTGGGCTTGGAAGAACTTGAAGATGGGCTTCCAAGGTTGACTGGAGGAAGAGGGCTTCCTTGAGTAACTGAAGCAGTTGGGATTTGTTGAGCTTTAACCATGGCAGGTGTCGGAGCATGAATGTTAATCGGGAACTCAGTTTGAACAATTTCAACAATGCGGGAAACTTTGAAGTTATCTATAACAACCCTCATCACTGATCACTGATTAATTGCCGATTACTGCTAAACTGAGAATGATTACAATTGATAATTGGGTTGATTGAAATACTGAACTGACTGATTGACTGTATCTGTTTAAGTGCATTCTATCTGTTGATCGTTTGATTATCTGTTCATGTCCTTGTGTTTAAACGGCAAATTGAAGGCCTTATCAACGGCTGAATCTGAAATTGATTGATGTTCTGTGTTCATTAGAATTTATATGATTTTATGGTATATTTAATTGAAAAGTGATTTAGTATGATTAAATTAGATTAAAATAAGTTGAATTGCATTGTTGGCTTAATTTACCAAATTGCCATGTTAGTGGGTCCTTTATTATAACATATTTGAGCCTCCTTGTTACACTAGAGCAAACATTTCATCAGCCTATTTTGTTGAGCTCCACCGAACTAGAGAGAGAGAGTTAGAAGAGAGTGTGATTTCATCTCTAATTGGCTTGGTAGAAGTGAAGGAATTGAAGAGTAGATTGTCATTTGAGCTTCCATACTTGTAATAGAGGACCATAGGTAAGGACTTAACCTCTCTATTGTGTATTTAAGCTCTACCTAGCATGGATCATGGTAATTTAAAGAGTTAAGACAAGAATTGGTCTTGTAATGTTGAATTATAGCACATATCATGCATGCATGTCTACATTGTTGCATTTTGAGGTTGATTACATGGAAATCTTGCATGCATGTTCATGTTTATATGTTAAGTCCATGATTTCATCTTGAATTTGAAAGATTGAGCTCATTAGAGCATGTTTTGGAGCTTTGAAATGATTTGAGTTCATGCATGTTGCATGTTCATCTTGTTCATGAAAATTGGTTTGAAATTGAGTTTGAATTGAAACACCCTTGGGCTTTGATTTACCAAATTGATCTTTGAAACATGTAATATTATGAGTTTTGAAGTGTTTTCCAGAAAATTAGCCCAAGAGGATCGAATTTGATGCATTTAAACTTGTTTTGAGCTTGGAAGTTCAAATCTGGAAATTCCAGATTTTGGACTCCCGCTCGAGCGGGGAAAGTGACGCTCGAGCGGGAAATTCGTGCTCCCAATACTTTGCACTGTATTACAGTCTGCTCGAGCGGGGTATTTGGCGCTCGAGCGGGACCTTGTGTCTTGCGCTCAAGCAGCTATCGAGTGCCCAATCGAGTGTGATTTTTGAGTATCCAGCACTTTTGACTGTTTTGCATATCCGCTCGAGCGTGGGAAGTGACGCTCGAGTGGGAACCGTTGTCTGCGTGTCCGCTCGAACGGGACTCTGTTTTCTGAAAAATTCTGAAAATGTTTTCTGAGTGCATCTTTGCATCTTCATTTCACCCTAGGCATTCTTAGGTCTAGTTTAAGGCATCTTAATGAGGATATAGATGTAGAACACACCGAGGCAATTAGGGATTAAGTTATTATCTTTCCCAACTGTATAGCTTAGTGTGTGTTCGATCTGTTAACTGTGTAGGGTTGGCTTCCGAGGAGACGCTCTAGCTTACTGTAGCCCAGAACTCTGTGAGTAACAATTGTGTAAAGATATGTTCAAAATGATTATCTTCTGAATACTGAACTGTACTGCTTTCTGAACTGATACTGTTAACTGAATGAATGTATGTCCTATATTCTGAACTGTATTGTGGCATCCTTAGCAACTACTGTTGCTGACTGTTACTGTTACAGAGATCTCTGTCGGTTCCCTTGTTGGAACCACTACTGTTTACTGATTAATAGCCATCATTGACTGTTCGATCTTTTAAGACCTACTGTTTACTGTTATGCTAATGGATGTACCACATATGATTGTTTACCGTACTGAACAACTGATATACTGAGTGAAATGAACTGTTTTCATTACTGTAAGGACATTCATTCTAAGCCCCTTTACGCTTTATGTTATTCACTGGGCTTTAGCTCACTGCTCATATATATATGTAGGTGCACAGGCACCAGACTGCAGCTAGGAGCGTGTGGTAGACTTCCCTTTTTGTCAAGCCAACTACTGTGCCTCACTGCGAGGTTCCGAGCCTGCCAACTGCGGTTTAGGGGTGTTTTAATTTCCCCTGTCGGTCTCTATATTTGTTTTTGTACTGTTACTGTATTGTTTAATAGGGATTAGGTCCCTGTTCTGAATGGTTGTAAATGTTGTATATACTGTTTTGCACTGACTGTATATATACATATGTATGAAAAGTCTTTTTCCATACAGACTGTCACAGCTCATTGGACATTGTTTATTTACTGTATTGGCTTCCGCCATGCCCCTATACTCTGTTTTACTGTCTTACTGTTAAGCAAGCCTTCGGTAATCTCGGATTACTGGCCGGTTACGGTGCTAAACCCATAGGGGCGAGTTTGGGTCGTGACATTATCCCACCATTTAACCATATGCTGACGATGAATCACATCATCAGAAATACCGTATTGTCATTTGAATATCCAAGGGATTTTATATTTGGATATAAAAATAAGCAATGGAGGGATTTCCTTTGCTGTGGTGTGAATGAAAAAACAGTAGAGAAATAGTTAATCTGTTCGATCAGAATAGACGGGAAGATATCTGAAATGGCACCATAATGAGTCCACCATCGCAAAAACTAAGTGGGTAATTCTGATTTGAACTTTTGATCAAATTGGAGAAACCAAGAGTGACTATTTGTTTTATTTTGATATAATAAAACTTTGAACCAGGTATCAATATAGTCATAATAACTATACTAAAGGGAGTGATTAGGTAAATCACGAAGTTGATAAGGAGATCCCCATTCAACTAAGGAAACAATGTTATGAATATAAAGTGAATGGTAAACAACTTTACTAGTGTAAGTACGATCATAAATGGGTTTAATCACAATGGACTGATGGTTGAATAAAACATCTTTATAGAAGGTGATTGACTTTTCTGGATGCATAGGAACAAAATGCCATCCAGGAGGAAAATAAGATTTAACTAGGTCATGAACAGATTGACTCTTAGGGTGACTAGGTTCTTTGAAAAAGAGATTTGTAGTGGTTGATTTAACATAATTAGATCGGGCTGTTTTAATAGAATTAGGAGGGTATGGAGTAACTGCTTGGCTGGATGAAGCAAAACGATTAGTAGCCAAAGCAGATGTGTAACTAGGTTTAGGAATGTTACCAAGAATTTGGTAACGGTTAACCAATTCAGCAGGATGGTATTTGGTAACTAACTCCAAAGGAGGAGGAACAAAAGGTTGACTAGATAGGACCAAGGCTTTGGAAGGAGACCGTGGACGAAACATCTGTTTAATAAAACAAAGATTAGCAAGGAAGATTAACAACCACTAAGGAGGTTTAAATAATTTTGATGAAAATCTAAACAGTTGTAATAATCAGCAAGTAAATGGCGACGAGCTTGAATCTGGTGGAACTGAATATATTGAGCACGTTTAGTAGTTTTTTTGGCTAATTTTAACCGGGCAATGCGATAAGTAGTTTGGTGAATTAGATGTCGGTAATGGGTAATTTGTGATTTATGGTAAGAGAGAAAAGGAGTAGCCATCCCTATCGCCCCTATAAAAATTTGCGGGTAAGAAAATCAGGAATAGAATTTTGACAACCAGGGATATAGGCAATATCAAAATCAAAAATACTTAATATAGATTGCCAACAGGCAAAAATTTGTTTACTAGCAAGATTTTGAACATCTTTTTCTAAAACATACTTAGCAGATTTATAATCAACACGGAGTAAAAATTTTTGATTGAAAATATCATTTTGAAATTTACTAATACATAAAACAATAGGAAAAATTTCTTTTTTAATAGTATTATAATTTAATTATGCTTTATTCCAGACACCAGAATGATAACGAACAATTTGTTCAGATGATTGAGGAGTGACTTTCTGAAGAAGAATGCCACCATAACCAATATCAGAAGCATCAGTTTGAATAATTTTGAAGGAGTTTTCAGTAGGAATACCAAGACAAGGGAGAGACTTGACATATTGTTTTACTTATTTAACAATAGCAGTATGAGTAGAAAACCAATGAGGAGGATTATCTTTTAACCAATCAAACAAAGGTTGACAAGTTTTCCTAAGATCTTTAAGAAGTCAGCAATATAATTAAGTGAACCTAAAAACCGTTGTAACTGGGTTTTATCTAAAATTTCATCAGGAAACTTAGACGCAAATTTAATGGAGCGACTAATAGGTAGAATAGTATTTTGGTGAATATCATAACCTAAAAATCTGACTTTAATTTGAAACAATTTAATCTTAGGAGCAGAGATGACTAGACCATGACTTTAATAGTCTAAAAGAATGCAGTAAGATGTTTCCAATGTTCACTAAGGGATTTGGAAAAAATAAGCATATCATCAATATAGACAATAGAAATATGACTAAATGGGTTAAAAATATCATTCATTATATTTTGAAATTCACTAGGAGCATTTTTTAATCCAAAAGGCATTACATTCCATTCATAGTGACCAAAAGGAGTAGTGAATGCAGTTTTATATCTATCTTGAGGATGAATTTAAATTTGCCAAAAACCACTTTTTAAATTAAATTTACTAAAAATAACAGCTTGACTAAGTCTTTTGATTAAGTCTTTTTTATTAGGAATAGGATATCGAATCCATTCTAAAACTTTATTTAATGGTTTGTAATTGATGACTAAGCGAGAGACACCTCGTTCTAATTTAGCATTTTTATTAACATAAAAAGCAGGACAAGACTATGGTGATTTGCTATGACTAATAATTCGATTTTTTAATAATTCATTGATTTCGTTTTTACACATTTCAACTAATTCATGATTCATCTGAATAGGGCGAGATTTAGTAAGAATTTGTCGTTCATTAAAATTCTTAATATATGGTAATGTGACTACATGTTTTTTCCTATGCCAAAAGACAGTAGATAAAGTAGAACAAATAGTTGTTTCTAATTTTAATTTAAATTCTTTAATTTGAGATATAACAACAGGATCAGTTAATTGTTGTTCATTGCGTTTATAATTGACTTCTTCTTTGAGAAAACGTAACTGACGAGTTAATCGATTAATAGTTTGAGAAATAGAACAATCTTTTAATTGATTTAATTCCAATATTTCAGGAGGAGATAAAAATTTAAAAGTAACTGTTTGACCAAAAGTGTGAGTAGTTATGCCTTCACTAGATGTGGTAAATAGATATAATAAAAATATAAATGGTGCCCTTAAAATAACTTTATCAGTCATGTTTTTTACTAGAACAAAGGAAGTTTTAAAGCAAACATTATCTTGACATATATGAACTTTTGGTAATTTATATTTAATATACATTTTATTACCATTAGCAGAAGTTAATTTTTCGCGACATTTTTCATAATATTTAGTAGGGAGTAATCCTTCTTGAATACAATTAAAATCAGCACCAATATCAATTAAAGCAATAATATTTAGTTCAAAATCATCAATAACAATTTGAACTTTTGAATACCATTTTTGAATGTGAATTTTATTGATAAGATTTAATCTTTTATCTTCCAGATTATGAGATTGAGATTGATGTGATCGATTATCAAATAGGAGGTTATCAGGATTAGTATATTCAGATTCATAATCAGATTCATTAGGAGAAACATCATTATTCGCTTGGAAATTATCTAAACTTTTTTTAAGTTTTAAGGTAATAATTTCATCTTCTAAAGCTCTATCTTTACTATGTAAATCTTTAATGGTTTGTTTAATCTGATTAATTTCATGTTATAAATCCTGTAGTGTAACTTTTTTTTGTTTATTTTTAAATCTTTCTAAGGTTTTAGATAAACTAATAATTGGTTTGTCAATCTTAGGTTTTGTATCTTTATTAGTTAATAAGGATTTTAATTTATTAGTATATTTTTGTTTTAATTCTGGATCGTCTAAACGACTAATTAAGTCAATAAGGGCAGATTCTTCTTGATGTTGTTTAGTAAGGACAGTGATTTATTTAACAGGTTTACAACAAACATCATTACAACATAATTCAATATTATTATCAGAAGTATCACTAGGTGAATGGTAATCAGATGAAGTATCAGGATTATCAGATGAAGTATCAAGATTATCAGAAGATGAATTATTAACAGATTGGTTTAATTGAAAGATTTCATATAATTGATTTTTTGATTCATCATTAATTTGTAGTTGATTAATTTTATCTTTTAATTTTTGTTTTTCTTTATAATTATTAGAGTAATGACCTTTTTTTACCACAATTATAACAGGTAACATCTTTATTAGATTTAGATTTTGGATGTGATTTCTTATAATATTTCTTTTTGGGTTTAGTATGGAATTTATCAGTGGATTTAGAAGGTGTATAATTCTTTTTATATTTATTAGAATATTTGTAGGATGACTTATGTTTAGTGTATTTATGTTTTTTCGGGTGAGAGGGTGCTACAAGAGGTAAACCATATTATTTACAGAAATTACCTAATTCATATTTAGCCTTGTGTTTATCTTTAGCGGCTTTTTGACTAAGTTTAAGATTAATACACATTCTTAATCATTCTTTTTGAATAGTACTAATTATATCACCAAAAGTTAAATTATCATATTCAATAACACCAATGGGTTGACTAAGGACATCTCTAATTTTATGAGCAAAAAGACTAGGTAATCTATTAATAAATTTTCTTTTCAAAAAGATTTAGTACAGTCTTCTCTTAACATAACTCTAGAGGTAAAGATATCTTTATACCATCTAAAATCACTTAATGTCGGACAAGTAAGGTTACTAAGTTGATCATGTATGTGAAAATATATATTAGTAGGAGTTCCTATGAAATGTCTGACGATAGTATAGATTAAAGTGTTAATACCATCAGGGTGATAATAGCCAATAGTTTCATCAAAGATAGGTAAGTCATTTTCATCTTTTTGATTAGCATGTAAAATGAAGGGTAAACTACCAATAGGTCCTACTTTGGAGACTTATTACCCAATAGGTCCTACTTTGGAGACTTATTACTCATTAAGTCCTATTTGATAAATTTATTAAGTGATAAAGATAAATTTATCAGTCTTTTATTTTTATGAATAAATTTATAGTGATAAATTTATCAGTCTCTTTGTTTTTTGAATAAATTTTTAGTGATAATTTATCACTTTTTATTTTATAGTGTTAAATTTATTAGTTAGGACCTATAGGTAAATAAGTCTAGTTGATAGGACTAATTGGTAAGTACCCCTAAAATGAATTCGCGTTGATCTTCAGTAAAGTATTTTTTCCACTAAGATTTGAGCATACCCGTAAAACTAGAGGTGATTAAGGAAACAATTTCAGGTTGAGAATAATCAAGGTAATTACTAAGATAACTATTTGAGACCATAGATAAATGATGTAATTTTTGAAGGATTTGATCTTCACTAAGACCATCAATATTCCATTCATATAATTTTTTAGTAGATACAGAAAATTGATTATTGAGATTAGTTTCTTCATATTGGAGATCAGGAGGAGTAGGTCGGGAATACCAAATTTTGGTAAGAGTAGTAGGTTGAGGTTTAGAATAATGAAGTTTATTAAGATTGGAGGATTGAAATTGTTGAGCTAATTGATTTATTTCATGATCAATAGTATTAGTTTCAGATTGGGTGAAAACAGTACAGTAAGACTTTTTTCATTAGATGGAGAAGCTTTTTCAAAAGTTGTTAATTTAGTAAATAATTGTTCAATAACTTTGACAGTTGAATGATCTTAAGTAACTAAACTATTTCTTTTGGAACGATTACTAGGTAAATTAATTAAAAGTTGATCTAAAGTTGGTTTAGTGGAAATATAGTTGGCGGAGTAATCATCTAAATTAGTTTCTATCTTATCTAATTATTTATCAATTATTTTTAAACATAGATTAATGTAATTATTTTGTTTGTTTTTAAATTTAAATTAACATAATAAATGCTGACGTAACACTTTCCCAATAATTGATAATGTAACGAAGATTTATGTTAAAGAAAATTCATCTCCATGCTTTATAGTTCATTCTACAATTACACTCATTTATACACTCAAATAAATATTAGTGAGTGTGCGGGTTCTATATAAAATTATTTTATATAACCAAACCAAACCCCCCCCCACCCCCCCCCCCCCCCCCCACAAAACGTAAGCATACCGTAAAAATGTTCCTATGTTTTTTTTTGCTTTTTTTGGGTACATCGGAATGTGTAAAAATGTCCCTCATGACTAGTCATCAAGCCTACAATTAATTTTATTTTAATTTTTCTTTGAACTTTCAATTGAAATTTCAAGGTTCCTGCATGTTCAACATTGTGCTACAATCCAAGTCAGGCCAAGCTCCACGCGCTCGTGCACACGCACACATATAACCCCCAAATCATTTTCTTTACCTTTTTCAAAAAAAATTATTTCCTTTAAAAAGAAATTTTATAATACACATTATGTCAAATGTTATATTTATGATCTTTAATTATGATTTATTTTAATATTAGTTATGATTTAATTATGATTTATTGTACTGCTAGATGTGATTTATTGAGATTATTATTTTAGTTATAATCAAAAATAATTTTAATTATATGCAGATACACTATTTGAGATTTGTTTAAAGTACAAATTGTTTCCTCTGATTTAGAAAATTACAAATATCCTATTGTTAAAATTTTTTATTTAACAAAATTAACTACAAAAATAAAATTAATAATTGCTCTCCTATACATAATAAAATCACTTAAATTATTAATTGAAACATATTTCTAATATCATAAAAAACTGTTAATTCACTTGATAATTTATTAGTAAAAAATACGATTTGTTATGAAATAATATTCTATCTTAGGAGATTTATAATTTTCAAAATTACAGAAGGTAATTTGTATTTTAATCAAATTTCAAAAAAACATATTATAATTTATCCCAATTATATTTATTTGATTACAACTCATTTTTTTAAATTATAATTAAAAATAATTTAATTATGACACATCATAATTTATATAGCACACACCATTTTAAGACCGAATCAGTATGACTTTTCCTTAAATACAAGAGCAAACCGCAGTCTCTCTGTATCTGTATCTCTCACTCTCTCTCTCTCTCCCTCTCTCTCTAGATTTCTCTATCCATCAAAGATGGAGAATGGTAATCAGCCATTGCTATCTCCAAGAGAAGAAGAGCAAAGTCTGAGGCCAAACACTTCTTCTTTCTCATCCTTCGTTGCCGATGCCGACGACATAGCGCCGATCACCGGAGTACGAGATTTCTTCAGAGAAACGTTGGTGGAGTCGAAAAAACTGTGGTACCTGGCCGGTCCGGCAATCTTCACATCTATTTGTCAGTACTCTCTCGGAGCTATCACTCAAACCTTCGCTGGCCATGTCGGAACTCTTGACCTCGCCGCCGTCTCTATCGAAAACTCCGTCATCGCCGGTTTCTCTTTCGGCGTCATGGTACTCTTCATCACTAAAATATCTATATATGTACTAGCGCTTCTCACCTGCAATTCGCGTGTAATTTAAAAAACACGTTCTAGTACAAAAATAAAAATAACTAAAAGCTTTTCTTTGACTAATTAATAATTTTGATTTTAAATATTGTCCTTTTCTTAATTAAAATTCATAATAACACCCTAATATAGTATAGATAGATCCATAGAAAAAGTAACTAAAAAAAGTATATATCATGAAGCAATCATGACATACAATAAATTTTGGCGAATGAAGTTTATGATTTACGAATCAGATGTGAAAACAGTTTTGATCTGTATGTACGTTTCATTTAATTTTTTGATAATTTTTTTAATTATTAAATATTTATTTAATGATTTTTCTTTACATTGAAATTAATCATAAATATATAACAGCCATGACTTTATTGGGTTTTTATTTTTTATTTTTTATTTTTATTTTGAAGTACGCATAACATTCCAAATTTTTATTAAACTTTACTTTACCTTTTGTTTTGTGTAACACTTGACATCAAAAAGTTAGACACATTAAACTACCGGCAAAACATAGTGTGCGATTTATATTTAATACTTACAGTGTAGGATCTAAATTTGAAATAAATGCAGATTGCATATTATTTTTTAAATACAAATTTATTGTTATTATCAAAAAAAAGAATATGTACAAATTTATTCATATAAATGTGAACAATATACTACACCTCATTAGTTGAACTAATGAAGTGACCCCACCAAAAGCTCAAAATGAACCAATCAAGTATGTGTATTATCCATATTGCGTAAACAAATTTAAATTAATTTTTCTTAGTAATTTTCCTTGTTTGGATTCTTGTTTTTGAGCCCAATTCTTCTATTTTTATTTACAGTTATAGTTGTAATATTATTCACATTCATTAATGACATATGTCTCGTAGTATTATTCACATTCATTAATGGCATAGAATAATGACTTGGACTCCTTTTTTTTCCATTCCATTGACCTCCTCTTTACTTGATTGGCTACTTTTTCTTTCTTTCTTTCTTTTTTTTTTATTCTTTCTGCTCCAATCATCACCTGCCACGTGTCTGAGGAGTGGTGGAGTGGTGATTGGAGGGGGTCTCGTAGTACTTGGTCTACGAAGATGCGCGGTTAGGTGTTTCAATTATGAGCCACAAAAATGTTTTTATTATTATTATTTTTAAATTTTTGAGTAGTATTTAGTTTATTTGGTTTCGTTTTTTTAAAAACAGCTTTCAAAAAATTTTACTTTTTTATTCTTCATATTTTTGTGTTTTTACTGAATTTTTTTAATATTTTAAGCAATTTTTAAAATTTTTAAACACACTAACATAAATACAGTATAATTTTTGTGAAAAAATCTTTTAAAAATTTATAATACCAAAAATATAAAAAAATATAAAAATTAGTATATTTTTTATTTTTATGTATTTGTTAATTTTCTAAAATATTTTTTACAATTTTTTACTTTTTAGATACATTTAAGTAAGGTGCATCTAAAAAAGTAAAAAAAAATGTTTAAAATTTTAAAAATATTCACTAAAAACAAAAACACACAAAAAATAAAAAAAACTCAATTTTAAAAAAACTTAATCCAGAAAATTCAAATCAAACACACTGATTAGTGTAATAAAAAATTATACTCAGTTTTCAAACTCAATAGGGTGGGGAAGTCTATTAAAATATCTAAAATAACTCTATCTCTCTTATATTTTTTTCAATAATTAATCAATCATTATTTTTTACATATTACCGAGTTTAAAATTCTATATGATTTTCTTTCTTTCTTTTTTTTTTTTTTTTTTTTGGATAAAAGTGGACAGATCAAAGCACAATAGATAAAGCTCCATAACATGACTCACCAATGTCATTGTACCTCAGACGCTAATTTTCGTCACAATTAAACTATTTTTTTTAATCATAGAAAATGTAAGAACAATTACCTATTTTTATTTTTACTCATGAATTTCAATTTCCCAACAGCTGGGAATGGGAAGTGCACTAGAAACACTATGTGGGCAAGCATTTGGAGCAGGACAAATAGACATGTTGGGAGTATACATGCAGAGATCATGGGTCATCCTCAACTCCACAGCCTTCGTCCTCATGTTTCTTTACATATTCGCCACCCCGCTCCTCAAACTCATCGGCCAAACCACCGAAATCTCCGAAGCCGCCGGCACTTTCGCGGTCTGGATGATTCCCCAACTCTACGCCTACGCGGTCAATTTCCCGACCGCGAAATTTCTGCAGGCGCAGAGCAAAATCATGGCCATGGCGGTGATCGCCGCCGTGGCCTTTATTTTGCATACTGTGTTTAGTTGGCTTTTTATGCTTAAATTGGGTTGGGGACTTGTCGGTGCCGCCATTGTTTTGAACTTCTCGTGGTGGTTTATAGTGGTGGCCCAACTTGTTTATATCTTTTGTGGGACTTGTGGCCGAGCTTGGACTGGTTTTTCTTGGAAGGCTTTTGAGAATCTTTGGGGCTTCGTCAAGTTATCACTTGCTTCAGCTGTAATGCTTTGGTGAGACATCTCCTCCTCCTTACAATTATTTTACTGCACAAAATTTGATCATAAAATTTAACACAAATCTTTCATATGAGATGAGACGTATAAATTTAAAGAAAATATTTTATATAAGAAAAATGATTTGTGGCACTAAAACTGCTGGCACTAATGGCACTAATTTCCTGTTTTGATAACTTTGTTTGTTTGTTTTTTTTTTTTTCTTACTTGATATAGAAATTAGTGCCATTAGTGCTCAACAAATTAGTGCTACAAATCACAACCGTTTATATAATTATATTTTTTAAAATCTACTTTTATAGATAAAAGTGAATAAATCCTATGTACATATATAAATATCATGTCCATTTCTTTGTGTCTTAGATTGAAAAAATGCGATGAAAATTTAGATTATGTATAACTTTTCTCTTAAATGGGTATGATTCTGTGATTGAATGGTATATATTTAAATTCCTTTCATTTACATTTGTTGAATTGATTTAAGAGAGCAGCTCATAGGGAGATGTCCAATGTTCAGTTTGGCCTGTGAATCCACATTAGACCTACCATGATAATTTAAATAATTCATTTTGTAAAGTTTGTTGATTATATTTTTCATATTAAAATCAAGTTGATTGCGTATCGATATCTACTTAATATGATTATATTTGTCTAAAAATGATCTGATTAAGTAACTATTGATATCTGATCGATCTAAATTTTAGTACAAATTATACGTTCAACAACCCAACAAAATAAATAATTCATATAGTCGAATCGGGCCCAACTGGACCTCCCCTTTTCGCCATGCATAAACTTAACCAATAATTAAGATAAGCACGAAAATTAAAACTTTACAAATACTTCAATACATCGAAACTCATTGCCCATAGATAAAGAAAAAACCATTTCAACATCAAAAACAACAAAAATTGTGGGTGTTTGGGAAGTGAGTTTTTATGCAGATTTTTTTAGTTGTAGGATATTATTGAAGAATTTTTTTTTGTGTTTAGGAAGATAGTTAGATTTTTTTATGGTTGAATGTGATGTTTGTGAGAAAAAAAAAAATAATTATGAAGTTGGATGTAATATTTTGTTTAGATATATTTTTTTTGATTTTACAAAAAAATTTATCTTTTTGTAAAAAAAATCAAAAAAACCTAAGTCCCAAACTTTCCAAACACCATTGCACCGGAGAGAAATTATTGCCTTGATTTAACAAGTCTTACCAACATTGGTTCCAATTACAAATTAAATAATAAAAAAAATGTGATAAAAAAATATAAATATTATAATATTATTCATTAATACATGGTTATTTATTTATTTATTAATAAAGGTTGTTTTGACTAGGAAAACAACTGCTCCTCTCTTATTTTATCACGTGCACAAAAATCAATTATAAAGTTAAATGGGAAAACTTTGACAAGGTTAGGTTATCTAGATGGTTCCACCTGATGAATTTTCCTTGACAATTTCTTCGTACGCAATACTTTTGAACCACTTCTCTGCCACATAACAAGTTTCTAGTCTATGTACCAAAAAATAAAAGTTTCTAATCTAATCATATTGTTGTAGAAGAGTTCATTTGAGACCCAAAAAAAAAAAATTATCTGGTACAAAGAACATAGAGCGTATGACTAGAGAATACAACAAATACGGATTAATTTTTTTAATTAGTTAAAATAATATTTTAAATTAATTATATTTTATTTTTCTATTATTACTAATTATAACTTTACTCTTGAATTTTAAAATCATATATCCAGACTTCTCTACTACTGTGAAAAGTTCCTCTTTTGAAGTAGTGAAACTGAAGCAATTTTGATAGTTGATTAGTCTAGATATACGGTTTAAAGTTGATGAATTAATAGTTAGTGATATTTGAAGAGGTAGTATAATTAACATTTTTTAAAATTTTATTTAGTAACTATACACATTTGTTTGGATTAAATTCCACCTCACATTGCCAAGAAATTTATGTTTATTTTTATTTTTATACTATACACATTTTGTATGAATTAATCTCCACCTGACATTACCAAGAAAAATGATGTACAATTACCAAAAAAAGTATACCTTAGCACAATAAATATGTAATGTCAAACTAGAAAAGTCAATAATTTATAAGAAAATATATATATATATATATATCTAGTAAAGTGATGTTTAGTTTAGATTTGACATGGCTACATAGAACTCATACTAAATTACAAATATACTATGAGATTTAATTAAAATATAAATTATTTTTTGTGATTTTAAAAATTACATTTCACATTCTAAGGTTTTTAATTTCATAACAAATCGCCTCTTTTATTAATAAATTATCAAGTCAATTAAAATTTTTTAATGATATTAAAAATATGTTTCAATTAATAATTTAAGTAATTTTATTATTGTATAGGAGAACAATTATGAATTTTATTTTTTTAGTTAATTCTGTTAAATAAAAAATTTTAATAAGGGAGTATTTATAATTTTTCAAATCATATGGGACAATCTGTATTTTAAGCAAATCTCAGGGAGTGTATTTATAATTTATCCTAAATGAATCTAATGTTTTTTTGAATTTTTTTGGGTCCCTAACTTATTTGAAAATGTAATGTAAATGAATTGCCCAAAAATAAAATAAAATAAAACAAAACAAAACAAAACAAAAATATGATAATTAAAAAAAAAAATGGGGGGAAAAAGAAAGAAAAGAAAAGTATAACAATTTATATAATATATACTTTGTTTTTGGAAGTGTTTAGTTGTTTTTGTTTTGTGTGGGTCAGATCTTTTTTGTGGTGCTCATCCCAAGGGAAATGATGGGGATGGGGTGTGACATGAATCATTTATCACATGTTCTGGTTCTTGTCTCGAGCCCAATCTGGCTGAGCTAATGGCCTTGCGTTCTCATCCAATTTGCCTCTATTCATACATATATTATATATTATATAAATAATGTGGCATTATCAATTTTGTAATTTCGGTCAAGTTTGGCATATACAAAATAATCAATTTTTTATCTTTTTTTCATCACATCACCTCTCTATTTTTCTGTGTATCTTTTCGTAAAAAGATAAAAAGTGCACGTGTTTAGGTTATTCTAAACAACCCCTTATTATCATATTTGTTGATTTTTTGTTTTAAAATAAAAAATTTATATTGAATTATATTATTTTGTATAAAAATTAAAATTATGTAGGAAATTTTTATTTCTATATCTTTACTCCCTTTGAATTAGGTTGTTCTTCACTTTTTTTTTAATTACATTTTATTCCCTCAATTATTACCGGATGTCACTCCACTCTCAATTTAAACCTACACGTTTAAACCCCTCCTCAACTGTGAAATTGTTTCAGTTTCATTCTCTAGAACGGGATATTTGTACGGTGACAAAGAATTGAGTGTCAATTCATTGTTTGTCTTCTGTACAAATTTCTATGAAAAGTATATCTAACGGTTGTGTAGGACCACTTTGTGGTATCAAGTTGGAGGTTCAATTGAGAGAGGTTTGACACTTGTGTTTATTCATCTCCTATTACTGGGATTGTATACAATTTATTTTTTTTCAAGTTTGAGTTGTTTGTTTAGATAGATTGGATAGGAGGGATTAAAATTTATCGAATTGTAATTGTAGGATTTATAGTCTTGAGACTATTTGGTTGGATAGAACATATATCATACGTTTGTTTAGTCATGGGATTGGATATCCAGAAATGACTATTTGATTGGATATGATATAAATCCTATGTTTGTTTGGAATATTATGGAGAAGGATCAATGATCAAATGACTATTTTACTCTTTTCAATTATTTACTAAGTAATAGCAATATTAAACATATCTTTAATATTTTAATTATTTCTAACTAGATTAAATAAAAATTTATTTTATTTTATTTTTTACGCAATTAAATAAATTTATTTTTTAAAAATTAAATTAAATAAAATCAATAAAAATATATTTTATTTTTTAATTAAAATTTAAATAAATTTATTTGAAAAATAATAATAATTAAATAAAACATCTATTAAAATTTAAATAATGAAATTAAAAAAAATATAAACAAAATTTTAAAATAAAACATCAATAAAATATCTATAAAAAAATTATTTTAAAAAAATATTAAATACATAAAACATCAATAAAAATTAAATAAAATTATTTTATTTTTAACTTGAGACATTTAAATTTTATTGAATTTTAATATAATACATAATTAAATAGTAGAGGGCCAAAATAGTTATTTCACCACCTAATCCTATATCCCCCTTTATCCCCCCATTTCTGTCCCAACCCTCCCTCCATGGGACACAATAGTCCAACACATTTGCGACTAATAGTCCCTCAAAGCAAAATTGAAAAACCAAACAACAGATATAAATCTTATCCCACCCTCTAATCCTATCCCACCTTCCAATCTCTTCAAACAAACAACACCTAATGGTTATTGGACTTGGTGATTGTTAACTCTCTAGATACACTTGTTACTGATGTAATATGCTTTATATTTATAAATAAGGAAAATAACCTATAAGTGGAGCAGCAAAAATTATTTTACAAAAAAATGAAAAAGTTTATGATATTAATTATTAATATTTATAATATTTTCCACTTGTTTGTAAATGTTTTTCATTGACATGGTGTCAGTATAATTTCCCCTTATAAATACTCCTATTGATTGAGAATATATATACATATATATTTTTTCACTACAATGATCAAATTTGGAAATATGTAAGCTTAGGACAACGATAAGAAATGTTAAAAGAAAGGGCTGTTTTGCATATATAAAAAAATGTTCTCTCTTATTTAATTCATAAAATATATGTATTTAATTATCTTTTGGCCTAGCCAGCAGTTTGGTTATAATTTTTATTGAATTGACAAATGCAGCTTAGAAGTGTGGTATTTCATGGCATTAATCCTCTTCGCCGGATACTTGAAGAATGCAGAAATTTCAGTGGATGCTTTATCAATATGGTAAGTGCTCTAATATTTCACCCATTATATTATATAATTTCATTCTTATGTCAATTTAATTTATATAGTTTTAATTATATCAATTTATTTTTTTAATTTTTCTCATTGTGTCATTTTGGTACAATTGATAACATTTGTTAAGAAATTGGATATAAATCAAAAAATGATCCATTCAAAGGGAAATAGACCATTTCAAATGAGAGATAAATCCATGAATGAGGAAATTGAATGAATTATTTTGCCATTGATTTTAGTCAAAATGATAAAAGAATGTTATTCATTATAATAAATTGACATATAGTGAGAAATTCAACTATAAAATTGATATAATTAGAATGATAAGAACTAAATTGATAAAAGAGACAAACTATAAATGTAATTTTTCTAACATGTTTATTGTTTGCACAAGATCATTTCTTCTCAAATTATTATCACATTTTATTATTACATTTCAAATCGTATAATTATATTTTAAAATTCTCATTACACCATACGATAATGATTAAGAATATATTAACCATAGAGGTATAGAAAATTTGGTGAAAGAAAATCTCTAATCTTAGAGCATCTCCAAGGGGATAGTTAAACAAGGTTTGTTAGGTATTTTAGCTAATGTAAGTCTAATTTTGAGCTCCAATGGGCTAGCTATTGGACTAGCTACTTTACCATCTTATTTTTTTGGTGACTACAATTGAAGAGCCCTAGAGGCTCTCCAAATAATTATGTATGTATATATTTTAGATTTTTGTATATTTATGTCTTGGATTTTGGATTTTATATATTTATATATATATATATATATATATATGTGTGTGTGTGTAATTTTATATGTTCTTTTCAATTTTGTTTGATGAATTACGGAATAACTTATTTTGTATTTTGTATTTTGTATTTTTTTCCCTCATTCTACAGGTTTTTTATGTTTGTATGAGCAAATTTATTATTATTGCAAATTTATATTAGTAAAATATTAGCAATTAGTATTTTTTTATTTTAAAATTAATTAAGTTAGTTTAAATGATTAGCTAAATAAAGAGCGTGGTTGGAGAACACAATAGCTAAAGTAATTAGGTAAAATAAAGAGTGTATTTTTTTTGTACTTTAACTAGTGAAAAGTAGAGAGTGTGGTTGGAGTTGCTCTTAATTGTTGACAAATAAAGATTTAATAGCAACGTAACCATTTTGAGTTTGTGATGTGTCTGTCATTTAGTAAGCCAACCAAGGAAAGGTCTCCCCAACACTTAATCAATGCTTCTTATTTTTATTAGGTGGTCAAAATTCATTCTAAATATAAATTTATAATACATAAATTGAATCTGGACCATTCAATTTTATTTTTTTAATATTTTCTATACACTAATTTTGTGCACATATCTTTATAATCAATGATACTTACACATAATTGAAACATAGAAATATATCAATAAAATTGATTAGGCGATCAAGATTCATTCCACAATACATGGATTGAAACTGGACCATTAAAAAAAATTAAAAATAATTTTCTATGTACTAATTTTGTACACATATTTTTATTATATTTTTATGCAATATGGTAACTTTCGTAATTGTGTTTTGCATGTGGCAAAGTATGACAAGTTCGATTTCGTTTGTCCAATTTTAGAGGTTTTCGTGTGGACCTAAAATAACTATGACCACAAACATAGTTATATAGTCATTTTTGTTTGTATTAGGATGGGTTAATATAATTTGGACAACCCATTACATCATCACTTACACACATTACTCATAATTTTGGGCCACATACCCTCTTGGTCAACCATATAGGATAGAATATAACAAACTGAGTATAGAATGTTTACAAAAAAACTAATAAAAAATTCATCTTATTGGGGTTACTAATTATGTTACTCCCATCGTTTCAACTTATTTGTCCATTATAGAAAACGACATGTAATTATTATATTTTAATTTAAATTATAAAATATTTTTTCCATCATTGCCATTTTATTTGAATTTTAAAATGTTATTATAATGATTTATACGGGTAATTTTGAAAATCTAATAAAATTTAGTATCCCAAAATAGAAAGTAGATAAATAGTTTGGGACAGACTAAAATGGAAAGGTGGATCAACAAAATGGGACAGAGTGAGTATTTGAATTTTGCAATACACTTACAAATAAACACATCTCACTAAAATGGTTCATTATAGAATCACAATGGCCTATAACTTTCACTTTAGTGGTTCATATTATAAATTCGCTCAAAACTTTTATCATAAAATGATATAACTAACAGTACAGCTGTAAAATTTCTTATGATGTGATTGTCTTTAAGGATGTATACCATAGATTTCACCTTATAAGATTAGTAAAATAGTAGTATAATTTTAAAATTATGTTCTACAAGCACTTAATTTTGTTTTATGGAATCAATTATAGAAGAGACAAAAGGTGAGATCCACGTAAAGAGTCCACACACGTGGATTCCACTCTCCTATGTCTCTATGATTGACTCAATTAAGTTTTTATGATTAATCCTGTGAAAAAAAATTATGTGTACTTATTCATTCTCATACTATTATCATGATTTTATCTTTAATTTTTCATTGCATTGCTTGGAGTACAATGATAGCAAAAATTACTGCTACCAAGTCTTCCATTATTATTTTAATAATTATGGATTGTTGCATTTGCAGCATGAACATATTAGGGTGGACAGTCATGGTAGCTCTGGGATGCAATGCAGCCATAAGGTTTGTCTTCTGAACATCAGTTTAAATGCATTTTTTAAAAATATTTTTTAATCGAAGAGATCAACTAAAATTAAGATTTTTTTTTTTTTCCTCATACTGTTGTTATAATTAAATTTTGAGCAGTGTAAGGGTGTCAAATGAACTCGGGGCAGCGCATCCGAGAACAGCAAAATTTGCAGTGGTGGTGGTGGTGTTAAATTCATTTGTGATTGGTGTTGTGCTCTCACTCATTCTCATCCTCACTAGGAAGGAGTATCCATCTTTGTTTACAGACAGTACTGATGTGAAAGAACTTGTTTATGAGCTCACTCCCTTGTTGGCTGCTTGCATTGTTATCAACAATGTTCAACCTGTTCTCTCAGGTAACCCCCCTTTTTTTGGTTTTTTGACACCTCGACTAATTTCTGAATATTTATGTAGTCCATGTCTCATATAAATCACATAATTATTGGTCTCAAGTTTAGAGGTGACGTAAAAAAGTAGTACAAAATGAAACTTTTAAATATTTGTGTAGTCCTTAAATTTTGAACCATGACTTTCTATATGGAACAAAAGTCTTGACCAATTGTGTAAATGACATTTAATTATAGAAACATCAGGCACATCATTCTGGCGATAATTTTTGTATATAGGTGTTGTATAAATATCATTTTTCGTACTGTGATGGTATTCTATCTATTGCCAATGATTGTTCCAATGATTCACTTTCAGTTTAGTGTGTTTTTTTGTTTTTTTGTTTTTTTTCCTTTGAGCTTAAATAAGGCTATTATAGAGAGTGATGATGATGATGTTGTTGTTGTTGTTGTTTGCAGGGGTGGCCATTGGAGCAGGATGGCAAGCTGTTGTTGCCTATGTGAATATTGCATGCTACTACATATTTGGTATTCCTTTGGGTCTCATTTTGGGTTACAAACTCGACATGGGTGTCAAGGTATCGTATATTCTTTACCATTTATAAATCACTTTAAATTCTGTTTCAATTTTGAATTTGGAGAGGAAATAGAAAAGAAAACAGAAAATAGGGACTCGTCTAATTAATAAATTATATCACTTGCACCAAATAAACCCTAGGCAAAAGAATGTCCAACTCAAAGTAATGGTTGGACCAAATTGATATATGGTTTTAAAATCTACAAATTTCTCTATACATTACAAAAGGTATGATGTATGACACATTATAACTTGTGCTTTTCAACTGGTGCATATGCTTGATAATGCCTCAGACCAAGGATATATCAAATACTTTATTAGAACTGATAATTCTAATAGAATTCTTAATTGAGATTTAATCTTGTGTTTTTATCTGTTTTTTTTTTTTTTTAGGGGATTTGGTATGGAATGATGTCAGGAACAATAGTACAAACTTGTGTCCTGTTTTGGATGATTTACCGAACCAATTGGAATAAAGAGGTAAGTTTAAATTCAAACTTAAAAAAATAAAAAAATAAATAAAAAAATAAATTCTTATTTCAATTAATAAAGTGTGACCGTAATTTGGTATCTTTGCAGGCTTCTATTGCTGGGAATCGAATAAAACAATGGGGTGGAGAATCGGACATTAGAGAGAACGATATTGAGAAATGAAGTCAAATTTTAAATTGTATTAAATTGTGTGCAGTAGTCACAAATTTTTGAGAAAATTCAATTTAATATTATTGACAAATTTTGTTCTTTTCATAAAGCCAATTTCTCATTAGAATTCGGGGTTGTACCAATTTGCCATAACAATAGAAAACTTATTACGAAAATACCAATCTCTTAGGGGATGTCACACGTAGATTAAGTGGATGCATATATAATGGTTTCACAATATTGTTAGCAACAAATCTCAATCATTTTGTGATACAGCGTGAAATGTGAAATAATAACAATATTAAAATTTGCTGATTCGAACAAGAATATCAGAAGTAAGATTTTTGTCTTGACTCGTTGATTCACAAAAAATATCTAAAATTAGAACAAAAGAGTACAAACTCGAAATATATTAATTCTAAAAAACTAAAGAGCCCTAATACTTACATCTATTATTTATAAGCAAAAATAGACCTAACTCAAATAGGAAACAACTGAAATTGGCAAATTCGTAATGAGCAATACAGAAATAAGAAAATATAACAGAAATTACCAAAAATAAACATATTGCAATAAAATAAAGAAACTACTAATATATGTTTCCACGATCATGACAGATTTTACGAAATCAGATTCCAAAGTCTGTGCTAAGAGTAATTAAAGTTTGAAATCTTTCCAAAACCGACAAATTATTGAAGTTTGAAATCTTTCCAAATCCGACAAATTCACGAAATTGACCTCCAAACGATAGAATTTGTCTAAAATTCACTGGGGATCATGATAAAATCATGGATCATACTTAAATTCACATTTTTCATTGATCCACCAAATTTTATGCGATTCCGAGTCCGACTAGTTTTTTGCCTTTGACTTGTTTATTCCATTGATTCAAGAATTGTACGAACATGCATACTATATCATCTTGTCATCATCTTGTCATCCAAAGTTGTAGTAAGAAATTATTAAAATTCACCCAAATAGGGGCTGGTATGGTCCATTGTTAACGGTTTGTTCTTCTTGGAATTTAAAAGACGAAAAAATCCATTATCAAGTTAGCAGTAGTTGAACTCCATCACTTTTCCAGAATCTCTCACCACAAAATTTAACAAATTGAAAGGGTAACTTTTTACTAAAAAGGTACCCAACTAGTTCACGGTTCCAATGAGAAACCCAATCTTAGAGACTTTTGAGGGAACACTGACATTTAAAAGTTCAGATCCATTGGAGGAACTGTCCTAGAAATATTAAACAAGGAGGCCCAACCAAAGATCTCTCTCACTTGCTGTTGCGGTTGGCCCATCACCTGGCCCGCATAAATATCCATTTAAGGGTTCATATAAGGGGAAAGCACTAATAAATCTCAAATTTAAGAATGTTAACCCATTTAGTCCTGAAAGTTTTTTGTTGGACTAATAGGTCCTATTTCCTAAGAAACTTACTATAGGCCTTTTTATGATTTCCCTTCTTTTCAAACATCAAACATTATTCATCAAACATCAAACATTAGCAACGTCAGGATTATTTATCAAACATCAAACATTAGCAATGCCAGGATTATTCGTATAATGTCGGTGAAAACATTAGCAACGTTAGAATTATTCATCCAACATCAAACATTAGCAACGTCAAGATTATTCATCAAACATCAAACATCATCATCAAAATATCAAAAATAATGATTAAATAATTTTTAAATAACGATTAAATATCAAAATAACGATTAAAATAACATCAAACATAAAAAATAACGATTAACCAATTTTTCCTGATCAAACATCATCATCATAACAATTGTTTTTGATCAAACATCATCCTAACAATTTTTTTGATCAAACATCATCATAACATCAAAAACATCTCAGATCGAAACCCAGATCTGATTCGGAACACATCTCAAAAACCCATATCTCGGATCGGCTCTGTGAGAAATAGAGAGAGGGAGATGGGTTCGGAACCCAGATCTATTCCTAAGTCTTGGAGCTTTTCTTCCAACTCTCTCTAGGGTTTTCACTTTCCTGCACCAAATTCTCTCTTTCTCTCTCTCTCTCTCTCTCTCTCTCTCTCACATGTACGTATAATCTTTCTTCTCTCTCTAGACCCCAACAATCTCCGCCTAAAAATTAGGGTTTCAGTGGTGTTGCTTTCGATTCAATCCGATCCGATCTTCCCTTCTCTTCGGATGAGAAATCTCAAAGAACTCACATTCGAAATCGCTTACTCTCTATCTCCAACTTTCGAGTTTTCCTGCCAAAATCGACGGCCACGATGGTCACGGCCTCTCTCTCCCCTCCTCTGCTTCCTCGGGGTGCCATGGATTCTGGCGCGACGCTGCTCTGGCGGTCCCTTCAGCGCTGTTCGTGCTCTACTTGGCTTTTTACGCCAAGAAGAATCTCAGTCAGCGATGTTAATGTTAATGTTGATGTTGCAGGTTGTATGTTAATGTTGATGTTGCAGAATATTAATGTTGATGTTGCAGAATATTGTTAATGTTTGATGTTGCAGGTTGTATGTTAATGTTGATGTTAATGTTAATGTCGAACATCATCATCAAATTGGGTCTTGAAAGAGAGAGAGAGAGAGAGAGGGGTGCAGGTTGTATGTTAATGTTGATGTTGCAGAATATTAGTCATCACGAACATCAAACATCATCAAACAATACTGTGAACAAGTTGTGATGTAAAAAAAGGACTAAATGGTTATAAAAAAACATTCAGGACTAGATAGAGTAACATTTTCAATACGGGATTTATGAGTAATTTTTCCTTCATAAAAACAATGACACAAAACACTGATACATAGTGTGGTTTGAAAAAAAAAAAAAAAAAAACATTAAATATAGGTCTGTTTGATAACGTTTATGTTTTCAGTTTATATTTACAAAAATTTTATAAATTGGTTTTTGTTTATTTTTTGTTTATTTTTAAAAAAACATAAACTACAAATGCGTTTGGTAATTGACAAAATGTTTTAAAAAAATTTAAAATATAAAAAAGAGTGAGAAATGGCAAGTGGTGGCAAGTGGCGGCGGAAGACGGTGGTGGAAAGTGATGACGGTGGTGGAAGTGGTGACGGTGGGTGGGGGTAGCGGGTGGTGGTGGGTGGATGGGTGGGTGACGGTGGCAGGTGGTGAGTGGTAACGAGTGAGTGTGGTGGTGGTGGTTGGTGTGTCGGTGGGTGATGGTGGCGGGTGGTGGTGGTGGGTGGGTGATGGTGGCGTGGTGATGGTGGGTGGGTGACGGTAGCGGGTGGTGGTGGTGGTGGTAGTGGTGGTGGCGAGTGGTGGTGGTGGTGGCAGGTGGTGGCGATGGCGGGTGGTGGTGGGTAGTGGCGGTGGTGGGGGGTGGTGACGGTGGGGTGGTGGGTGGTAGCGAGTGGGTGGTGGTGGTGATGGTGGTGGGTGTGGTGGCAGGGGGTGGCAAATGGTGGCGGGCGGTGGGTGGATGACAGGTGGTGGTGGGTGGTGGTGGTGGCGAGGGTGGGTTGTGATAGCGAGTGGGTGGGTGGTGGTGGTGTGGCAGGTGGATGGTGAGTGGTCGTGGCAGATGGTAGTGGGCGCCATCGTCACCTACCCACCACCCACCACCACCACCACTACCCTCGCCTATCCGCCACCACCCACCACCACTCGCCATCCGCCACCACCTACCACCACCACTTACCACCCGCCACCACTACTCGCCACCACTACCCGCCACCGCCACCACACCACCACCCACTCGCTACCACCCACCACCGCCACCGTCACCCACCCACCCACCATCACCACCCGCCACCTACCCGCTACCACCCCCACCCACTACCACCCGCCATCCGCCACCACTTGCCACCACCACCACCACCACCCACTCGCTACCACCACCACCCGCCACCGTCACCCACCCACCACCACCACCACCACCACCCACCCACCACCACCCGCCATCCGCCACCCACTTGCCACCACCACCCACCACCCGCCACCGCCACGCCACCGCCACCACACTACCACCACCACCCACTCGCTACCACCCACCACCCCGACATCACCCACCCGCCACCACCCGCTACCTACCACCCACCGTCACCACTTTCTACCACCGTCTTCCGCCGCTACTTGCCACCACTTGCCATTTCTCACTCTTTTTATATTTTGAAATTTTTTTAAACATTTTGTCAATTACCAAACGCGTTTGTAGTTTATGTTTTTCTAAAATAAATAAAAAATAAACAAAAACCGGTTTATAAAATTTTTGTAAATATAAACTGAAAACGTAAACGTTACCAAAAGACAAAAAATAAACATATTTAGTACATATGGGTTTTAAAATTTTGTTTTGAAAATAAGTTGCAGGAATCATCAATGAGAATTGGTGGCTGAAGGTGGTTGTTCACGGTTGCATTTGGTGGCAGGATGTGGTGGTGGTGGTGTTGTTGGCCACTGGAGGTGGTTGGCGGTGGACCGATTGACCATGGGAGGTGGTGGTCAAAGGAGATCACTAGCAATTAAAGGTGTGCGCGGTGCGGTTTGAGAGTAAATTTATAAACCGAATGGCGGGTTGGCGGATTAGTGATTGACAAATTGCAGTTTGAGCGGTTTTTGGCGGATTGGCGGATTGAAGATATTCTAACTAATTATCATACATTTGCATAATATATAACACTAATTTGTATAATATTTTTAGATATATAATACAAACTAATTTTACATAATATGTTTCATATATATAACCACTAATTTGTAATAAATTTCATATTTTAAATCTCTCTCACATTCATTTTACATTGATATTTCATTAGAGGTTAAAAAATATATACGTATTAACTATAGCGGAGCGGAGCGATTCAATTGACGGATTATAAATTTTAAAGTTTAAACCGCGGTTAGCTGTTAGAGCGGTGCGAATAGATGCGGATCGGTACGATTTTAACAGATTTGACGGTATTTTGTACAGCCCTACTAGCAATGATGGCGATGAGTGGTGGGATAATAGAGGGAGCGAGAGAATAAGAAATGAATGATTTTTTTTTTTTTTTCTTTTAAACAACTAAAATCAACTTTTTTGTGGTTACAAAAATTTTGTATATCTTGTAAACTGTGTTTACAAATTTTTAAAAATGAAATTGATATAAAAAAAAAAAAAAAAATTTATAATTTTTTAAAATTTTATAAATAAACGTCATCAAAACATTTCTCTAGTGCTTTGCATGGTTGCAGAGTTTTGTTTCTTTTTCAGTGGCGAAAAAGCTGGCAGGTGACCTTTCCTTTTCATAATTACTTTATTATAGATTATCTAATGCGATTTGGTCGGTGCCAAAAAATAAACAATTTTAAAAAGTCAAATATCCTAACTTTCTAATGACAATTATAATTGGGTAAATTTCATTTAATTGGAAGTTGGAAATAGAATTTTAAATTAATGAGAAATTTCATAAATATTAAAAAGTAAAATTATAAATGTTATCATGATTTTTTTTTCACTAGTCCACAATAAGCAGAATAAAAAGTTAATAAAGCCTATCAGGTGTCGTTTGGGAAGGAGAAGCTGGGCTATTTTAGCCACGTCTGACAAATTAGGCTATTTTAGCCACGTCGCGACAAAATTCCATTCACGGGTCCGTTGAAACACAAGCAATATGTGAGTTTACCAAAATGCCTCGAGAAGCCTCTTCAATCTGAAGTTGTTCGACCTCCTCCAAAACACAAAAGCCCTTTCCAAAGCTGAAGAGAAGAAGAAGCCACACTAGGGGACGATCTGAAGAAGAGAAGAACGGCGGCAGCGGCGAAGAAGAAGCTACCCTCTCAAACACAAACAGATCTGCAGGTAATGCCTTATGGCCTATGTGATTTCTATTTTTCTTTTTCCGATCTGCATAGTATGGGTTCATAACGAACACGGTCCATGACCGATCTGTTGCTTTACGGTCGTGATTTGGTTGATTACGCTTACGTTACACACATTTGGGGCACCGATCTGTCTCTGTGATTTTTCTGGGTTTGCGATCTGTTGTTATGTTAAAAATTTGTTCCGTGATCATGGATTCTGTTCGGTTATCATGGAATCTGTTCTTATGTTTGGTTTTTTGTTCGATATGTATATATTTCATATATATATATATAAAATAGATCTGTTCTTACGAAAAAATATGTTCGACATGTATATATATATATATATAATATATCTGTTCTTATGATAAAATATGTTCTTATTTATGAAAATCAGATCTGTTGATGATAAACAGAAGGCACCGTTGTTCCAAATGAAGGATTCTGTTCTTATTTATAAATTAGAAAATATATACAAATTATATTACAAATATATTACAAAATTGGCTGTATTAACAAATATATTACAAATATATTACAAAGATATTAATAATAAATTAAAGGGATATTTACCAATAAATCCCATCCCACAAACAGTTACACCATTTGGTTCCAACATTGTGTCTGTTGCTCTGATTGGTCCTATCAGTGAGGGAATATAGTCTTGTTGATCCTTTTTTCCTTTTTTGCTAATATGTATTGGTCATTTATACCCTTTTTTCACGTGGGTTTTTTTTTTTCCCCTTTTTGGTGGGTTTTCTTCTATATATGGAAGTACAATATGTTCCTTTTCATTGTGTTAGGGTTTTGCTGGCTGATGTGACGGCGTGTTGTGCTCATTGGTGTGTTTGTGGACATGACAACGGAGATGAGACACACTGCTACACCATACACACACACAGCATACATATGCATGATATTGCTACACCATACACACACACGACATACACATGCATGACACTGTTACACCATTGACACACGGTTTTGAGGGAGGGAAGAACACAACACATAGACCACACCCAACACACCATTGACACACACTCCATGCACACGCAGAACACACACCAGCTCTCACACACGAACACACGACATACACATGCATGACACTGCTACACCATTGACACACACGGTTTTGAGGGAGGGCAGAACACAACACACAGACCACATCCAACACACCATTGACACACATTCCATGCACACAGAAACCACAGCAGCTCTCACACACGAACTGAGCTCCCTCTCCTCTCGACTCTCTCTATAGATACACGAGGCACACATTCACACGGGGACGATACACACACAGCTGGATACACAGACCAAAAGCCATTAATAGACAGGAATTAGGGTTCCCCAAAAATGCTTAAATGGGTTTATGTGGTATAACGTATTACGGGCACTGTTTGTGAAACGGGTCGGGTCGAAATGTGTGGCACGTGCTTCAGCCTCCCAAACGTAAGAAAGTAATAAAGGCATTAGTGTACTTTTCAGTTTTGTGGCACCCACCAACACAATCAACGTGCCACGTATAAATTTAATTGGAAATTCTTCACACATTAAACATTAAATACCAAATGGATTTATGTCATTTGACAATACAAAGGACTAAATAGATCATAAGAATATATATTAGGACCAAATGGAGCACAATCTCAACATTTAGGATTTATTGGTAACTTTCCCTAAATTAAAATATATAGTACAAATTTAGATTAAAGAGTGTCAAAATTTTATTAAACATATATGACAAAATATAAGTATTAAAAATATAGTAAAAATATATGCAAAAATATTTTCAAAATATCATATAAAATATATTGAAATTATATTACAAAATAGATTTATTAGTTTGAATATATTTTTTACTCATACGAATTGCTCAATTCCCATTTCTTAATAATATATTAATTACATAAAAAATATATTGCAAACTTCATTTGGGAAGGAAGGTAGATGTATTATCTATATATATTAACATTAAATTTTTCGAAAATATATAAAAATTTTATTACAAATATATTAGAAAATATGGTTCACAAAATTATATTTTAAAAATATATTACAACGATATTAAAAATTGGATTAAAATATATATTACAAATTTTGATTTAAAAACTCAGGACTGAAAAAATTTTGTTCAACCTATATGACAAAATTGCATTAATACAAAACAGTTCAAAAATATATTAAACAAATATTTTAAAGAAAATTTCCTCAAACATATTTTCAAAAATATAAAAAAGAATTAGTTTTCAAATACTTATTCCAGTAAAAAAATATATTCAAAATATATTACAAAATACATTTACTAATTTTAATATATTAATGAAAATACTCAATGCTCAATTCTCATTTGTGAATACCATATTTCACTTAAAATATATTGCAAACTTTTGAATGGGAAGGAAGGTAGATATATTATTATATATATTAACAACAAATTTTTTGGAAAATATATAAAAATTATATTACAAATATATTACAAATATGGTTTACATAATTATATTTTAAAAATATATTACAAACATATAAAAAATGGAATTAAAATGTATATTACAAATTTTGATTTAAAAAGTAAGGACTGTAAAAATTTTGTTAAACCTATATGACAAAATTTAATTAATACAAAATATATTAAAAATATATTAAACAAATAGTTTAAAATTATGTTAAAGAAAATTTCCTCAAAAATATTTTCAAAAATATTTAAAAAATTAAGTTTTCAAATACTTATTCCAGTAAAAAAATATATTCAAAATATATTACAAAATACATTTATTAATTTTAATATATTAATGAAAAATACTCAATGCTCAATTCTCATTTGTGAATACCATATTTCACTTAAAAATTTATTACAAACTAAATTTGGGAAGAAGGTAGATATATTATCTATATATATTAACAATAAATTTTTTGGAATATATATAAAAAATTATATTACAAATATATTAGAAAATATGGTTCACATATTATGTTTTAAAAATATATTACAAAGATATTAAAAATGGAATTAAAATATATATTACAAATTTTGATTTAAGAAGTCAGGACTATCATAATATATTCAAAATACATTTACTAATTTTAATATATTAATAAAATACTCAATGCTCAATTCTCATTTGTGAATACCATATGGTATGTGTTCACGTTTATATCATGTAATTTAATTGAAATTTAAAGCGTAGCATGGCGTCGTTCACCTCTACTGCAACTTCCAGTACATGGCCATGACGAATGTATGCCTGTGGACATGGCCCCTGTATTGTTAAGATTTCCAAGTCCACCAAAAATCCAGGGCGTCCCTACTTTGTCTGTCCCCGCCCTGTGGTGAGTGACCCATTCTGTACCGGTCATGGCTGTATGAATATTAACAACCCATGAAACTAATAGTTCCATAATTTTCACTCATCAACCCTGTGTCAGTTGGATTGGTTGGTGTGAAGAACGAAGGCAAGAGAACCAAGGCTATGCGTCACCCGGAGATGAGATTGCCATGCAATTGCGGGCTGATGTCATAGACATTCAACAATCCTTGCGTGTCCTTAAGACCATTGTGTATGTGCTCTGCATTGTGGTTGTCATTTTGTTGTGCCGTATGTAAGCACCGTTACCATGTTCTTACTATGTACAAAGACGTTAGTATGTTGTCAGTATGTTGTTAGTATGTAGTTAGTATGTTTGTGGTATGTTGGTAGTATGTTGTCGCATATGGGAGCCGTAATACTAACTATCATATTTTTGTCCACTACTAACTTCCATGGAACCTGTTTACGTACGTTAGTAATTTTCAATGGGTATATGCAAATTTAACTTTAGCATCATATATCTCTGTTTGTTGTTATTAATGTGTCATGGCTTATGCGTGTGTATATAACAACCAAATTTGTGATGGTAATCTTTTGTAACCGTACATTAGTAATGGCTTCCACACGTACTTCGCCGCGTAACCACTCGAAAAGCAAAGGCATTGTCAGTGACAAGTCAAGCAGTCTTGAAGAGACACAAAATCAGTTAAGCCACAAGGCCTCATGGGACAGTAACTCAGTCCGAGTTTTCCTCCAGTTGATCGCAAAGGAGATTAGTAAAGGAAATCGCCCATTCTTAGTCCTCAGCCAGGCAGGGTACAAGTCGTTGGCAAGGAAATTTGAGAAAAAAACAGGAAAAAAACATGGACTGAAACAGTTGAAGAATAAGTACATGAGCTTGAAGAAAGAGTGGCAAGCGTGGACAAAGTTGATGGATTCAAGCAAGGGAGTGTCCGGGATAGGCTTTGACTATGACACCGGTTTGTTTCAGGCACCTGACGAGTGGTGGGACAAGATGGAATCAGTAAGTACATGTACAAACAAGTTTCATATCTGTCATTTACCAGTACATTTTTTACTTCTTCATTTAACTGCAATACAATTTATTTATATGAAATATAACGTCTGCCTCTTTTATACATCTATATTTCTGCAGATCAACAAGGCGTGTGCGAAGTTCAGGAAAAAAACTTTGGAACACCGTGACTTGATGGAGACGGTTTTCATGGGGGCATCAGCTACTGGGAAGCACCATTGGACCCCGGGAGAGACCCTTCCTGAAGCTGATGAGGACTCATCTGATTCAGTGCGTAGTTTGGGAGCCCAGCCATTTGCTGATCCGATACCCGCAGGAGTACAGGACGTGGATTCTGATTCTTCACTCGAGCATGTTCCGATTGAAAAGCCAAAAAGGAGAAAGACGCCATCAACAAGTGTTTCAAAGTCGAAGAAGGCAACAAGTGGAGCGTTCGTTATTGCGGAAAGCATGAACAGAATGACAGATGTGGTTCGTTCAAAGAATCAGCAGGTCACGGTTAGGCACTTCACAGGCAACGAATCGCTCTACACTATTTCCGAGTGCATGCATAAACTGAGCAGTATTCCATCCCTGATTGGTACGCCGTTATTCCACTTCGCCTCCACACTTATGGATAACGCCGATTATTGGGAGGTCATGATGTGCCAGCCTGATGACGACCACATCATTGGATGGCTTACACAGAAGCAGCTCCAGTGTACTGCGTCGGCGCCTTTTGCAAACTTGTTTGGGGGTCGCCGGATGTGATGTAGCGGTGTTACGAGTGTTGAAGATGCATGTCTTTGTCTTCCTTTTTAAAACTTTGACTTATGGTATTGTTGGCAATGTACTAAAACAGGATGGTGCTGTGTGAATGTTTTCATTCTGTCGTTTTTGTTTTTTTCTTGCTAGCTACGGGCAGCAACAAGTTTTAGGTAAGTGCATGGGTTGACGGACCAGAAGCATGGTTGTGCTTCGTTTTTGGGAAATGAATGGGATGTTTATGTTTTAATATTTTGTGTGGCTACGTTTAAGACAGGGAATTACGTTTTACTTGCACGCTTTTGAATGCCTATATGTCGCAAGTTCATTTGTTAGTGTAGTTTGCTGGCTAGTTTTGTGGTTGTTACCACCATGGCCCCCCTGTAAAGCATAAGTTGAACATCTTAATTTTTTGTGCAATTCATATGAGCATGCGTTCCAAATGACATTGGTGACGGCATTGCTTTGATTAAAAACAATGTCGGCATTTTTAATTGCAAACTTCAATATAATTTAAGTCAATGAATCACGTGCCAACTGATTGAAAGGCTGCCACTTTTGTAGGTTTTGCATGAACGAAGACGCGATGAATCCCTGGGATGGAAGCAACCATGATGACATAACGGAAATGCTTAATCAAATGGCGGTCCAGGTGCAACAAGAACAGAATTGCACATTTCTACAAGCATGCCAGTGGGCGACAGAATGGTACGAAAACATGAATAAAACGCCGTGTCGCACTTTATACTAACCGGGAATGCATGGATATGCGAACTATATGCGGGGCATATGGGTCGATTTGAGGAAAATGTTTGCATGCCGAAGGAAGTTTTTGCCGCATTGTGTGAGACATTAGTAAATGATTTTGGGTTACAAGTCCCGCAACGTCCACATGGCTTAGCTGTTGAAGAAAGCGTTGCGATGTTTATCCATGTGTTGAAAGGGAAGCAAAATCGGGAAATCCAAGAACGGTTCCAACATTCCGGGGAGACTGTGTCGAGGCACGTGCATAACGTATTAACTTCCATGAAAGAGTTCACTGTTGTTCATTGCCGGCCCACATACAGTCAGCATCGTATACATCCATACGTGCGGTCTAGACGGAAATACCTACCGTTCAAGGTACTTCTGAAAAACATGATTGACATATAAATCAAGATAATATATTTTGTTTTTGTTATTAACTGCACGTGACGCTTGGCAAAAACGAAACACTTGTTACCAATTTACGCAACAAAACAATTTATTACAAATTTGCAGGACTGCATTGGCGCAATAGACGAACACATGTCAGTGCATGGGTTACGGGGCTAGATGCGGCAACATATTTCGGTAGGAAATACTGTCACACGCAAAATATAATGGCCGCTGTCGATTTTGACATGTGTTTCATATTCATTTCTTGCGGATGGGAAGGAAGTATGCATGATAGTCGCATATTCAACGAGATACTAACAAATGACAATGTCCCTTTCCCACATCCTGACGAAGGTAACACATGGTCCTGTTATTAGATTTATTAACAAATAATTTTTTCCTGAGAAAGCGTTATATGAAAATGACGCAGAATGTTCGTTTGGTGTCATACATTGTTGTCATGTCTGCAGGCAAATATTATCTTGTCGATTCTGGCTATCCAAATCGGATTGGTTACTTAGCACCATTCAAAGGCCACCGTTACCACCAACAAGAATTCCGACGTATTGCACGGAACGCGATGGCAAACACGCCAAGGGAATTATTTAACAAAGTGCACTCGTCCTTACGCAGTGTGGTGGAACGCACTTTCGGTGCCTGGAAAAATCGATGGGGGTTTATTCGAGACATGCCTCGGTATGACTTTGCAAATGTGCAAGTTCAGTTAGTAGGTGCGTCAATGGCATTACATAATTATATACGGCGAAACACAGGTAACCCAACAACTGTTCAGCCAATCTGTGACGAGGAAGAGGCTATGACAATAGTAAATGCCATACCAGAAGTTGAACATGACGAGAATGGTTTAATGGTTGGAGATGAGGACCCCCATATGGCATTGGTCCGCCTTCACATACGCGACAAATTATGTTACATGCGTAATAACGGAATGTTAGGAAATATATAGTAGTCGAAATAATTTTCGTATGGTTGTCACATAATGACACACGTGGAACTTGTTGTATTCAAATATATTATCATGTACAATATGTATGAGTTTCCACGGGAATGTAACCCCTTCCAGTTGCTGACGTGCCTAACTTTAAAAAACAACAATCCATACGAATTTTGCTTTTGGAAAAACAAAAAAAGGTGAAACAAATAAAAACAAATGAAAAAGAAAACTAATACACAAATTGTCATGTGCGACGTAAATTACAAATTAATGAAACACATAAATATATTAAAAAAAAGTTATTGTATACCAATTAAAAAAAACAAGACATAGTTAAAAATAAAAATCCAAGACAAAAAAAAACATAGTTAAAAAAAAACATAGTTATAAAAAAAAAATAAAAATAAAAAGACAACATAAATTCCCAAATAAAAATCGAAAAATTTAAGCACAATACCCAAATCCAAACCCAAAATTAAAAAAATAACAGGAAAAAAAATTAAGCAAAATACGAAAAATCCAAGCGCAAAATAAAAAAAATTCAAAACAAAAAAAAAAATTAACGCAAAATCCGCCAAACTCAAAAAAAAAACAAATAAAAAATAAAAAATTTGGATTTGCAAAATTCGGGATATCGAAACCCAACATACAAAAATTGTCAACAAAAAAACATAAAGCAAAAAATGCCAAAGCGAAACCCCAAAAAAAAAAAACAAAAAAAAAAGCAAAGGCAAATCGAAACCCCAACATAAAAAAATTAAAATAAAAAAGAAGAACCAAATGGCAAATCCAAACCCAAAATAAAAAAAAAAAAAATAAACAAATTAAGCAAAAGTCGGCAGATCGACACCCAATATACAAAAAAAAAAAAAAAAAAACACAAAAAACAAAAAAAGCCAAATCCAAACCCCAAAAAAAAAAAAATTAGCAAAATACGCGAAATCGAAAGATAACATAAAAAAATTAAAATAAAAAAATAACCAAAATATGCAAATCCAAAAAAAAAAAAAAAAAATTTAAACAAAAGCCAAAATTGAAAAAAAAAAAAATACCAAAAATTTTTTTTTCAGCAAAAAGCCAAAATTGTAAAAAAAAAAAAAAAAACCGAAAATATGCCAAATCCAAACCCAAATTAAAAAATTAAAAAAAATGGAAAAGGGCAATTTGGTCATTTAACAAGATGACACCTCACCAAAAAGCCAAAAAGTCAAAAAAGCCAAAAAGTCTTTCCCAAACCAGGCTTTTTAGCCCCAGGCTAAAATAGCTAAAAAAACCAAAAAGCCAAAAAGCCAACCCACTTTCCAAACAGAGGCTCAACCAACTAGCCCAAGTCCAATACAACCAGTACTAATTACATAAGCCTTCTATAATAAAGGAGAAATAAACCATCACAAAAACTATCAAACTCAACTTCATAAAAATTAAATTTAAGACCTCACACCACAAAAACTGTTACATAACTACTAAACCAAATATACTGAGTAAACTTTTATCATGATTTGGTAATCAACTTTTAAAGAATCCTCTCATATGTAATTTTTCCATTATAATTCAAACTATCAAAATATATATATATATATATATATTAGATTTGATTCATATAAGATATTACAATGAAATTTAATAAATTACAATCATACTAATGGAGATCAAATATAATACAATTTTTTACATAGAAACTCTTAAAGTGGGAGAGAAAGTTTTAATTAACACGGAGAATAAGACTCACACGCAAGTGATGAGATTCAAACTACTGACCTCTTAATAAGGTACAAAAATTCTGGCCAATCAAACTAACATATTGGTTAAATATCCAAATAATTTAGTTTTGTTTTTAACATTGTGCTAAGATAGCAAGACTTAATGGCACATTCCCAATTATGTAAGAATTGGATAAAATACACCAATTCTTCGTTAATTCAATTCTCCAAATTCCGATCCTAATTAAAACTAGATTAATTTAACACAAATTATAAAATATTAGATATTAAATTATCAAAATCAAAATTAAAATGACCAAAACAACATGAAAACAACCCGAAAAACTTGAAAAACCCAAATATATTTTTTTTCCCTTAAGAATATATACATATATATATATATATCAAATGTATAAGTTAGAACTGTTCAGAATTTTAGCCAACTCGAAAAACCTGATTCACTCGGCCCGATCAGTCTACCTATTGTCGATTTTGAACATTGATTCGGTCGAAATTAGATAAGAGAATACCGAAAGTTCGGATTCTTGGTCGACTGTCGGGGCTCAAGTAAGTGTATTTATTCAAATTGACCGACCAACCGAAAAATTTTATTAAAAAAAAAGTTACAGATGCATAGGTAGATGCACCGTTCGTTTTTTGTCATTATTACTTTCTATTTTTTTCACATAGCACTCTGTGATTTCCTTATGAAAGAGCTATTTTTTTTACTTTTATTTAATATTGTACTATGAAACTAAAGAATTATTATTTAATTTTATATGATGCTTGTGTTTTGTTGGTGAGAGAGCTAGCTGCTAGTTACCAGTCTTTTCATTTCAATTTTTTTTAATTTTTTTTTTCTATTCTTACTTTTATTTATGTTTATTTTTGATAAGTTGGTTAAAAATTATTTTTTTAAATCACATCATTTTTTTTAAAATTTTTTTACACATTCTTTAAAAAAATTAAAAAAATCAACTTTTAACTAATTTCTTAAAAAACGCTTTAATTTGTATGAAATTTATGTTTTTTTGATTATGTCAGAGACTAGTCTTCTCATTTTTTTTAATTATTTTTGTATATTGCTCTATTTCATCACCATCACCCTTACCTCATTCCATTCATTTTCATCTTTCTCACCCTCTTTTATGAGATGCAAGTATATATTCTCTCATCTCTTTTATTTTACTTTTTTCTCTTTACCAATCTTTATCGAATACATTGATCATTGATTCACCGTTGCTACAAGATCCATGTCGTCCGATGCTACAAGATTGCTTCATTGTTTTCATAGTTTTTGTTTTGTTTTGTTTTGTTTTGTTTTTTTCTGATATTTCCTCTCACCCTTTCTTTCTCTCTTCAGATCTCTCCCTTAGCTTCCCTCACCTCTTAAATCTCCTAACCTCCCATACCTTCTCAGATCTCCTTTGAGTATATGGACAAGGGTTATTTGCAACACCACCAGCCACTTACGCTATGTTTGGTTAGAGAATTTTGAGAGGGATTTGGAAATGAAAAGGAAAAAGTGTGTGAAACTAAGTGAAGTATAGATATATTTTATTCATATTTTACCTACCTTTGTTCCTTTTCCTTTCCAAATTCATTTCCAAATCTCTCAATCAAACACATCATCAACCCTCAATTTCTCTTGCTCTCTCTCATGTTTGTGTGTTTTCTGTATGCGCACTGACCGATTCTAACCGTGAAAATCGTGGCCTGATACTTTGCGGTTTCAAATAGTACTCAGTCGAAAATGGATGCCATTTCTCTCCACCCAAAGAGGTCGGTTCAGTTGTTGGATTGACAACAAACTCAAACCAACTTTTTTTGGGTGAATAACTCAAACTCAAACCAACTTGACCCGTGAACAACCTACATAATAAAAGAACAGTGATGAATCAAATTATTTGGGTTAAGCTGGTATCCATCTTGTTAAAAATTGGTTTAAAACTAACTTTATTATATAAATAAATTAAATTTAAATACATTTAAAACTTGTTAAGTTATGACATTAAAACTAAAATATTTAGCTAAATATTTTATATACATTACAAAAAAATGAAACTTCAAAAGATATTTAAATTAACCTTTAAGATATTTTGAAAGAAAAATGATTCGTTCATTGAATTTGAGTTTGTCCGAATTATCTGAATTTGTACGTGCCTTGTAGATTGCCCAAACGATTGTTCGAACGACTACCCTGATGATCAATGAAATCCTTGTTAATCATAGTTGTCATCTTTATTAATTGCGATTGTCACTTTTACTGTCGGATGACCGATCGAACTATCGGTATGTCCAAATTCAAATGATTTGAATAAGTTAATAGCATTGGTGATTTTGAAATTCTTTTAACTGTACAAGTTAAGATTCAACAATTAATACTCCAGTTTTATTCGGTACAACAAAAATAAATAAATAAGTAAATAATTTTCTTTGCCGCCGTGGCATTCTACCATTGGGTTTTGGCGAATTTTTCTGATGCGGTTGGCGTGGTTGACCCGATGAAGGGTCTTTTTGATGTCACCAAGCGAAAACGAAAGTAAAAACATCTAGAAACAAATTGGTCTATAAATCGAGTTAAAAAAAAAATTGGTCTATAAATCTAGAAAAAATAATTTAAAATAAATGATAAAAAATAGTTTTAGTCATAAAAATATTTGTTATTTTTTATTTTAGTTTTTTTAATTTTAATTTTTAAAATTGTCAATTTAAGTCAATTTGATCTTAGATCTAACATTTGTCTATATTAATAACAAAAATATGGATAAAAAATAGTTTTAAAGTATGTATTTCTTGTTATTTTAGTCTATCAAGTTTTGAATTTTGTTATTTTGGTCATCAAAGTTGTCAATTTGATCCTAGCTTAAATTGACAATTTTGAGGATCAAAATAACAAAATTTAAAACTTCTTAAACTAAAATGATAAGAAACACAAACTGTAGAGACCAAAACAATCTTTTACTCAAAGATAAAATATTGTTTCCGTTATATAGGTAAACGGACGCTAGATATAGGATTAAGTTGTCGTTTGGCAATAAGCATTTTTAGTTGGCTTTTTAATTTTTTGGCTATTTTAACTTGGGAAGTCTGGGTTGGCTTTTTTGGCTTTTTCAACTTTTGTAAGAGAAAAAGTGAAACGATTATGATTTGAGTATTACATTTTATCTAATTAGTTTTTTAGCCTGTTTTGTCATTTTGTGACTAATTTAGCCAAAAAGTTCATTGCCATATGACTAAAACTTTAAGAAATAAAATGACAAAATTGAAATTTAAGGGACTAAAATGATAAAGTTATCGTTCGATAATAGGCTTTTTAAGTTGGCTTTCTGACTTTTTAACTATTTTAGCTTGGAACTAAAAAGTTCGCTTGTGTTCGTTCTTTTGACTTTTGTGAGAGAAAAAATGAAATGAATATGATTTGGATGTGACATTTTGTTTCATTAAATTTTTAACCTATTTTGCTTTTAGTGGCTAATTAGTCTCAACTTTTTTTTGTCAAACAAAGCTAAAAAAATATATACTTTAAGAACTAAAATTGTCTTTTATCCTTAAAAATATATATGTATATATTAAGGTTAGGATTTATTCATACTACGGGTTCACAGTAACTCATTTAAATATAGGGTGAATTATACTAATAGTCTCTATAGTTTGGAACTCGTGTCACTTTGATCCCTAACCTTTTAATTGTGACACATTTGATCTTGAATTTTAAATTTTGTTCCAAATAAGGACAATTGAATATATTATTGCTCAATTTTAAGGGCAAAGTCGTCAATTTGATAAAATATAAACTAATTTGACAAAAATAAATGTCAAAAACATATTTTTGAATTTTTAAAAATAATTTCTACCCTCCAAAGATAAAATTATATAAAATTGATAAATCTTTTAGACATTTATTTATTTATTTTTTACCAAATAAATTTGTATTATGTGTTTGGATAATAATCATGTAATAGGTGGCTGTTAGACTTTTAATGTGTAATCGATATATTTAATATATAAAAATTTTTAGTTTTGGATTTTTTGATTTAATAGATTAGTTTAATAATGATATCAAAATTATCGTTATATTTTGACTTTTGGAAGAAATAAAACTTAATTTAATGTCATATCAAACACATAATAAAATTATTTGGTAAAATAAATAAATGTTTAAAAAATTTATCAGTTTTACATAATTTTATTTTTAATGGGTAGAAATAAAATTTAAAAATATTTTATTGACATTTATTTTTGTCAAATTAGTTTATATTTTATCAAATTGATGACTTTGCCCTTGAAATTGAGCAATGATATCTTCAATTGTCTTTATTTGGAATAAGATTCAAAATTCAGGGTCAAATGTGTTACAATTGAAAAGTTAGGGACCGAAGTGATACAAGACCCAAATTATAGGGACGTTAGTGTAATTCGCTCTTAAATATATATCATGGATTTGATATTCTAGGCAGTTTCTGATTTTGTTTTCAATTAACAACAGACTTTCTCGTCTAAATTACACAACTATTATATAAATATATATTTATTATTGACAATCTGATATCACCAATTAACAATAAAATTGTAAGAAATAGATTGGAAAAATGGTTTGGAAAAACAATCAGGATCGCGTTTGCTAGAATTTTAGAATTATGATTTGAGAATAGAGTTGTATTTTGAGTTTGTGAGTTTTGGAATTGTGATTTGAGTATGGAAAATTTGTTTGATTATGAATTTTGAAAAGAATTTTGAATTGAGTTTGAAATTTTTAACATGACATATGATATTTGATTCAAAGACTTATAACTAATGAATCAGGATCCTCGGCCGCCCTTTCCTGCGGCCATTCCTGCCGTCCTCGTCCTAGCAAAACGACTGTCGTTTTGATTAGTATAGTAGTAGGTAGTTGTTGTTGTTGTTATTTTTTTTTCTCTCTCTCTCTCCCCCAAAATTTGAGTTTTCCCGCTTCTTTGACTTTCATCTTCCTCTATCAGCAGCTCATATGTTCTGTTTAGCCCTAACAGGTAGACAGAGATGAGTGAGAGAGAGAGAAAGTAGACAAAGAGAGAGAGAGAGAGAGAGAGGCATAGAGAAACAAATTGAGAGAGATGGTGGAGGGGCGCGACGGCGAAGGACAAAGGATGGCAGAAGGAGGAGACGGCGACGGCGATGGCGAAGGCGAAGTGTCACGACCCAAACCCGCCCATGTAGGTTTAGCACCGTAACCGGCCAGTAATCCGTGGATTACCAAAGGCCTCTGTACAGATTAGCAAATAATAAGGGGTTGTGGAAGCAATAATACAAAATAGAAGAGGTCCAATGAGCTGTGATAACGTACATGGAACAGAACATTTCAAAACTTATTTATATATATAAACATGCCAGTCCAGATACACAAAATTTACAAGGTATAAGACCTGACTTTACAAACAGTTACAGAGACTAGCATGTAAACAAAAACAGCCATGGCATTATGTTTCGTTTGGAACCTCCTCGGGAGGCACAACAGTTGGCTGACAAAACAGAACAGAAGGCCGTCAACTCTGGCCCTGGTCATGTGCCGGCTCACCTACATACATAATATAAACTGTGAGCGAAAGCCCAATGAATAATAACAGAGTAAAGGGGTTGTATGAATGATGTCCAGCACAAGTTAGAATCCAGTATTTAAATCAGAACATATTCAGACTTCAAAACAGAGATAGATTTAGATACACACTCATATTCATATTCAGATTTTGCATAAGATCATACGTGGTACACCCATTAGCTATCAGATCAATTTGGTCCAGAGACCCACATACATAGTTGGTACCAACGACTATAAAGGTCCATATCTTGCGCGCAAGTAGCCATGGTATTGTTACCCCCAGGCAAGGGCCACATGCAGATTGGTCGCGGTATTGTTACCCCCGGGCGAGGGCCACGTGCAGATTGGCCACGGTATTGTTACCCTTGGGCGAGGGCCACGTGAACTAAGGGTGCCACAAATACTTTTAAGAAAATTAGATATTCATTCATAATTCGTAAGATAGCTTTTCAGAAAACAGATCATAATACCAGTCAGAAAATACTTAAGTTAAATATAACTTTCAGAGTTATTACTCACAGTGGGCCTTGAGACAGACAGACGGAGTAAACTTGGTCAAACGATACGTGGCACGTGACCTACACAACACATAACAGATGCACACTTGAAACACACGTTCTAATTGTACAAAACTTATTTCGTTGGCTCTTAGTGTGTTTCTAACCCTTAATCCTCACTATAGAGTCTTAAACATGGCCTAGGAATGCCTAGGATGGAATGAGGATGCAAAGATGCCTTGGAAAACATTTTTCAAAACTTTGCTGAAAACAGGGGTCTCGCTCGAGCGTGGCTTTCTTCGCTCGAGCGAGCTTGTCAAAACAGAGGGGTCGCTCGAGCGTAGACTCCTTCGCTCGAGCGGTCTGTAAAAATGAAAAAGTACTGGTTGTTGAAATTTTACGCTCGATGCTCGCTCGATACTCGCTCGAGCGTGAGACACAACTCTTCGCTCGAGCGTACGTCTTGTCGCTCAAGCGTGCGTCTGCGTGCACCAAAAATCTGAGAGCTTACAATTTACGCTCGAGCTACCATTCCTTCGTTCGAGCGGAGGTCTGAACAAACAATGGTCGCTCGAGCGTGGAATTCTTCGCTTGAGCGAGGAATCCAAATTCTAGAATTTCCAGATTTGCCTCCCAAGCTCAAACCAAGCATTCAACACCTCAAAACTCGACCTCTTGGGCCCATTTTCTGGAAAACACTTGTAAACTCATAGTATAAGATGTTTCAAAGATCAATTTGTAAAATCAAAGCCCAAGGGTGAGTCAATTGAACATAATTACAAGTAAAACTTCAAGAACAAAACAAGAGCTTAACATGCAAGTGTTCATTTTAAATCCAATGCTCTAAAGCATGACCAAATGAAAGATTGAGCTCAAAATCATGATGAACTCATGGACTAAGGCTAGAATATGGGCTTGCATGCAAGAACTTCCATGAAAACACTTCAAAATGCTAAGATATGAACATGCATGCATGATTTAAGCCTCAATTCAACATTTTCAACCAATTCATGACTTAGATCACTAATGTCACATGAACCATGCAAGAATTAATCTTGAGTTTACAATTGAAAGGGAAATCTCCTACCTTAAACCTTGAATTCCAAGTCTAGGGGCTCAAATTATGCAATTCTTCTACAATTCTTCAAGTTCTCCAAATAGTTCTTGTTGAAGCTAAGTTTTGTCTCCTCTCTCACTCTTTCCTACGTTTTGTTTCTAAGGAAGAAGGGCTGAGATATGAATCAAAAGCTCCTAATCAAGCTTGAACAAAGTGGCCCACTAAGGGGCAAAAATGTAATTACTTGCATTCACTAAATCTATGTTTCATCTAGCATTATTTAATCTAATTTAATCGTTCCGAACCGAATTTTAATTAAACCTACCATAAAATTCTATAAATCCTAACTAGCACATAAATCAAGTCAATTTCTGATTCGGACGCCGATAAGGCTTTCAATTCGCAATTCAAAGTCGAAAATGAACAGATCATTTTATGACAAACAGATAGAAACACAAAAAATGCAATACACATGCAAATTAATTCCGATTCCTTCTAAATTACTGTTAGGCATAATTAATCATGATTTAACATTAATCGGAGGTCGGGGTTATTACAGTCTTCCCCCCTTAAAAGAGTTTGGTCCTCCAAACTCGAATTACCTTCATTCGGAATCAACAAATTCGGATATCTCCTCATCATGTCTTCCTCGGTTTCCCAAGTTGCATAGGTTCCTCCGTGGTTTTGCCAATCAACTTTTACCAACGGTATTTCTTTATTTCTCAACTTTTTGATCCGGCGATTCACAATCTGGATAGGTCTTTCCTCATAAGTGTAGTCATCTTTCAAAAGTACATGTGTCGGTTCGATGACGTGGAGTGGATCTCTCAAATATTCCCGAAGCATCGATACATGAAAGACGTTATGCATGTGTTCCATTACTGGAGGTAAGGCTACCCGATACGATACCGGATTGATCTTTTCGAGGACTTCATAAGGTCCAACATACCTTGGCGCCAATTTTCCCTTAACACCAAACCGAGTTTGACCCTTCATCGGGGTCACCTTTATGAACACGTGGTCCCCAACTTCATATTCCCTCTCTCTTCTTCGAACATCGGCATAGCTCTTCTGCCGACTCTGTGCAGTTTTCAGACGCTGCTGTATCAGTTTCACTTTCTCGGTTGTTTCTTGCACAAGTTCCGGTCCCAACAAAGGTCTATCACCTACTTCAGCCCAGCATATCGGAGAACGACATTTTCTTCCATACAAAGCTTCGTAAGGAGCCATTCCAATGCTTGAATGGTAACTGTTGTTGTACACAAATTCAGCTAATGGCAAGTAGGTCTCCCAATTCCCTTGGAAGTCTAACACACACATTCTGAGCATATCCTCAGAGTTTGGTTCGTTCGTTCAATTTGGCCATCTGTCTGTGGGTGATAGGCACTGCTCAGTCTCAATTCAGTCCCCAAAGCCTGTTGCAAACTCTGCCAAAATCTCGATACAAACTTTGAGTCCCTGTCAGACACAATAGATACTGGCACTCCATGCAATCTCACAATTTCAGTCATATAGATATTGGCCAATTTATCAGCGTTATAAATAGTTTTGACAGGCAGAAAATGGGCAGACTTAGTTAAACGGTCAACTATAACCCAGATAGAGTCCATACCTCGAGAAGAACGAGGCAATCCCACAATGAAGTCCATGGTAATGTGCTCCCATTTCCATTCCGGTATTGGGAGTGGTTGTAGCAAACCAGCGGGTCGTTGATGCTCAGCTTTAACCTGTTGGCAATGTAGACATCTAGCCACAAAGTCTGCAATACTCTTTTTCATTCCAGGCCACCAAAAATTCTGTTTCAAATTATGATACATCTTCGTGTTCCCCGGATGCATAGCAAACTTACTACTGTGAGCTTCGATCATAACACGTTTTCTCAAATCATCACAATCGGGTACACAAAGACGGTTCTGAAATTTCAGCACATCATTCTCAAACACAAATCCTGGCCTCGGCTTTGAATCAAATTCTTCCGTGATCTTTTTCAAGTATTCATCCTCGCACTGTTTCTGTTTGATCTCGTCAAGAATTGTAGGTTGAGCAGAAATAGCAGTCAACAACCCAACTTGTTCTAGGTCAGTCAACAATTCTTTTCGGTTGGGTAGCAAACATGACAAATTCACACTGGATTTTCGGCTCAAGGCATCTGCTACGGAATTAGCCTTTCCTGGATGATACAAGATTTGCAAATCATAATCTTTGATTAACTCTAACCATTGCCTCTGTCTCATGTTCAATTCCTTTTGGGTGAAAATGTATTTCAAGCTCTTATGGTCAGTGTACACTTCACAAGTTACCCCATATAAGTAGTGACGCCAGATTTTCAAAGCAAACACCACAGCCGCTAATTCAAGATTATGTGTTGGGTAATTCTTTTCATGAGGTTGAAGTTGTCTAGAAGCATAGGCAATCACCCTTCCGTTTTGCATTAGTACACACCCCAAGCCTTTATAGGAAGCATCACTGTACACTTGAAACCCATCAGTACCATTAGGCAAGGTTAAGATTGGTGCAGTCACTAACCTGGTTTTCAATTCTTGGAAAGCTGCCTCTCTTTGTTCATTCCAGTCAAATGGCACATTTTTCTGAGTTAACTGAGTCAATGGCAGGGCAATCTTGGAAAAGTCTTTCACAAACCTCCTGTAGTAACCTGCAAGTCCCAGAAAACTTCGGACTTCTATCACATTTGTCGGTCTAGGCCAATCTACGACAGCTTCAATTTTCTGAGGGTCAACAGAAACTCCATCCTTGTTGATTACATGTCCCAAAAATGCCACATTGTCAAGCCAGAATTCACACTTGGACAACTTAGCATACAATTTCTTTTCTCTCAAAATCTGTAAGGTGGTTCTCAGATGGTTCTCATGTTCTTCCCTGTCTTTAGAATAAATCAAAATGTCATCAATAAATATAACAATGAAGTCATCCAGATATGATTTAAACACTTTATTCATAAGATCCATGAAAGTTGCAGGTGCATTGGTCATCCCAAACGGCATTACTAAAAATTCATAATGTCCATATCTAGTTCGGAATGCAGTTTTCTCTATGTCCTCAGCTCTAACCTTTAATTGATGATACCCGGACTTGAGGTCAATTTTGGAAAACACTTGGGCACCCTAAAGTTGGTCAAACAAGTCATCTATTCGAGGCAGAGGGTATTTATTCTTGATTGTCACTTTGTTCAGTTCTCGGTAGTCTATACACAATCTTAAAGACCCATCCTTCTTTTTGACAAACAAAACTGGAGCACCCCAAGGTGAAGTACTCGGACGGATAAATTTCTTATCTAACAGTTCCTGAAGTTGGGTTTTCAATTCTTTCAATTCAGAGGTAGACATTCTATAGGGAGTCTTAGAAATAAGTTGTGTCCCCGGAAACACCTCAACAGTGAATTCAATTTCTCTATCAACTAAGTCCCCAGGTAAGTCAGTCGGAAACACATCGGGAAATTCACAAACAATAGGGATTGTTTCTACAGTAGTACTGTCAGATGGTGCAGTCAGTATACAACACAGATAACCTCTACATCATTTCCTAATGAGCTTTACAGCTTTCATAGCCGAAATCAAATATAGGAGAGGAACTACCCCATTCCTAATAAAAGTAAATTCAGGCATACCTGGTGGTCTAAACACAACAGTTTTATTTGCACAGTCAATGGTAGCACAGTATTTAGTCAACCAGTCCATCCCCAAAATACAATCAAAATGATTAATGTCCAAGGGTAATAAGTCCACATATAACATCATATCGCCAATCATAATATCACATGATGGATAAACATGAGCACACATCATAGAATTCCCAGACGGTGTGGATACAGATAACACATATGTCATACGTTCTAGTGGTCTAGTCAATTTTGAGAGAAAGCATGCGATACAAAGGAATGTGTAGAACCAGAATCTATCAGTACACATGCATTTTGAGAACATACAGAGAGTGTACCTGACACCACAGTATAGGTGTTTGGTACGTCACCAGGCACTAAGGCAAACACTCTCCCTTGCCTCAATGTTTTATTGTTTGTATTCCCTCTAACATCGGCCCTTACATTTGGTCTTGCTACGGAAACAGACCCGATGGAACTTGTCATAGGACGATTAACCTCGTTGGATCTCATCGGGCAATCCCTCACCATGTGGTCAGTCTTGCCACAGCGAAAACACGCACCTGATGCTCGATAACAAGCACCTCTGTGCTTCTTTCCGCAGTCGGGGCAGTTTGGAGTAGATCCGCTACTTTGGCTAGAGCTGCTGGAGGATCCTGTATTTTGCCTCTTCGAAACTGACCGGCCTTTCTTGAAACTGAATCCAGTCCTCTTTCCTCTCCATTCTGTTGTTGGTGTTGTAGTTTGTTTCTTAGCTGCTATTGTGGCTTCTGCCATCAATGCCCTGTCGAGTACCTCCACATAAGTAGGTAATTTTAGGACACCCACTCGGTCAAATATTTCCAGGTCCAGCCCTCCCTCAAACTTCCGTGCTTTCTTGTAATCAGTATCCACCATATGTGGAGCAAAACGTGCCAATTCGGTGAATTTGGCTTCATATTCTGCTACAGCCATTCTTCCCTGTTTAAGTTCTTGAAATTCAGACACTTTCCGATCCCTGAAACATTGGGGAAAATACTTGTCGTAGAAGATAACATTAAACTGTGCCCATGTCATATTTCCATTACCACTTCGGATCAATAACCACCACCTGCGGGCTTCATCTTTCAGAGAGTAGGTGGCTAGGAGGACTTTCTGAGTTTCAGAACAAGGAAATATTTCATACAATTTTTCCATCTCAAGCAACCACGTCTCAGCTTTCAAAGGTTCAATTCCACCATAGAACGTCGGTGGTTTCATTTTCATGAATTTCTGTGTTAGATTGATGATGTCATTATTATCTGCCTCGGCTTGTGCGGTGGAGGCGGAGGGGGCAAAGGTTGTTGTCTCTGTTGTTGTGTCAAGTTTCAGTCAACTGCTAACATCTGTTCCATTCGGCCCATGCGAGCCTCTGAGGATTCACTTTCACCACTTCCCCTTGCATTCTCCATCTTACTATACAGACATCAAATGATAATAAACACATATAATCTTATTCATTTCCTTCAATTCATTTGATTCAAATGTACATTCAGTTTTCATATTCAGTTGCATTACCACACACTCACACATGCAGATGAAATGCCCCTAATGCTTACTAGGACATCCTAAGCTCATACGGACCTGTGTGTGCGGTAAAACATGTGCTCTGATACCACTCTGTCACAAACCAAACCCGTCCCTGTAGGTTTGGCACCGTAACCGGTCAGTAATCCGTGGATTACCAAAGGCCTCTGTATAGATTAGCAAATAATAAGGGCTGCGGAAGCAATAATACAAAATAGACAAGGTCCAATGAGCTGTGATAACGTACATGGAACAGAACATTTCAAAACTTATTTATATATATAAACATGCCAGTCCAGATACACAAAATTTACAAGGTATAAGACCTGACTTTACAAACAGTTACAGAGACTAGCATGTAAACAAAAACAGCCATGGCATTAGGCTTCGTTCGGAACCTCCTCGGGAGGCACAACAGTTGGCTGACAAAACAGAATAGAAGGCTGTTAACTCTGGCCCTGGTCATGTGCCGGCTCACCTACATACAAAATATAAACTGTGAGCAAAAGCCCAGTGAATAATAACAGAGTAAAGGGGTTGTATGAATGATGTCCAGCACAAGTTAGAATCCAGTATTTAAATCAGAACATATTCAGACTTCAAAACAGAGATAGATTTAGATACACACTCATATTCATATTCAGATTTTGCATAAGATCATACGTGGTACACCCATTAGCTATCAGATCAATTTGGTCCAGAGACCCACATACATAGTTGGTACCAACGACCATAAAGGTCCATATCTTGCGCGCAAGTAGCCATGGTATTGTTACCCCCAGGCAAGGGCCACATGCAGATTGGCCGCGGTATTGTTACCCCCGGGCGAGGGCCACGTGCAGATTGGCCACGGTATTGTTACCCCCGGGCGAGGGCCACGTGAACTAAGGGTGCCACAAATACTTTTCAAAAAATTGGATATTCATTCATAATTCGTAAGATAGCTTTTCAGAAAACAGATCATAATACCAGTCAGAAAATACTTAAGTTAAACATAACTTTCAGAGTTATTACTCACAGTGGGCCTTGAGACAGACAGACGGAGTAAACTTGGTCAAACGATACGTGGCACGTGACCTACATAACACATAACAGATGCACACTTGAAACACACGTTCTAATTGTACAAAACTTATTTCGTTGGCTCTTAGTGTGTTTCTAACCCTTAATCCTCACTATAGAGTCTTAAACATGGCCTAGGAATGCCTAGGATGGAATGAGGATGCAAAGATGTCTTGGAAAACATTTTTCAAAACTTTGCTGAAAACAGGGTCTCGCTCGAGCGTGGCTTTCTTCGCTCGAGCGAGCTTGTCAAAACAGAGGGGTCGCTCGAGCGTAGACTCCTTCGCTCGAGCGGTCTGTAAAAATGAAAAAGTACTGGTTGTTGAAATTTTACGCTCGATGCTCGCTCGATACTCGCTCGAGCGTGAGACACAGCTCTTCGCTCGAGCGTAGGTCTTGTCGCTCGAGCGTGCGTCTGCGTGCACCAAAAACCTGAGAGCTTGCAATTTACGCTCGAGCCACCATTCCTTCGTTTGAGCGGAGCTCTGAACAAACGATGGTCGCTCGAGCGTGGAATTCTTTACTCGAGCGAGGAAGCCAAATTCTAGAATTTCCAGATTCGCCTCCCAAGCTCAAACCAAGCATTCAATACCTCAAAACTCGACCTCTTGGGCCCATTTTCTGGAAACACTTGTAAACTCATAGTATAAGATGTTTCAAAGATCAATTTGTAAAATCAAAGCCCAAGGGTGAGTCAATTGAACACAATTACAAGTAAAACTTCAAGAACAAAACAAGAGCTTAACATGCAAGTGTTCATTTTAAATCCAATGCTCTAAAGCATGACCAAATGAAAGATCGAGCTCAAAATCATGATGAATTCATGGACTAAGGCTAGAATATGGGCTTGCATGCAAGAATTTCCATGAAAACACTTCAAAATGCTAAGATATGAACATGCATGCATGATTTAAGCCTCAATTCAACATTTTCAACCAATTCATGACTTAGATCACTAATGTCACATGAACCATGCAAGAATTAATCTTGAGTTTACAATTGAAAGGGAAATCTCCTACCTTAAACCTTGAATTCCAAGTCTAGGGGCTCAAATTATGCAATTATTCTACAATTCTTCAAGTTCTCCAAATAGTTCTTGTTGAAGCTAAGTTTTGTCTCCTCTCTCACTCTTTCTCTACGTTTTGTTTCTAAGGAAGAAGGGCTGAGATATGAATCAAAAGCTCCTAATCAAGCTTGAACAAAGTGGCCCATAAGGGGCAAAAATGTAATTACTTGCATTCACTAAATCTATGTTTCATCTAGCATTATTTAATCTAATTTAATCGCTCCGAACCGAATTTTAATTAAATCTACCATAAAATTCTATAAATCCTAACTAGCACATAAATCAAGTCAATTTCTGATTCAGACGCCGATAAGGCTTTCAATTCGCAATTCAAAGTCGAAACATGAACAGATCATTTTATGACAAACAGATAGAAACACAAAGACAATGCAATACACATGCAAATTAATTCCGGATTCCTTCTAAATTACTGTTAGGCATAATTAATCATGATTTAACATTAATCGGAGGTCGGGGTTATTACACGAAGAACGGAGGACGGCGGAGGGACGCGACACGACGGCAAGGCAGGATTGCGGCCATGATGAGGTCCATTTCATCATTTCAGATTTTTCTTGTTGATATATACATATATACGTATATAACTAGGTCTGTCTGTGTTGTCTGAAATTTCGGAAGCTATGTGTGCATTTCTGTGTTCTTTATGATTTGCATTCATGATTCATAAGTGAGTACTGTTTGATTTTAGTCAAAACTACGCATCTGGATAGTGGGTTTTCCATTTCTAGATCAAAATTGTTATTCTTTATCATCTATTTTTTGTGGGTTGAGTGTCAATTCTAGAAATCAATGTGTGCCATGTTGATCTCTTTTGGGGTTTTGCTTTTGTTGTTTTTTTTGGTTGTTGTTCCCTTCTTTCTCTTGTGATTTTTGGGTTTTTGTTTGTGTTGGTGGAGGGTGTGTTTACATGATGATTCTAATTCTTTTGATTTTTTATTTTGAACTCTTTTGAAAGAATGTTAATTGCTCTCTTATCATCTTATTTCTTATATTTCTTTTTATATCTTTGGAAACTTTGGCGATTGATAGGAATTAGCTTAATTTGTGATGATCATTGCTAGCTTATTTCTTATATTTCTTTTTATATCTTTGAAAACTTTGGTGATTGATGGGAATTAGCTTAATTTGTAATGATCATTGCTCTAAATTTCCTTTTGTTGGCTGAGAAGGCTTGTTTTAATATCAACAATGCTACAAACACAGAAACCAAACACTACTAGGATAGAAAGCACATGAATGGATAAAATTTTACAAAATTTATTTGTAGGCCCACTTCTTAAAAATCCTATCCATCACTTTGTTTTTGTGTCTTTGATTTTTTTGGTTTCAATATATACATCTCTCTTGAAGCAACCAAAGCTTTTCATTTTACTGTATGATAAGCTCTCATTTTAATGTCTTCGGATCACATAGAAACGCATACGCACACAACTTGTATTGCTGAGTTTGATCATTAGTATGTTTAGTAGTCTGCTTTGAAAAACAATGAGTTGCAAAGTGTGTAGCCTTTTTTTTTTGTTTGCTTGGCAGTTGGGATATTGTTGTCCTATTTCCTAAAGAAAAAGTTTATATCCCAAGCCTACTTACTTTGATTACATTATTTAATTGGTGTTTATGTTATTTTTATTTTCTTTATTATTTGTATAGTACTAAATTGTAGGTAATGGAAGAAAATAATGTTGTTGATGAGTTGGCTAGTTGTGGTTGGAAACCGAAATTAGACATGTCATTTGACTCTGAACAAGCTGCGTATGACTTTTACAATAACTATGGCGGAAATGTAGGTTTTAGTATTAGGAAGGCGTATGCACACAAGAACAAACAAACTAAGGAAATAACTTCACGGACTTTTGTATGTTACAAAGAGGGAACTCGAGGTATTGACAAACGAGATCCGCTAGTAAAATTTCCGAGACAAGAGGTGAGATGTGGTTGTGGTGCCCGATTGAGTATCAAGTTAGAAATTTAGGAAAATATGTTACAATTGATTTTGTTGAACATTATAATCATGTCCTTGTGCCTCAAGAGTGTATTCATATTTTTCCATCCTAAAGAAAAATATCTACCACCTAAGCAATTGAACTAGAATTGGCTTCAGAATCTAGAATTTCTCTTAGGTCTGCTTATGAGCTATTTCGTAGGGAATCTGATAGAAGAGCATCACTTGGCTTCACCAAATTAGACTAAAAAAATTAATTGAGATCGAAGAGACAAAAATATTTGGAATATGGAGAAATGGGTAGTGTGTTGCAGTACTTTCGTAAGAAAACTGTGGAAAATCCATTCTTCTATTATGCAGTCTAATTAGATTGTGAAGAGCAGATAAGTAATATATTTTGGACTGATGCTCAAATGATAATGGACTATGCTCAATTTGGTGATGTAGTGACCTTTGACACTACTTACAAATTAAATAACGAACATAGACCTTTTGGAACCTTTGTTGGATTTAATCATCATCGAGAAATAGTTATATTCGGTGCAGCGTTGATGTACGATGAGATTGCCGAATCATTCATATGGTTGTTTTAGATTTTTTTAGAGGCAATGTCAAACAAAACTCTAAAAACTATTTTCACAGATCAAGATGTTGCAATGGCTAAGGCCATTCCAATTGTCATGCCTAATACAAACCACCGACTTTGCACATGGCATTTGATGCAAAATGCTGTGAAGCATGTAAGTTCTCTTTTTGGATATGTAGGGGTGAAGGGTGTGTTTTCAAAATTTATGTATGAAATTGATGATAAAGAAGAATTCAGAATACAATGGGACCAAATGCTTGATAGAGATGATGCACACAACAATCATTGGTTGAAGCAAACTTTTGGTGTGAAGGAGAAATTGGGATGGCCATATATTATGAATTCTTGGGCAGCTGGAATGAATACTACTCAACTAAGTGAATCATTCAATGCATTTTTGAAGGATTATCTCAATTGTGATAATAACTTGATGGAATTTTTCATGCATTTAGAGAGGGTGCTCTATGACAAGAGGTATAAAGAATTGGAAGCCGAGTATAATTTGTCCCAAAAATTTCCAAGGGTTTCCATTCCAACTTTGATGTTAAAGCAAATGGCAGATATTTACACCAAAACAATTTTTGAGGAATTCCAAAATGAGTAAGTGCAGTCCATTGAAGCGTCCATTATAGGCACTATTAATGATGGTGAGAGTACCATATTCACATTTCGAACGGTGGTAGATGGAAAAAAGGAGAAGAATGTGACAATAGATAGAGATGGTTCTTTGAGTTGTAGTTGTAAGAAGTTTGAAGTGAAAAGCATAATGTGTCGACATTGTTTGAAGGTGCTTAGAGATATATTCAATGCAATGGACCTTCCTGTACAATACATATTGAAATGATGGACTAAAAAAGCAAGGGCTGAAAGTGTGAAAGATAGCCGTGGGTATGACATCAAGGCTGATGTGAAACTACATCAAAGGGACTGATATAGGTCATTGATGAATATGTTTAGAGCAATAGCAAGTAGAGCCGCTGAAAGTGAAGAAACTTATCATTTGTCACTTGCAAAAGGTGAAGAATTGAGTGTATTGATTGAAGACAAATTAAGTGTGCACACTTGTGGTCAAGTGGAGATCACTAAATTGTGAAATTCCTCAACTAGCACATGCCCATAGAGTGATGAAGTAGATTGTCTAATCCAAGCTAAGGAACTGAAGAAAGACAAGTAACTAGTAAGGGAAGAAGGAGGACCAAGGACGGGATGGAAAAATCTATTGCAAAGAAGAAAATGATGCAATCTAAGCAAGTAATTACACGAAAATGTTGCATATGATTAAATGATATTTTGCTATGTGTGATTGTTATGTGTTATGTGATATGTGTTATCAATTTTGTGTTATGTGTGTTGGAAAAATAATGAATTAAATAAATTGGTCGTTTGTAGGGTGATGCTTTTTGTACTCCAAAAGGTCAATCTGAGCCTCCTGTCGCCATGGGTAATAATTCTAGTCAGGTAATATTTATTAATGTGTGCAACCTTGTATTAATCTTGTTGGATTGGTTATTCTTGCAACTAGTAACGTGATATTTATTATTTTGAGTCTTTTGTGATGCATATAGGGTGGTTCTTTTTCTGCTTCCCAAGGTTAATCTCAACCTTCTTCCGCCATGGGTAAGCATTCAATACAGGAAATATTTAATATTGTATGCAACTTTTGATATGCATAGGCCTTAGGGAAATTGAACCTCATACGAAACCATTGTTTTACTTTATTAACTAAGATTCCCACATATCTTCAATTGGTTCTTCTTGCAATATAGTCGTGTGAATTTTGTTTGTTTGGTGTATTGGTTGTATAGGGTGTTGCTGTTTATACTCCCCAAGGTCAATCTTGACCTCCTTTCGCCATGGGTAGTAATTATGTTCAGGTAATATTTCATATTGTGTGTTTTTTTAAATGAAAATGCATTATTCATTTTTTTTTTCATTTCATATATTATTTTCTTTATGTTGGTTTACTTTAGGGTCATGGTCATGGTGTCTATATTTCTCAATCTCAACCTGAATCCTAATCTCAACCTCCCTTTGCCATGGGTCATACAAGTGTTCATCATGTCATGTATCCTACATATGATGTGAGTTATAATTGCTTACATACTTTACATTGAAATGGTAGTATACATTGTATAAATATTTTAATAAATGTAGCACTATTGCAGGGAAATAACACGTCTTAGTCAATGCCTTTAGTCTATCCCATTCAGACATCGTTTCAGGAGTTGTTTCGAGGTACTAGTGTTCAACACTTTGTAGTCCAATTGTCGCAAGCCTCACATAGTCCTGCTGACAGTCATATGGATGGACATCCCTGGAAGGCTTACACTGAACGATGACGTTATTATATTTTTGGATTTGGGTGTATTTTTTTATGTTGTTTAGATTTGGGTATTTTTTACGGATATCTTTTTTATGCATTTTTTTTTTAATGTTTGGGAACAATGTTCTTTTTTGATGTTAGAGATGGTTATGATATTAGGTATTGGTTGTATGACTGAGAAGAATATGTTAGTTTTATGATGTTGGGTGTTGGCTGTATGTTTGTTTCATGGATGTTGGTTGGCTTTATGATGTTGGATGTTTTCAATGGGAACAATGTTGTTTTTTTGATTCTTATGCTATGAATGACAGCAGAATTGTTGAGAGCAGAATTCTTATGCTATGATTCTTGAGAGCAGAATTCTTATGGTATGATTTTTTGATTTTTGTGTTGATTCTTGAGAGCAGAATGTTGGGTGTTTGCTGTATGTTTGTTTCATGGGTGTTGGTTGGCTTTATAATGTTGGATGTTTTCAATTGGAACAATGTTGTTTTTTTAATTCTTATGCTATGAATGACAACAAAATTGTTGAGAACATAATTGTTATGCTATGATAGAAGAAGTCTTATGCTTTGATTCTTGAGAGCAGAATTCATATGGTATGATTTTTTTGATTTTTATGTATGTTTGATCCATGGTGCAAAATGCATGCATATATAGATATATTTGGGATAGGGATGGATAGATTCTTTATATATAGTTGAGCAGAATGCATGCATATATATATATATATAATTAAATTGGTACAATTTATTTAAAATGGGTCATCTAAATCGTTATTGGTCATTACAAGTGAAAACAATGCTGTTATAATTGTGAATATACATAACACCCAATTTCATTAATTAACACAATTGAAAGATAGCATAGTAACTTCATTAATTAAGCATTGTTTGGATTTTACATGCACATATAAAAGCTTCAAAACCAAATACAAGTTCTACAAGCAGTGCTTATATTCAGTAAAAATGGTTATATTCACTTGAGCAGCACCACTAGCATGGTAAAACCAACCATCACTATGGTTGTCAACATCATGAATTTCATAGCTTCAAGTTGTTCTCGTTGGTTTGCCTCAAGTCGTTCCAAGATATTCAAAACTTCATTGTTTCTCTCAAAATCATAATCATACCCGCTCTCATCTTCATTCTTCATATGAATAGCTTTACTTCTCCTTTGGATATTTGATGCATTCCCAGTAGGAGCCACTCCCCATGCAAAGTAGTCACAAATATTATCTGCACACTTGAAATACAACCTCCCTGGATTTTTCTCTTATTCTGATATGTACACTCCTGCTTTTTCCCCACATTTGCATAGTTTATTTTGCAAGAATCCAGTATCATTGTTTGAACCTATTGCCATTTTAATCCTAATTACAAGTAAACACAAAAGTCAATTTTAGATGTAACCATAGAACCTTAATCTAAGCAGCTAATTAAGCATGTAAAAAATTAAATAGTTATGACTACAATAATTATCTATCTTTATGAGCAAATGTAAATCGCTTGAAGTAATGCATGGTGTTGTGTTCTAGGCCTAGTGGGCAGCTATGCATCGAAACATTGGAGATTTACATTGGAGTCGAAATAGCCTCATTTTCCTTACCTAGTATAATAGTTGTTTTACTACTATTGTAGTTCTTGAGTCTTGGTATTTTTGTTGTCTATTACAGCTCAATGGAGGGACAAACTGACTCAACTCAGGTCCAAGAGGAATTGGGCATAGCATGGGGTATTTTTGTTGTCTATTACAGCTCAATGGAGAGACAAATTGATTCAACTCAGGTTCAAGAGGAATTGGGCATAGTTGGAGGTATTTTTGTTGTCTATTATAGCTCAATGGACACTTAATAAGGCTTCCTATTTTCTTCAACAACACTCTCAACAATTATAACTCACATGTAAATCAATAACATCAGTTTTTCCAAGCCTCTACTGGTTCATATTACTTCATATCCTTCTCCATACAACTCACTTCAGCCAAATGTATATATATAGTGAAAATTATGCTTCTCAACCTCTGGAATTAGCAAACCTCAACAAATTAATAAAACCTCAGCTTCTACAATTTCACAAATTAATAAAATTTCACAAAAATAGCCCACAAAATTCAACAAAAGTAAGGGGTGTGAGAGAGAGATGAAATTTCTAGGTAGTTTGAAGGCTCTTTTTGGATGAGTCAAAGAAGAAGGGGAGAGAGAGAGAGAGAGAGAGAGAGAGAGAGAGATATGAAATGAACCTCGTCAAACCTCAACAAATGAACACCAAATCTGTGTTCGTCTCTCGCCGAATCCACTCGCCTCACCGCCACCTCTCTGTCTTCGTCTCTCATCAGTTCCACTCGCCTTTCTGTCTTCATCTTTCGTCGACTCGCGTTCGTCGCCTCTCCCATTCGATGATCTGTTTAGCTCTGTTTGTCTCTCTCAGAGGGGCTAGGGCTGAACAACCAAAAGGGGTTGAAAATAAGAGGTGGGAAAAGAAAAAAAAAATAGTCAAAACGACGTCGTTTTGATGCGCGGCAGGGAGGGCTGCAGAAAAGTGCTACCGAGGATCCGGACTCTATAACTCATAACCAAACACATAATCCAAAATTCTATTAAAAACTCATCAAAATTTTTTAAAAAAAATCGAAAATATTTTTTATTTAAAATATAAAAATAACAGGTGCCAAAAAAAAAAAAACATGAACACTTTTCCGGTCAACCGGTCGGACGTCCGGGGAGATGTCCGGATAGATGTATTTTCAAAAGTGGTGTGAAATCACTTTTTGAAAACTCTAACCAAACACCACACTCAAACCAAAGTCTAGAATCAACTTTTCAAAACCTTACCAAACACAGCCCAGATTTTTTTTAAATTTTAGTCAATTTTTTAAGTGGGACCCATGTGCCAAAGTTGGCGGGTCCATGTAGCAATGCTTTCTTTGCCACGTAATCATTCATGTCATATATTTGATTGCTCAAAACCAATATCGGGTGAATGGGAAATCGATGCCAAAATGAGCTCCGTGAAAATGGGGTTTTGGTAAAATTTCCATAAATGATGGAGTTAAGGTTTGTCCCACATTGCTTTGGTGGGCAAACTTTGTGTGGGTTTATAAGTTTTGAGTTTGCATCTTGGGGAGGGCCCCAAAGGGTGTCCAAGTTTTGTGGAAGGGTGAGATTGTGGGTAAAATGGGATAAACCTATTTGATCCAAAACAAACACATACGCATCGCCGTCTGTTTGGGCGGGCTGGGCTGGGCTTGGGTGCGTGGTGGCCCCAAAGGGTACCCAAGTTTTGTGGAAATGTGAGGTTGTGGGCAAAGTGGAATAAACCTATTGGACCCAAAACAAACACACGCGCATCGTCGTCCGTTTGGATGGGCTGAGCTTGGGTGCGTGATGTGAGGTTGTGTTAGGCTTGTTCAGCCCAATGCTTATCTTTTTGGGCTGAAAACATTTAAAATTTATTTTTTCTATTGGAATTTGAATTTCGATTGAAATTCAAAATAAATTCCGAAATGACCCCAACGTTCAAAAACGTTGGCAGTTTGGTCCAACACAGCTTTCCCTCAAACTCGAACAAGTGCTTTACTTGTTCAAATCCAACTTGATTAGGTGTTTTACCTGTTCAAATCCAACCCGAACAGATTCTTTACCTGTTCAAAACTGTACCGAATAGGTTCCATGCCTGTTCAACTTTGTCCTGAATAGCCATTAAGTCTCTTATAAATAGACAAGTCCTCAATTTGCTTTAATTTAAATTTTTGTTCTTCTTTTCTGCTTTTACTTCTTACATTTTGTTGCATAAATTTTCTGTGAGAAAGAGTATAAACACAGAGTGTGTTCGCTGGGTAATTAGTTGGGAGTGCTGCTACTAGTTGTCGTTGATCATTTTATCCTGTGAGATAGAGTCCATAATCTGAAAGTATCGTGGAGAGGATGTATTTGTCTTAAGGACATAGTGTTCAACACTGGACTTGATCGAATTTTCTAAGAAGATAATACTGTAAGTATTCGGTTTGATTTTCTGTTTTCATTATTTATTTTTTCCAGATTCTGTTTTGTTTTTGTAACAGAATAAAAATCTGGTTTTTTCTTATTTTTGTTTTCATACTCTGTGTCGATTTTTGTAATCAAATAGAATCTCTCATTTCTTAATTTTCTTTCTATGAATATATTGAATATTGTCTAACAAAAATAACGTATGATTAAGTGAATTTTTTTAGTCAAATATAGTTATTAATCTAATAACTTGTATATCTATAAAATGAGATTAATTATATTCGTATGATAATTTATTATTGAACAATAATATCATGTATCAATAGTATTGATTTTTTTTTTGGAAAAATTACAAATTAGTGAACATTTTTCACAAATTTTTTTACAAAGTCATAAAAAAATTTTTTAACTTTAATTATTAAAGTTGTAAAGTTTATCACTGATTTATAATTTTTTTTTTATAAAAACAAGCACTGAAGTGCAATTTTCCCATTTTCTCTCCTTGTGCAGTTAACATTAATATTCAAAGTTCAGAGTTTGACTTTAGAGGATCGGCGCTGGATGAGGAAAAAAAAAATATTTATGAGTAACATACTCTTCTATAAATCTCAATTTCTAACTTAAAAAATTAAGAAAACAACACTAGAGTCCTTTCCTCCCTCATTCTTTGCCATGGAAAATGGAGGTGAATACCCACTTCTATCCTCAAGGGACAACGACCATAATAATCCAGTCCATTCATCAAACACATTTTTTTCAAGTTCACCATTTTTGGGTAGTAGCCAAATTCAAACGTTCTTCAGAGAATTCTATGCCGAGTCGAAGAAGCTCTGGTTCTTAGCCAGTCCAGCCATCTTCACCTCCATTTGCCAGTACTCTCTTGGTGCCATTACTCAAGTCTTCGCTGGACAGCTCGGAACTAGCGAACTCGCTGCGGTTTCAGTTGAGAACTCCATTATTGCAGGATTTGCTTATGGCATCATGGTACGGTTTACTTCTGCAAAATTTTGTTCCTCAATATATTTTCTAGGAGATAGTTTCTCTCCAGTTCACCCCCATAGTAGGTTGGAATGTACTGCTAGACTTGTAGGATTCATTATAGGTCCATAATCTAAACCGTTCAATGTGTAGAGCTTATTGAGTACTGTATGCCTGTAAAAAATTACGTTGATTGGATATCAGTAATTCTTTGATCGGAACACATTTTTGTTAACAATTTATTTTTAAAATCAAAGAACAACCGATATCCGATCAATGTAATTTTTTATAGGTATAAAACACTCGACGAACTCTACACATTAAAATATTTGACATATCAAAACAGAACCTGTGATGAATCCACGGGGGCGACAGTAGCCATCTCCTATTTTCTCTGTCTGGTTCTATGTTTAGGGAACAAGGCCGGCCCAACTAAAACCTCAATTGGATATTTTTTTATTACTTGAAGTATTAATTTGAATAATATTTTTATTAATTTTTTATATTATGGAATATTTTATGTAAAATTTGTTTTCTTCTTTAATTATTGTAACTAAAATTGTAGACTTTAATATTATGGGTGCTTTTGGATATTAATTTATTTTTAATCTTTTTTATTATTATTAAGATTGTATTTAAATCATGATTTGAAAAGTATTTGAAAAAGAAAAAAGAAAGAGTTTGGATAGAGATTTGGAATTGAAAAAGGAAAAAACGCTTACTTTTTTTTTTCTTTTTAAATTCTTACCTAAATTTATAATTTAAATATAAAATAAATGTGTATTTTAAAAAAAATTATAGAGAGCTCCTAAAGTGTAGCCAATTCCCTCTCTTAACTTCCAATGTCTTTCTACAAATTGCTCACTTTTATTATGGGAAATGCTAGGTTTCATGAAGAATTTTCATAAAAATCATCATGAAAACTGTCTGCACCGTTAGATCAGGTATGTGTCTCATAATCCAACGATGCAGATGATTTTCATGAAAATTTTCATGAAACTTAGCATGACCCCTTTATTATTGTTAGGAAGTGATCCCCTGACATTAGGTTGAATATTTTAACAATTTTGACTTAGTGCTTTCCTAGTGCCCATCAATTTGAATCTCTTCCGTGCCACCTCATGGTCACTAGGCTCAAATGTTAGAATGTTTTGGAAATGTGGTTAAAAATTAGTTTTTTATTTTTATTTTTTTGATTTTTGAGTTTTATTTATTATTATTATTTTTTTATGAGAGATGAAATGTGTTAAAAATTGAAAAGTGATTTTTAACTTATTTTTCAAAATATTCCATTATTACTTGGATTAGAATGATGGTTTAGTCATGTGCTTATTCAATGATGTATTGTCATTTTTTTATTATTATTTTTTTAATTTTTTATTATTGGTTGGATACACCCTCAACAAAAACGTAAAATTACTCAATGGCAGGATACTTTCCCGACTTAATCTATCTTATGCTTAAAACTTCACCTCCACAATTTCTATGTTCAACCTTGAAATAAATATAAAAAAAAAAACCATAGGATCATTATTATGTTCTTTTATTTTATTTTTTGTCCAATTAGTTTTCATCGACGAAACTCACTCACTCTCCCAACGCTATTACAGTGGGGCATGGGAAGTGCTCTAGAAACCCTATGTGGGATAGCATTCGGAGCCGGGCAACTCGAAATGCTAGGGATCTACATGCAAAGGTCGTGGCTCATCCTCAACACCACTGCTCTCATGTTAGTATTTGTTTACATCTTCGCAACACATATTTTAAAAATCATCGGCCAAACCGACCAAATATCCGAGGAAGCAGGCAAATTCGCGCTGTGGATGATTCCACAGCTCTTCGCCTACGCCATGAACTATCCGCTCGCGAAGTTTCTTCAGGCGCAGGGAAAGTTCATGGCGATGGCGGTGATAGCGGGGTTGGTGTTGGTTTTGCATGCTTTTTTCAGTTGGGTTTTGATGATGAAGTTGGGGTGGGGCCTAGCGGGGGCAGCGGTGGTGCTGAACTCATCATGGTGGTTCATTGTGGTGGCTCAGCTGGTGTATGTTCTATGTGGGGCTTGTGGTGGTGCTTGGAATGGGTTTTCATGGTTGGCTTTCCACAATCTTTGGGGGTTTCTTAAGCTGTCTGTTGCTTCTGCCGTAATGCTTGCGTGAGTTTTTCTTTGTTTATTGTCTTGAATTTTGATTTAAGAAATTTTTGAAAATGATGGGTCTAAAGGATTTTTAGAATGATTAATTTTTTATATGAATCTTTTGGGCAAATTATTCTCATTATCTCTTTAATTTATCTCTGGTATCAATTCATAAAAATCTGCAAACTCTACCACATAAGAGCAACTTCAACCGAAATATCAAATCCTATGTGGCACAACATCTCAATTTTGACATGAAAAATGAAATCCACCTAATATCTCAAATGTTGAGTTCACATTTGACATAAACTCAACATGTTAAATTTGACATGTTTTATGTTGATGTCAAATGCTGAGTTCACCCAATAAAATAATTTTACTTTTAAAAATAATAAAATAATATATTTGACAGATTGAGTGAAGACTTTCTATATCAAATTGACATATGTTAATTTGTCACCCAAACCTTCAAAAAAAAATCTGACATCAAATTTTAAAAGTTTGGGTGAAGATGCTCTAAGTGCTATTGGCAGCACTAAATAAATGTTCATCAATTTGGTTATTATAATTTTATTTGCATCAAGTTTATACTTGAATTTTTACATTATATTAATTTTTTTTTTAATTGATAACACCTTTTAAAAAAATTATATTAAAATCAACAATAACAAAATAGTTCACTCACTCTCATAATTTAAGATGGTTCATTCTCTTTTTAAATTGATCATTTTACCTTTTATTTATGTTTAATTTCTTTACTGAGTTATTAACTAAATTATTTTGACAAAATATAAAAAATTAATATAATTGAAATTACAGACACAATCAAATAAGAGACAAATTACATGACTTACAAGTATAATTTTCCTTTTAAATTTTTTCATAAAACTTCTTACATGAATACTCACTGTAAATATGAATTTATTATTATTATTTTAAATATGATCTATACGTTAGAATAAATAAATTTATATTGTAATTTAAAAAAATAATAATAATTCTCTAACAAATATCATTTAGAAAAAATAAAGTGAACCAATTCTTTGAAGTGGGTGACACTTTGCCTAGTTTTCCTCACCTAATTTTGACATTTAACACACTCGACTGTTACACGTGTTTGGACTGTCACAACATTCCATTCATATTTTCTCTCTCTCATACACATTTTCGTGATCTGATGTTTCCCCCTTCTCCCTTCTCCGTTCTCTCTCTTCTTTGCTAACCCACTCTCTCCATATAATAAACAAGTTAATATATCACACTAACACACAAGTTAGCACATTTATTAAAAGTGAAAATCACAAAAATTGTAATAATTGTTCATAGACACTACTAGGAGGATCGACAAATCCATTAGGGCTTTGAGTGACCCACAGAATATTACATTAATTAAAGCTAGAAGCCAGCTGTTTAGTATCATAGAACAAAGCATTCACATGTGAACCGTTGTAGTGTGTAGGTTATTAACATACAAAAATGATTTGAAAATTTAATTCAATTAAAAATCGATTTTGAATTGAATAGAGTATTATCATAATTCATCACACTGTCTAACTCAAATCGTAAATGTCAATCAATTTCGCTTAAATTTCATCCTTAAAAATCACTGACTAAACATATATATGAACACATAATGATGGTAATAATAAAGTGTCACATGACAACCAAAATTGGATTGAGATTATATAATCCACATTTAACGATTGGTTCACAATAATTAAAAAGTCAACAAAACTTAACAAATAATATATTAAATCACCACCAGGGGTGGGTAGCAACGTGGAAATGTGCCTTCTTTTCACATAGGTGAGTAAGGTTCGACTCGTGATAGGGACAACTAGCATTTTTCTTAATTGGTTGAAGGTGATCGTGTTGTATTCTGATTGTGACTTTGCCTCCTAGGGGTGGTGTGCATTCCCGGTTTGTCGTTGGAAACTGGTTACCTCAAACTAGGGCCCACAGATGCTATGATATTTTACGAAGCATCTTTTTTTCTAGTTCAATATATATAATACACTAAATCCAAGCTCAAGCCCAAGCCCAAGCCCAACAACCAATATGAGGGGAGAAATAAACCACCACACAAAAAGGTATCAAACTCCTCTACATAGGAGTTGAACGTGACCTTACACCACAAAAGTATTATACAATATTAGGTCAAATGCCCTAATTAATTAAGGTGAACCTTGACAATTGCTTTTTAGTAGGTTTTTATTTCTATTTTTTTTAATTTAAAAAAGCACATGCATTTTATATTTTATTAAAACAGTTTACTTTCTTTTATGAAGAAAGTTTGAAAGTGTTTTATAATTAACATATTATCCTTACAATATTACCAAGTATTTGGATCAGTTTATAAACACTTCCATTTATTTTGGAGTCTTAAAATCAACGACCAGATAAACCTCCAGTGGTCTCAACGGTTGGGATATTTGGCTTTTATGAGATTTGACACTACAACTTCTTGGATGGTAAGCCTTTTGGTTGCCTCTCTTCCACCGAGCCAAACCCCTTGAGGTTATTGTCGAGGGGTGCCTCTATTTGCACACCACATTTCATCTCAAGGCAAACCATTAATTGGTTTATTTTTTATTATAATATTAATCTTATGTAAAATGACCACAGAGGACAAAGGGTTATGATACACACCTTATGTAGTTAGGTTCGACACTAAAATGTTTAACAAATGGTCAATGTTCGAAAGAAACACTCCAGACAAGTGGCTAAGGTTCGACAGAAATAGTCCGAACAAATTGTTAAGGTTCGAAAGTCCAGAGTCGAACGGTTTGCAAACTGAAATATTCAAATACAAATCTCATGGCAATGGAAAAAAGTATACAAAACCCTAAAATCTAAGTCAAATGAGAATTCTCACCTACTGTATCTCTAATGTGGTTTCCAATTGTGATGACAACAAGCACCATCGGCGTCTTGAGGAGTCTTCACCACTGGTTTTGTTCACTGGCGTCTTGAGGAGTCTTTACCACTAGTTCTGTTCACCGACGTCTTGAGAAATCTTCACCACTGGTTTTGTCCATCGATGTGTGGCAGTGACAATCAAATAGAGAAAGAAAGGGGAGATGGATCGTGGGTGGAGGTGGAGTATGTGAGTAAGTGAGTGAGGGTAAAGATGGAAGATTGTGGATGGAGTGTGTGAGTAAGGGTAAAGATGGAAAGTTATGGTGTGTATTGGGCAAATTACTTATTTATCAGTTTATTAAAGGTGTGCCTTGAGTAGTGGTGTGCCTTGAGATGAAAAGTGGTGTGCAAATAGAGACATCCATTGTCGAGTCCTTATTAACGTAATCAAAAGGATATGGTGAAATTTCTCAAACTACTGAAGGTAAAATCGTCTTTACACAAATTTAAAATTATTTCCAAAAAAAGTTTTATTTATTTATATATTATAAAGATGTAACATATTTAGTCAAACCAAACCGACTTTTTTTTAATTAAAAAGGAACTTATTTTGAGATTATAGAAGATCAATATAGGTTTGCATTACAAAAATAAAGAAAACAACAACACTATAACAATAATTTAGTAACTATAATAGGAACTACAATAACTACATACTCAATTCTTCAGTAATGGGAAAGTCAGTTGAATTTCAATTCTTATTGTCCAAATTAATTATTTTAGTTGATTTTTTGATTTTTTACAAAAATCCGTAGAGAAAATTAGAAAAAAAAATTGATTTTCATGAACTTTGATTATGATGTCTGGAGAAATTTTGCAGCTTAGAAAGTGGTATATACAATGTCTCTTACTCTCCTTGCTGGATATTTAAAGGATACTGAAGTTTCAGTGGATGCATCATCCGTATGGTGAGTTCTCTCTCTTTCTTTTCTTTCCTTTTCTTGGTTTTTTTTTTTTTTTTTTCTAATCATCAAAACATGAATTATATTAATGAAATCAGCAACTTTACAAACACATGATTACTGATGATGCAGTGTCGTCTAGGTGGATGGGTCGGACGCTCGGCCCCCTCACGGTCGGCCTCTCGCGCTCGGCCACCCTTACGGTCGGCCTCTTACGCTCGGCCACCCTCACGGTCGGCCTCTCACGCTCGGCCACCCTCACGGTCAGCCTCTCCCGCTCGGCCACCCTCACGGTCGGCCTCTCGCACTCGGCCCCCCTCACGGTCGGCCTCTCGCGCTCGGCCACCCTTACGGTCGGCCTCTTACGCTCGGCCACCCTCACGGTCGGCTCCACACCGGCCACCCTCACGGTTGGCTCTCGCGCTCGGCCCCCTCACGGTCGGCCTCTCGCGCTCGGCCACCGTTACAGTCGGCCTCTTCCGCTCGGCCACCCTCACGGTCGGCCTCTCACGCTCGGCCCCCCTCACGGTCGGCCTCTCGCGCTCGGCCACCCTTACGGTCGGCCTCTTACGCTCGGCCACCCTCACGGTCGGCCTCTCCCGCTCGGCCACCCTCACGGTCGGCCTCTCGCGCTCGGCCCCCCTCACGGTCGGCCTCTCGCGCTCGGCCACCCTCACGGTCGGCCTCTCGCGCTCGGCCACCCTTACGGTCGGCCTCTTACGCTCGGCCACCCTCACGGTCGGCCTCTCACGCTCGGCCACCCTCACGGTCGGCCACCCTCACGGTCGGCCTCTCGCACTCGGCCCCCCTCACGGTCGGCCTCTCGCGCTCGGCCACCCTCACGGTCGGCCTCTCCCGCTCGGCCCCCCTCACGGTCGGCCTCTCACGCTCGGCCACCCTCACGGTCGGTCTCTCGCGCTCGGCCACCCTCACGGTCGGTCTCTCGCGCTCGGCCACCCTCACGGTCGGCCTCTCGCGATCGGCCACCCTCACGGTCGGCCCCTCACGCTCGGCCACCCTCACGATCGGACTCGTCTGTCTTATTGTCACTATTCCCTTCGTTGGACTAAAGCTGCACTCGGGAATGAGGGACTACTGACATGGATAGGCCCAGATAGGCCCAGGAGGACCACAGCCCACCATCTAAACCTCCATTACACAACCCGGTTAGAAAAAACCCAGCACCACTGGAAGCCAACTGGGCAGGAGGACCAATGATGTCCGGACACATGGCAGATGCAGGAAAGGCCACGTCAGCAGACAAAGATCTGCAAAGTTATTGCCACAGCACATCACCATTAATGCAATCCATCACAGCATTTATTGCGACAGCACCTCTCAGCCGGAATGGCACCCCCTCACCCTGAACAAGACGAATGACGGCACAAGCTTTCGGCAGGGAACGAAATGATGACAAAAAGGGATATAAGCAAAGCTGGAAGACAAGAAAAAGGTTAAGCTTTTCTAACCCCTATCTCTCTCACTCTCTCTATCACCCAGACACTAACTTATTCGTCGGAGGGTTCACTGGGGGACTACCCCGTTCCCCATTGAACTTGCTTGCAGGTTATACCGGTGGGATTTCGACATTCCGACCCAGATTCAGGGAGCTTGGACCAGTCCGACCCATCTACCTAGACGAACTGCATCATCAATTACAACAGAAACCAAGTTGTTAAAAGGAGCATCATAGGTCACATGTTTAAAGTCTAAACATAGAACAATGAAGAATAATAAATTAATTTTATTCACGTACAAAATGAAAGATTGTGCTCAATAGTATGACAAAATATGCTAGTTTCTAACACTATTTCTACTCTATCTATTTAACCCAAATATGGCGTCTCTTTTTCACGTCTGGCTTATTTATACAGGCGGCTTTGACTTTTCGAGGATCCAAAAGGAGTCCTAAATATGGGACCTTTTAATCGGGTTTGAGTATAGGGTTATTCGAATCACTCAACTCATCTAACTCGAATCAATCTGTATATAAATCGGTTGTTTCGCAGACACAATACGAGTGAATGCGTTTTGAAATATAACATTATTACGGATTGTAGTTTACCTGCACCTGCAAGAATCCGCTCGTACTTAAACTTTTTTAAAAAAAAAAAACCTGAATCGTTAATTTCATTCATCCTATCCTAGATATTTTTATCCAACAAACCAAACCCTAATATCTTAAAATCAAAATCATTATTTAATGGCTTTGAATTGGATGAAATTTGATAACAATTTATTGTTATTTTATTATTGCATTTTAGATGAATATAAAAGTTAATGAAGAATTACTTTTAGATAAGTTTAGGATTTTAAATGATTTTACTTTAATTGTATATTGGGTAGCGAATGATTTTTAATTTAGTTTAAGATTTGAAAGATGTGTGTATTAGTTTATGATTTTATTTAAAAGTTTAAAATTTTGAATGATTGTTTATGTTAAGAATTGATTTTATTGGTTTTTAATTTTATCTGTTTTAATTCATTAATTATTAATGTTAAGCATTTGGAAAATTGGGGGAAAATGGCCCAAAATAAATATATACAAAACAGAAAAAAAAAGGCCCAAAAATAAATTTTGAAAGAAAAAAGTTCAATCCGCAAACCACTCCCACATTCTCAAACCCTATCCGTATAAACCGCAACTTGCATTACGGGTGGTTGCGGGTTCAATCTTTTCCCAAACCGCACATATACGGGGGGTCCAAACCGTAAACTGAACCATCGAAAACCAAACCTCGAGAAAAAAAGTTTATAATTAAAGATTATGTATCAAATTTGTTTAAATTGTTGCATTTAACAGTGTTTAAAAAGGTTATTAAAATTTATTTAAGTAACAAAGTTTACAATAACAAAAACGATCAAAATATAAGTAACCAAATAAACGAAGTCTTTTATTCCTTATTCTTTTCTTTTTTATGTTCAGAAACTATATATTTTTGGGAATCTACCTGTTTGATATAGTTATAAAATTATTAACATCATCAATCTTAATCCTCAATCATTACAAATCAAATAATCAATTAAAGGAAATATAAAATAATAGTCATGTAATTATCATAGATAAAAGAAAATATATATATATATATATATATTTAATCATGATCAAAAAATATTTAATTAAGCAAAACTCCATTTTTATATTACAAAATTGAGACTTTCATCATAGTTCAGCAAATAGAAAAGAATAGGAAAAAAAAAATACAATTCAAAAAAAGCTAAGAAATATAATAGTTTCTCAATAGTTTAAAAAAAATATATATATTTAGATGAATACTTCCATCAAAAAAATAAAAAATAGAGAGGGAAAGAAAGTACTAGGTCTTTGAAACCCCAAAATCTTCTGTTTTTCAGTTCTTATTGCCAGCTTAAAGCTTTGATTTTATTATATTTGCAATCATACTTCAAATATATTTAAAACATAAATTGAGGCCTCAAAATTTTGGGCCTTTCTATTTAGATTTGACCTCTTCGAAGACACTTCAAATTTTCTAATTGAAGTAGGCTTATCTTTCTAATGTAAGTGGGCCTTTTATTTTTGAATCAGTACAATACTTAATATAGTTTTGGGGCCTTTTTTTGGATATTTTGATGTCCAAACGGTGTTTTTATGGCTCCCAAAACGGCGGCCCTATATTACCCAATTTTAACGTCCTTTAGAACTTGTCACTTTGGGACTATTTGTTACAACTTTTTTGGGTGATTATAGCTTATTTTGACTTGAGAGTCTGTGCCAAATTATTTGGTGCAACTTCTGCTTATAATTAGGCAGAAATAGCTTAAATAAGCTTCAAAAAACTTATTATTTGAGAGTTGGAATAGGAATGCTTTTAACTTTTATTTTTTGATTATCAATTTTTAATTTAAAAAAACTCCACCAAACAGGACCTTTGTCTTTATATCTAATAACTTTCCGTGTTGAGTCATGCCCCATGTCCACTAAATCGACGATAAAGTGAAAATGTTCAAAGAAAAATCACATTTTGTCAACACACCTTGGTTATCTTTGGTAAAATTACTAGTACTTCAATTTTGTAATATTGCTGTGGTTCATAATGATGTTTTATGTAATCTTGAATTTCTTTGCAGTGTGAACATACTTGGCTGGACAACAATGGTAGGCTTTGGATTCAATGCAGCCATAAGGTTTGAATAGAAATACCCATTCAAAAATCTTAGGTTAAAAAATCTACCAAAATATTTATAAATAACTTAAAAATAAAAAAATAAAAAATCTTAAAACCGAAAATTTAACTTGTCAATTGACATGGAAATGTGCAGCGTAAGGGTATCGAATGAACTTGGGGCAGCACACCCGACAGCTGCAAAATTCTCAGCCATGGTGGTCGCAGTAACTTCATTTCTAATAGGTCTCTTCCTTGGACTCATTCTCATCATTGGCAGAAAGGAGTACCCGTCCTTCTTCTCAAACGATGCAGCGGTCAAAGAGCTTGTATATGAGCTCACACCATTGCTAGGACTTGCTATTGTTGTTTACAGTGTTCAACTTGCTCTCGCTGGTATTTCTTGATTATGACTCTCTAATGTTGCTTCTACTTATAGTTAATTTTATTTGTTGATTCTACATATCTACAAGCACTTGGCTTCTCTCCTTTCACTGGACCGTCCAGGACAATGACTTGTGATATCAAAAAGGGTGATTGGAGCATCCAATGATCGAAGAAAAGCCCAACCTTATGTAAAATTATGCTTTATTTTCTTGGATTAGAATTGTTTCCAATCCACTTTAGTGTGAACTCGACTGTGCAGCCCAACCCATGAGTCCCATTACAATTATCACTTCTGTCATCTAAATTATTCATTTTGTAGATCCATAAAAAGATCAAACTAATTTGATAAATTATCCATTTTTTTAAAGACAAAACTAGTAACATTGTTGACTACAATTATCATGATATCGCCTCTGACTTTTTTTCACGAATAATTCACATAGAATGACCTATAAATGAAACAACTCAGATCGTTAAAATGGGACATATGATAGGCTCACGGGCTAAACTGCACAGTCCAATCCACTGATCATCGAGTGATGATATTGATGCAGGGTGGCCATTGGAGCAGGTTGGCAAGCATACATAGCATATGTGAACTTAGGGTGCTACTATTTGTTTGGCATTCCTCTAAGTTTGCTAATGGGATTCAAGTTCAACATGGGTATCAAGGTATACTCTCATTGTCCTGTCGAAACATTTTGATTGATGTAGTTGGAATAGTTTGACCAATACTATTGTTAGACAACTTGTTTTTGAAAACAAAATTTTAAATTACACAAACAAGCATTTCTATGCAATGATCAATTATGCAATCAAAGTCTATCTAACATTGTATTTGGTTGGTATGTTTGTTTTAAATTTGTTAAGGTATTTGTTTGCTGCCATGATTGATATGCAGGGGATTTGGTGGGGAGTGATATCTGGAACAGTCTTAGAAGCCTGTGTTGTGCTGTGGATTATAAATAGAACAAATTGGAATAATGAGGTAACTACTCCCATAAACTTCCTTCAAAAAGATGCACCTTCTATTAGGTTGCAATGCAACTCGGTCGGGTTCAATGCAACTCGGTCAGGTTCAGTCAGATGGGTTAAGCATCTGTCCAGGCTCAGAGTTGCTTTTGCCCAAATTCGAACCAGAGTTTAATTCAAAGAAATTCAAGCCTGGCTTGCACAAATTCATATTGTATTGCCTCAAAAAAAAAAAAAAAAAAACCCCAAAAATTGTAAACACAAACCATAATTAGAAAATTAGTTTTGAGTTTGCATTATAATTTAATCTAACATGATAAAATAATCTATAACTTATAATATTTCATATTTATTATATATAATTTATATTTATTAACTATGAATTTCAGGTTGTGAAAATTTACTGCCCAACCCGGTCTAAATTTAATTCAGGCTGACAAATTTTAGTTCAAACCTTGAACAAATTTAAAATTATACAATCCAAGTCTTAAAATTTTTTTGAGCTAGAATCGAGTTCTTCGGGTTAGGCCTGTTTAAACTTGCAGCCCTCATATTAGATGAATGATCTATTGTAATAAGTCTTTAATCTGGTGTAAAATGCAGGCTTCTGTTGCTGGAGACAAATTAAAACAATGGGGAGGGGAGACAGATGACAGAGAAATTTGATTTGCAAAAATGGATTGGTTCCACAAAGCACATGGAAAACAAGTGACAAATCTGTGGGAAACCCACTTTGTAAATTTATTTATTTTTTAAGTAGTTTGTAACTGAGGATTTCTATTGTATAGATTATTATGCATATAGGCAGATAATAACCTAAGATTATAAATTTCTTTTTAAAAGAAGAAATAATAATGATAACAAAAATTTTAAGTAAATGAAGTATGTGATTTTGGATTTTTATAATTGTTCCAATTCCAACAAATAAAAGTGATTTTTCATTATTAATTTAAGCTCGTATTCACAAGTGTTTCTCCATAAACAATTGTAGTTAATATAGTAAAAACTATTATATATATACAAGACATGTGTTTAAAGAACAATTATTATTTGCTTTCTAATTATTCAACCTTTCAACTGATTCTAATTTTTTTCCTTTAATAAAACTTTTGGTATTGAAATTTTATTATGATTTTCTTTTTCTTTTCTTTTTTTTAAACTCAGTATATGGGTTAGATCTAGAACTTTAATATAACTCAAGTGGTTGTATTTTTATTTTTCTAAGGAGAAAAGTTTGGTGTTTAGACTTGGAGAAGCATTGAATATGCAATTGTGCTAACTTAATTTGCCAAACATCTCCAATAGTGTGTCAAAACTTCTTGAGCTATAAAGCCATTTTTGGCTAAACTTTCATTAAAAAAAATATTTTTTTAAATTAATAAAATTATAAAAACTCCCTTTAATGATGTACCAAATCTTGAGTTAATACTTGACAAAACCAAATTTGGCACAGGATTTCACTTTGCCAAATTTGTTACATTAACAAAGACAATTATAATCACTAGATGCTTTCTGAGAAATATATCTAATAGTCGAAACTAAATATGAATTTTTGTTTCATTCATATATGATATTCTAATAAATTACAATCATAATATAAAAATTCAATAAAAAAAATAATTAAAAAACCCTCAAAAGTGAAATAGAAACAACCCCAATAAGAGTGGTGCCACATGCACCAATTAGTATAATAACTAGTATATCAATACTAGTTATGACATTATTATTGACCCTACCCATTATACAAATTATAAATATTAAAAATATCTTAAATTATGTCACATCATCAATTGACATACTAATTAATATACTAATTGATATATATAGCATTAATCTCCCAATAAATATAGAGAATAAGATTCACATTTAAGTGAAAAGATCTAAGCCATCTAATGGCTAATCCCGTTGGTTTAAAATAAAATTAGTTGTACCAAAATAATATAACACTGTGGGAATAATATAGCTAAAATTTTTAAATAAATAAATAAATAAATATCTATATATTTCGGTATCATAAAAGTTAGGAAAATAAGTTATGTGAGAGGATTTGTTATTTGGTAGTCTTGCTTTAATAGCACTAAGGGTTGGTTTAGAATGTTCTAAAAAAGTGTATTTTTTGATTTATTGGCTTATATGGGTTGGGTTTGGGTTGGGTTGATGTGATGTGTTAGAGAGGTGATGTGATTTAAATAAGATGATGTGACTTAAATAGGATAGTGACTTTTTGTATTATTTAGGTTATGCCAAACTTAATTTGCACCCGAACCGCAGCACACCGCACCGCATCCCTTAGTCTTGTGGGTCTTTGTGCCCTATCATGATGATGTAGACGACGCCTTCCCTTCTACCTTAGGCCATGTTTGTTTGGACGGATTGAATTAGGTTGGATTAACATTCTTATGGCTAATAGTTCTAAAACTATGAATCCTTTGGATTGTATATCCTATCCTATATTTGGATTGAGTTAGGATTATAAAGAGGGATTAATAAAATATTATCCAATCCGATGTTTGTTTAAGGGGATTTGAATAGATAGGACATGACAAGATATGGGACATCCAATATATTGACCATGATACCTCTATTATAATTAATGTAAAATTTTGCACTAAAATGAGTTATAATTTTAAAAAAAACAAATTTTCATATTGTTACTCCACATCCATTTCGATTTATTTGAACAAAATTTAACCCACTTTTTTTAATAGAAAAAAAAAAAATAATTCAACTATAAAATTTATATATACATAAGCAACCATTTTAAAAAATACACTGCTATTTTAATCATCTAATCATTCATTGCTCAAATTCAAAAAGTATTTATTTGAACAAAATATAACCCCCACTTATTTTTTAATAAAAAAAAATCAAAAATCATTCAACTATAAAATTTATATATACACAAGCAATCATTAAAAAATATGCGCTATTATTTTAATCATCCAACCATTCACTGCCCAAATTCAAAAAGGCATTTATTTAAACAAAAATTAACTCTTTTTTTTGAACAAAAAAATATCAAAAATCATTCAACTATGAAATTGTAGAAATAAAAATCTACCATTCATCATTTCAAAATAAGCAGTCCAAGTAGCATATTGCAACATGAAGTAGCAAAATATGAGTAGTTCAATAAAAAAAAAGTAGCAAAAAGTCAAGTCCTTATTACATGCATTAGAGTAATCAAAAAAACTAAGTACGTAGAAGGATATAAAAGAGCCACGAGTCTATCATGGAGCACTCCCACGTAGCAACATCATCACCCACCTTAGTTTGTCATCATGTGTCAAGCTGAAGAACATGTCGAATTTTTGAGCACTTTGTGATATGATCTCTATAGCGACCCCGGTCTTTTCCCATTTGATTATTGTATCCGGACTTATGTTCCGTAGATTCCATTGTTGTATCATTGTTGTTGTTGTCCTTTAATTCTTTTTTTGAGTTATAGGATTTATTGGGCAGGTTATGTTACAGGTTGGTTGGTTTAGAAACCAAAAGTACATGTCCAGTTTTTGGGTTGGTCGCTCGAGCGAGCTCTTCTTCGCTCGAGCGAGGTCTTTGATTTTGGTCCTTCGCTCGAGCCAGGGTCCCTTCGCTCGAGCGAGCTTTGCGTCCAGTACTTAGACCTGATGGATGTGTTTCTTGGCTCGAGCGAGCTTCCTTCGCTCGAGCGAGTGAGGTGTATGTCTTTGAGTTTTTCGCTCGAGCGAGCTTTCCTTCGCTCGAGCGAGCTTCTGGGTTGCAGACCTGAAGCATCGAGTTTTTGGCTCGAGCGAGCATTTCTTCGCTCGAGCGATGATTTTCTGTGTCTGGTCGCTCGAGCGACCATGTCTTCGCTCGAGCGAGCCTGTCAGGTATAAATACGCAAAAGCGTATTTTAAAACAGTTTTCAGTTTTTTTTTATTCTAAAACCCTAAAGTCCGACTTCTCTTCTTCTCTAAACACCTTCTCTCCTAGGTTTGATCTAGTTAGGGTGGGTTTTTGCCCTAGTTGCTTTACAAATAAGATAGAGGGGAGTGAGGGCTTCCATTTAATCTGAGAAATTCGTGGTTTGGAGCACTTTGAAGTTTGGGCATCATCTTCTTCTTCTTCTTTCTGAGTTATATATTCGAGGTAGGGATTTCCTACTCCATTTATACGCTTTAATCATAAGTGTTAGTAATTTTGGTATGTGGGGGGTAGTTTGGTAATTTTGGTATGTGGGGGTAGTTTGGTAATTCTGGAAGAAACCTTAGGGTTTGGTTTAGATTAATTTGTATAATTAATTTAAAGGAATAATGTAGAATTTGGTTTAATTCATAGAATTGGGAATGTTAAATTTACATTCATTGTTATATTTATTTCTTGTTTAGAAATAACTGTTTTGGGCTATCGGTGGAGGATAGCCATTGATTGTTGTAGACCTTGCATGCGGCTTAGGTATAACTGAAATTATGTCACCTATGTTGACTGTTGAATTAATACAGAACATTACTTGTATTGATTATGTGTTGTATATGGCAATTGTGTGTTTCATTGCATATGCATTTTTACTTGGAGGAGATAGGGGATGAACTCCACGGTTTAGGGGAAGATAGGGGATGGACCTCTAAACCGGATTTATTGGGAGGAGATAGGGGATGGACTCCAGTAGCATCACTCTTATGTGTGCTTATTGTTTAATAGAAATATTTCTATTTATTGTGAATATGATACATCACTAAAATGTGTATCAGTTGGGAAGTATGGAAGTGAATTGATTGTGAATGATACAATACCACTATGTGTATTTGTTATGATTAGGTCTAACTTGAATTGTTATTCCTGTTGTATTGGAAGTAATGGTAATAAAGATGAAACCCTGTTGAGTTATTTGGCCAGGTTTCTGAGCCATAAGTGGAAAGTAAAATGTGCCATAGACAATGTGTCATAGGCAGTGTAGACATTCGTGTCATGAATATTGTAACTTGATTATAGTGTGTTAACCATGTATCAGATGCTAATGCTTTAGTTTTGCTTATGCTGGTTTAGTATTTCTTTACTGGGCTGTGGCTCACCCTATAAGGGAACTTTATTTTTCAGGTTCGGGTGGTTCACTCCCTCCAAGGACTTAGCTTGTGAGGAATTGAATTTGAAGACTTGTTTTATCTGTTATTTGTTTTATTTGACATTGTAATTCTTCAAGCCTAGGGCTTTATCTGTTTTGAGTTAGAACTCAGTAAATTGTATCCAAGTGTTGGCTTGGCAAGATGTAAGCCCGTAGGGCATTTATTATGGTATTTTATTTCGTAAGACTCTGATGATTGATGTAATAAATAATGTCTTCTTTTAATAATGCATGTTTTGTTTTATATTCTTTGGGTTGAATTTTGAGGGCGTTACAACTTGGTATCAGAGCGTACCGGGTTTGAATACTTTGGGTACGTGGGAAGTGATTAGTATCACAATGGGTTCGTCTCGTTTGATAGAGACTTAGTGTAATGATTGCATGCTTATATGATAACATGTTTATGTGATTATGTGGGTATGGAATGTAGTTTCTAGATATTGATTGGATCCTTGAGTTTCTAGTAGTCTTGTTGGAAAGGCACTTGATCAATGCTGCTTCCAATCGGAACTATAGTAACCCTTTTGGGACTATCATTATCCAGGAATGAAATTCGTAGGTGCTTATGTGATTATGTGCTTACGTGGTGTGCCTTATTGTTGTCCAACGCATTAGGACGTGAGTGTTTAGCTTTGGTACATTTATTAATGTGCTAACGTCTTTGTTTCCTTAATAGGATGTCAGGATGAGGACGAGGTCGCGGTAGGCGCGGTAGACAGGCTAGGCAGGAAGTGCCTATACCGGAGGAGATTCCGGCAGTCCAGGAAGGGGTTGGCCAGGCCAATGTGGCCGAGCCAGTAGGACAGCCGTTTTTGGGCGCTTTGGCCCAAGAGATAGCAGGGGCATTTCAGGCATCAGTTGACATTCTGAGGGCTGCGAATCCAGCCCAGGTAGTTCCGGCCCCGGTAGTTGCTGCAGATGCAGGGCCTTCTTTTCTGAAGAGGAGTTCTTCCGGTCTCAACCGACGTGTTTGTAGGTGATCCTAGCGAGCCGCTTAAGGCAGACGAATGGCTCGAACAGACAACGAAAACGTTTGAGATGCTTGGCATCGAAGACGAGGGGTTGAAGGTGACCTTGGCATCTTTCCAGCTGAAAGGGGATGCGGGTCAGTGGTGGAAATTCATTAAGGCTCGTGTTGGAGGTACATGGGAGGCGTTTGTGAATGCTTTTCAGGAGAAGTACCTGTCTCCAGCTGTTCAGGAGACGTTGAGAGATCAGTTTCTGCAGCTGAAGCAGAATAGTTCATCAGTGGCTGAGTTTGAGGCCTTATTTACTAGTTTGTCCAGGTTCGCACCTGAGTTAGTGGCGTCCGAGGAACGTCGGTGTATAGAGTTCGAGAAGAAGTTGAGGCGCGGCCTCAAATTGAGAATGGTGCCGACTATGATTAGGGATTTTGGGCGTTTGGTTGATGCAAGCAGCCCATACTGAGATCGCGATGCGGGAGGAGGAAGTAGGGCAGAAAGGCTCCAAGAGGAGTCAGGATGGTCAGGGCGATGGCAGGAGGCAGAGAGGTTTCACTCCTCAGCAGCCTCAGAGTAGCTTCTCTAGGTCTACTTTTCCTGTGCAGAGTGCTAGTTCAGGGAAAGGCAGTCAGGGAGACATCACTTGCTTCAAGTGTGGCCAGCTGGGTCACAAGTCTCCAGTTTGTCCTCAGAGGGGAGGAGTTTCAGAGAGCAGCATCTTCTTCGGCTCGATCTCAAGCCAGAGTCAGGGTAGAGGCCAGCCACTCTCGTGCTATCAGTGTGGTCAGCCAGGGCACATGAAGAGGTATTGCCCGCAGTTGAGTGGCACACCTGGTGCATCTGGTTTGAGGCAGACTCAGGGTCAGCAGCCAGCTCAGTCGGGTCGCCTCGAGGCCAATCAGGGGCTTCTTCTTCGTCCCAATCTGTGCAGCAGTCTACTGCTCCGAGGGGTGAGCAGGTTGATCAGAGGTCGTCTGGGCGCGTGTGCTGTATGCTGTTACGCGCAGTGTTGTACCCGCGCAGGATCTTGTGCCGACTCCGTCTGTTGTGAGAGGTACCTTCTTGTTTTGCAATTCAGTTGCTAGTGTTCTGATTGATACGGGTGCATCTCATTCCTTTGTGTCTGCTGCATTTGCATCTATTTTGGAGTTGGAGTTAGCTCAGTTAGCATCTCCTATTTGTGTAGTGTCGCCACTTGGGGGTGAGTTGATTTTGAAACAAGGTGTCAGGGGTTGTGATATAGAGGTCGATGATCATAGAATCCCTTTCTCTTTTGTAGTTATGCCCATGAAGGGCTTTGATGTTATTTTGGGTATGGACTGGTTGTCGTCATACCGGGCAGTTATTGATTGCTACCGTCAGAGGGTCACTTGTTGTACCGTGAACGGGGAGTGTTTTCGTTTTCTGGGGGACCGGGTTGGTAGTGTTTTGCCACCGGGTTATGATCCGCGAGGGCGGAGTGAGCTTAGTGGTCTACTTGCTAGTCTTTCGATTAGTGAGGGTGATGAGACCCAGATTGTGTTGCCGAGGGTGGTCTGTGAGTATTCGGACGTTTTTCCCGAGGATCTTGTTAGTTTGCCACCTCAGCGAGAGATTGAGTTCTCCATTGATTTAGTGCCCGGCACGGCGCCGATTTCTATGGCACCTTACCGTTTTGCCCCAGCCGAGTTAGTTGAGTTGAAGATTCAACTCCAGGAGTTGTTAGATAAGGGCTATATCCGTCCTAGTGTTTCGCCGTGGGGAGCACCGGCCCTCTTTGCTAAGAAGAAAGGTGGTGCTTTGAGACTGTGTATTGATTACAGAAAGTTGAATCGGGCTACAGTTAAGAATAAGTATCCTATGCCCCGTATTGATGATTTGTTTGACCAATTGAAGGGTTCCCGTTGTTTCTCTAAGATAGATTTGAGATCGGGTTATCATCAGTTGAGAGTCAGGGAGGAGGATATTCCGAAGACGGCATTCCGTACGCGGTATGGCCATTATGAGTTTCTGGTGATGCCATTCGGGCTCACCAATGCACCGGCAGTGTTTATGGATTTGATGAACCGGATCTTCCGGGAATTCTTGGATCGTTTTGTGGTCGTCTTTGTGGACGACATTTTGATTTATTCACCTTCAGAGGAGGAGCACGAGGCACACTTGAGAGTGGTGCTAGAGTTACTTAGAGCCCATAAACTTTATGCTAAGTTCGGGAAGTGTGAGTTTTGGCTAGAAGAGGTGAAGTTCTTAGGCCATGTAGTTTCTGGGGAAGGGGTGTCTGTTGATACATCCAAGACTGAGGCAGTGCAAGATTGGGCACAGCCTAAGAGTGTGTTTGAGATCCGCAGTTTTCTGGGATTAGCTGGGTATTACCGTCGGTTTGTGAAGGATTTCTCCAGGTTAGCTTCACCGTTGACTAGATTGACTCGGAAGGGAGTCAAATTTGTATGGACTGAGACTTGTGAAAAGTCGTTTCAGGAGTTGAAGGTTAGATTGACCACCGCTCCGGTTTTGATTATTCCGGAGAGAGGGTTGGGTTATGCAGTCTATTGTGATGCCTCACGAGAGGGTCTGGGTTGTGTGTTGATGCAAGAGGGGAAAGTGGTTGCCTATGGCTCACGTCAGTTGAAAATTCATGAGAAGAATTACCCTACGCATGATTTAGAGTTAGCAGCTGTGATATTTGCCTTGAAGATTTGGAGGCATTATCTTTATGGTGAGAGGTTCGAGGTATTCTCGGATCATAAGAGTCTGAAATATCTGTTTACACAGAAAGACTTGAATTTGAGGCAGAGGAGGTGGATGGAGTTCATTGAGGATTATGACTTCGAGTTGCACTATCATCCGGGGAAGGCCAATGTCGTGGCCGATGCCCTTAGTAGGAAATCTGTTGGTGACTTAGCTAGTATAGCCATCCGGGAGTGGGAGATGTTGGGTACAGTTGGGGAGTTTGATTTGCATCTGGGCGAATCCGTAGAGGCTGCGGCCTTGTTTTCTGTTGTTGCACAGCCTACACTTGTGACTCGAGTGTTAGAGGCTCAGAGGGGTGATCTTGAGGTAGAATCTCTTCGAGAGAAGATTTCTAATGGGAAGGTTGAAAAGGGTTTGACGGTGTATCCCGACCTAAGTGTGAGATACCGAGACCGTTTGTTTGTGCCGGAGTCTTGCCGAGAGGAGGTACTCCGAGAGTTTCATCATTCGCGCCTTGCGGTGCATCCGGGAGGTACTAAGATGTATCGGGATTTGGGTCGCCAGTTCTGGTGGCGGGGTATGAAGAGAGATGTGGCAGCTTTCGTATCTAGGTGCCTTACTTGTCAGCAAGTGAAGGCCGAGCATCAGAGGCCAGCGGGTTTGTTGCAACCCTTGCCTATTGCCGAGTGGAAGTGGGAGCATGTCACTATGGACTTCGTTGTGGGTCTTCCGAGGACTCAGCGGGGTAGTGATGCTATTTGGGTGGTTGTAGACCGGTTGACGAAGTCGGCGCACTTCATTCCGATGCGTGTTAGAGATTCAGTAGATCATCTTGCTGAGTTGTATGTTCGGGACATAGTGAGGTTGCACGGAGTCCCAGTGACGATCGTCTCAGATAGAGATCCTCGTTTCACTGCCAGGTTGTGGCAGAGTTTGCAGAGTGCTTTAGGCACTAAGTTGACCCTTAGCACGGCTTACCATCCTCAGACTGACGGGCAGTCCGAGCGTACTATTCAGATCCTTGAGGATATGCTTCGGGGTTGTGTTCTCGACTTTAGTGGGTCGTGGGAGAGGCACTTACCATTAGTGGAGTTTGCCTACAACAACAGCTTTCAGTCTAGTATCGGTATGGCACCGTTTGAGGCCTTGTACGGCCGACCGTGTAGATCTCCTGTTTGTTGGGCCGAGGTGGGTGATGCACCTTTGTTGGGTCCGGAGTTGGTGAGGGAAACGACGGAGAAAGTTGAGCTTATCCGTAAGAGGCTTGTTACAGCACAGAGTCGTCAGAAATCTTATGCTGACCGTAGGAGGAGACCTTTGGTATTTGAGGTGGGTGATCATGTCTTTTTGAAGATATCACCTAAGCGGGGTTTGATGAGGTTTGGGAAGAGCGGGAAGTTGTCCCCCGGTTTATTGGGCCTTTTGAGATCCTTGAGAGGATTGGCGAGGCTGCTTATCGTTTAGCTTTGCCACCGCAGTTATCCGGAGTTCATGATGTGTTTCATGTGAGTATGCTTCGGAAGTATGAGCCAGATCCGTCACATGTACTGGATTGGACTGATTTAGTTGTTGATGAGGATGTCTCGTATGAGGAGAGACCGATTCGAGTTTTGGATAGGCGGGATCAAGTCCTGCGTGGCAAGACCATCCCTTTGGTGAAGGTTTTGTGGAAGCATCACGGAGTGGAGGAAGCCACTTGGGAACGTGAGTTGGAAGTCCGTGAGAAATATCCGGACTTGTTTACTGATTTGTAATCTTGTATTTAGATTATGTAATATTGTTGAACTTAAGAGCTTTATATATATATGTCTTAAGTTGGGAAAACATTGAGAATGTTTTGGTTTAATGTTAACATTTTGAAACTTGCCTTTTTACGGAAGTGGAGTATAACATTAATATATTGAATGTGTTAATTATATCATGAGATTGAATATGATATGGAAATTGTTAACATTGAAAAGATTAATGCATAATATTGATGCAAGTTGAATATATGTTGATTTACACATATTATGAGATGCCTCTTGATTAGAGATGAAGTGACCGGTATTGGGTCAAGATGTTGTTTATTGCTTTATGATATCATTGGGAATTGAGAAAAAAAAAAAAAACTTGTTTTTACAAACTTATGCTAAATTTCGGGGACGAAATTCTTTTAAGGGGGGGAGGTTATAGCGACCCCGGTCTTTTCCCATTTGATTATTGTATCCGGACTTATGTTCCGTAGATTCCATTGTTGTATCATTGTTGTTGTTGTCCTTTAATTCTTTATTTTGAGTTATAGGATTTATTGGGCAGGTTATGTTACAGGTTGGTTGGGTTTAGAAACCAAAAGTACATGTCCAGTTTTTGGGTTGGTCGCTCGAGCGAGCTCTTCTTCGCTCGAGCGAGGTCTTTGATTTTGGTCCTTCGCTCGAGCCAGGGTCCCTTCGCTCGAGCGAGCTTTGCGTCCAGTACTTAGACCTGATGGATGTGTTTCTTGGCTCGAGCGAGCTTCCTTCGCTCGAGCGAGTGAGGTGTATGTCTTTGAGTTCTTCGCTCGAGCGAGCTTTCCTTCGCTCGAGCGAGCTTCTGGGTTGCAGACCTGAAGCATCGAGTTTTTGGCTCGAGCGAGCATTTCTTCGCTCGAGCGATGATTTTCTGTGTCTGGTCGCTCGAGCGACCAGGTCTTCGCTCGAGCGAGCCTGTCAGGTATAAATACGCAGAAGCGTATTTTAAAACAGTTTTCAGCCTCTTTTTATTCTAAAACCCTAAAGTCCGACTTCTCTTCTTCTCTAAACACCTTCTCTCCTAGGTTTGATCTAGTTAGGGTGGGTTTTTGCCCTAGTTGCTTTACAAATAAGATAGAGGGGAGTGAGGGCTTCCATTTAATCTGAGAAATTCGTGGTTTGGAGCACTTTGAAGTTTGGGCATCATCTCTTCTTCTTCTTCTTTCTGAGTTATATATTCGAGGTAGGGATTTCCTACTCCATTTATACGCTTTAATCATAAGTGTTAGTATTTTGGTATGTGGGGGGTAGTTTGGTAATTTTGGTATGTGGGGGTAGTTTGGTAATTTTGGAAGAAACCTTAGGGTTTGGTTTAGATTAATTTGTATAATTAATTTAAAGGAATAATGTGGAATTTGGTTTAATTCATAGAATTGGGAATGTTAAATTTACATTCATTGTTATATTTATTTCTTGTTTAGAAATAACTGTTTTGGGCTATCGGTGGAGGATAGCCATTGATTGTTGTAGACCTTGCATGCGGCTTAGGTATAACTGAAATTATGTCACCTATGTTGACTGTTGAATTAATACAGAACATTACTTGTATTGATTATGTGTTGTATATGGCAATTGTGTGTTTCATTGCATATGCATTTTTATTTGGAGGAGATAGGGGATGAACTCCACGGTTTAGGGGAAGATAGGGGATGGACCTCTAAACCGGATTTATTGGGAGGAGATAGGGGATGGACTCCAGTAGCATCACTCTTATGTGTGCTTATTGTTTAATAGAAATATTTCTATTTATTGTGAATATGATACATCACTAAAATGTGTATCAGTTGGGAAGTATGGAAGTGAATTGATTGTGAATGATACAATACCACTATGTGTATTTGTTATGATTAGGTCTAACTTGAATTGTTATTCCTGTTGTATTGGAAGTAATGGTAATAAAAGATGAAACCCTGTTGAGTTATTTGGCCAGGTTCTGAGCCATAAGTGGAAAGTAAAATGTGCCATAGACAATGTGTCATAGGCAGTGTAGACATTCGTGTCATGAATATTGTAACTTGATTATAGTGTGTTAACCATGTATCAGATGCTAATGCTTTAGTTATTGCTTATGCTTGGTTTAGTATTTCTTTACTGGGCTGTGGCTCACCCTATATGGGAACTTTATTTTTCAGGTTCAGGTGGTTCACTCCCTCCAAGGACTTAGCTTGTGAGGAATTGAATTTGAAGACTTGTTTTATCTGTTATTTGTTTTATTTGAACATTGTAATTCTTCAAGCCTAGGGCTTTATCTGTTTTGAGTTAGAACTCAGTAAATTGTATCCAAGTGTTGGCTTGGCAAGATGTAAGCCCGTAGGGCATTTATTATGGTATTTTATTTCGTAAGACTCTGATGATTGATGTAATAAATAATGTCTTCTTTTAATAATGCATGTTTTGTTTTATATTCTTTGGGTTGAATTTTGAGGGCGTTACAATCTCACAAGCATCTAGCCTTTCATCAAGAGTAATTGGCAGCTTAATGCGTTCATCATTCAAACTTGCCCGTTTAGATGCGAGATCATGTTCATAACCCATTCTTCGACCAATGAAATCCAACTTTTCATTGGTGGCAGAAAATACCTCACCCAACTTGTTAGCAATCATAGACAACCCTTCCACTACATCATCATTGCCTCTAGGCCTCTTCTTGTTGTCATTCTTTTTGTAGAACTTTCAGGTGGTCGTTTGACTTGATGAGCTGGAGCAATTTATTCCCTCGCCGATATGACTACTAATACCCATATGTTCAAGAAATGTGCCATCATCTACAAGACTGTTGAACAATAATTCTTCCTCAGCATTTATAGCATCAACTGCATCAGCAGGCCTTCAGCAAACTCCCCCGTAGCTCGATCCTTACCAAATATGTGATCCATGAGTCGAAATACGGAAAACTTTTGTTTCGTAGATTTTTCGCATCGCTCTCCCTCTACAATAACCAGTTTCAATTAATATCTCCAACTTAAGATTAAAGAAAAATGAATTAAAAAATTAATAACTTATACAAAGTAACTTAAAAGAAAGTATTTACCCGAACATATGCTTTCCAGACACTATCACTCTCAACATCAATTCTTTTTTCGGTGTCATTCCATCCAAAAACCACTAGTACCAAGCATTCCTGCTACACAGTTGTGTGCTTCTTCCATATCTTTATCTTTGATTCGATGTGGGGAGTGCCGCGAAGGTTTGTCCCGGGTAGCATCTCCAACAATTTCTCCTCTAATTTCATAAGGTAGCCGGCTTTGAAGGCATTGTCCTGTTTCATTCCATTGTTGACAATGTGCATCAAGGCATTAATAAGACATTGCTCTTCTCGTGGGCTCCACAATCGCCTTGGTTTTGACGGATCAACTTTCTCTTTTACTTTTTTACGAGAACTAGACACTTCACTATCCATGCCTAGCAAAGAAGAACAAAGAAAAGTGTGCATGTTAGTCTCCATTATATGATTATCAACCTGTTAATGTGCCAAAACAAGTCAATACATAAATGGATTTCAATAATCAAAAAATTTCATACCCATACATGCATGTAACAAATCCGTGAGACAAAAATATCGTTACTTAAAAAATATGCAATCACCAACAAAAACCATACAATTTTTGCAAATCATGGTTCAACATCCACAAGCTAATACAAGTTCCAAGTATAAATCAAATGAAACTACATCATACTTGTAACAAGTACTTTTACAAATATTGAAACTATCATTGTCATGCCTCCCTACTAGCCAACCAATTGTTATATAGTTGCATTGTAAGTGTATCCCGCCACCCAGTCCACTCATTAGATGTCTCAACGGTGTCAACAAAATCATCTCCCAATTGAGGTTGATCTTCTATGTCATTATTTAGCCTCTCTTCTATTGGGTCAACCGGCATCACTTGACGAATGAGGTTGTGTAACAAACAACATGCTGTGATGATACGGTTTTGAGTTCTAATGGGGTAGTATGATGCACAACGAAGTATTGCCCATCTTATTTTCAACAAACCAAAACACCTTTCTATGACATTTCGAGCTGATGCATGTTTCATATTAAAAAATTCTTGATAATTAGTTGGAGTGGCCCTACTCTCCAAACAGACAAATGTGTCGTTGGCCCCGATAAGGTGCTAGAATCCTTGTCCATTTGTATACCCGACATCTACTAGGTAGTAGTACCCTGTATGAGATGTTATTTATTAGAATCTATTATTAAGTAAAACTTAGTAATTCCATCAAGCAAAGTTAATTATTTATAATTACCAGTTGGAATTCTTAAGCCATTGGGTCGATTAATCGCATCCCTCAAAACCTTAGAGTCTGCAGCTGACCCTTCCCACCCCGACAACACATGTTTGAAGTTCATGTCCTGAGAGCAAACTTCTAGAACATTGGTAGCAATCTCCTCCTTCCGCGTTCTATACCATGCTTGGTAAACCACTGGTACACGAACTTTAATATAGGTTCCATCAAATGCTCCAAGACAATTCTAATACATAGAAGACATTGTAATAATTATGAGTTGTAAAAAAAAAAAGTGTAATGTATTTTATTAAATGTTTTACAAACTACATTTACCTGGAAGCAATTCCACCTTGGATCAATGCATGCTTGTGTTATAGGATTTGGTGTCCTAAGTAAGTGGCCTTGAAGGCGCAACACAGCTTTTAGGACATCATTGAAATGTCGACTTACAGTCTCTCTGGACCTAAAGAAATTGAACTTAAGTTTTCGTACTTTCAAGTCATGTGCCAAGACGTAGAGGAACAAGGCCATCTTCTCTTCTAAGGTAACATGTTTTGAATGCCCCAACCCGCCTATTGTACGAACTATATGGCATAACGTCAGAAAACAACGCCTATCCATACGAAATTGTTCAATGCATGTAATGTCGCTTTCTCTCACTAGCCGATTAATGTGGTCCATTTGTTCTTGCAATCGATTGGGCCCTCGAATAACGGTACGAGGATACTTATGAATGTACCTCTTCAAGACAATTTCAATGGCAATATATGCTACAACGCATAAGGTATACAATTCTTGCATTACAACTTGCAACACTATGTATAGCTCAAGCTCCTCATTACTCTCATCTCCAAAACCATCAAAATTGTACTCCATCTATGCAAATAATGATGCACATCAATATATTAGACTACAAGAAAACTTCATAATTCCAAAAAAAAAAAAATTTTAACAAAAAAAAAATAATAATAATAATAATGTAGAACATATGAGCATAACAATCTCTATAAATATATTCTTAAACTGGGTTGCTTAAACTGTCTACAAATCAATCACAAACATCAAAGTTACATCAACTAAATGATAAGAGTTCAGATAACATCTCTTCCATCACAACTCTCAGTAAGTACATATCAAAACCAGTTTTGTTCTTATTTTTTCAACTTAAAAATAAATAAATAAATTCAGCTAAAAAATGGAACAATAGGCCATAGCAAGTAAAATTTTTGACAACCACCAATATTACCAACAAAAGGAGGGGTGGGGGAAAAGCAACATTGGGAGACTCCATGTCACTTTAAATCAAGTGCAAGACTTACATTAATTGAGTAAACACACTCCAAAAAAAAAAAATTCTTTCAAATACATGCTAGTATTCAAAGCGAGCATGGAAACTACTCTTTATAAGGAAGAATAAACAAAATTAATAAACATGCCAATAGAGGAATATATCGTATAACAAAAATGGAAATAAAACAAAACTTAGTCATAGGCTTATTGGCTTCTGCAATTTTCCTATCTAGTTGATATAATTTCAATGTGATATTTCAAAGACATACAAATCTAACAATATGAACTCACAATCAACAAATCTGAGATTTCAATGTAAGTGAAAAACTCATAACCCTAGATATGGATCTATGAAGATGAAGAGAGAGAAAGAGCAATAACTATAACAAAACCAATGTAAAACAAAGATTCATAGCAAATCAAACCGAGCAAGGATCCTCTAGAGTGAAATTTCCCTAAAGTTTCCTAGAGTACTACATTGTGTGGTTGAGATTTACTGGCAAGTCACATCAGAAAAATTGATGTGACTTACCAGTAAATCTCAACCACACAATGTAGCACTCTAGGAAACTTTAGGGAAAAAATCACTCTAGAGGATCCCAATTCAATCAGACCATGTAATAGCACCTTAATTCAAACCGAACATAAACGGAAAAAAAAAAAAAAAAAAAAAAAAAAAAAAAAAAAAATTACTCACTGAAATTTGTTGAGATCAGCGAATCAACAAATGGTGGATCCAAATCGATGACAGTTGCCTTGTTGAGATCAACGAATCAACAAATGGTGGATCCAAATCGATGAACAGTTGCTCCAGATTTATAAATGGTGGCTCCAAATCGGTGATCAGTGGCTCAAGCTCGGCAATGAACTTTGAAGACTCTCATCCCATCACAGCAATGTCGAAGAAGTGAAGGTTGTAGAATAAAATAATCAACAAATATGATATATAGTGAGGGTTAATTTGGTCATTTGATGAGTTAGTCCAGACTTTGGCTAATCTCCCAATTTATATCACATCCCTCTTTGTGGGATTGAATAGTCCATCAAATGTGGGACATCATATCCGAAACGATTGTTAATCCGTACTTCAATTTTTTAACCAAACATCGGATTAATAATTTTCTTGAACTATTAGTCCAATCCTAAACCCATGTCCATCCAAACAAACATGGCCTTAGGGTTTTTAAGTAGCTCTAGGTCCCACTTTTATTTCCATTTTATCAAAACTTTATCCCCTATTTATCTAATTGGCTAATTGGATAAGACTTGTTAAAGCAACTCGTGTTTTTCGAGTGAAAGAAAAAAAGAAAAAAGAAAAAAAAAAGTTATATGTAAATCTTTTTGGCACCAGTGTTTATTTTTAGTATCTATTTTTTATTTTTGGAAATTTTTAGACAGTTTAAAATTTTATTAAATTCTTAGAACCACAAAAAATTGATTGTTAGCAATATTAATTTTTTTTTTTCTTTTCACTTCTCACAAATTTTTCAGCCCTACCCATTGCTCATCACTATCGTTGCCCACTACATTTGGCCACCATATTTGATTGTTAGCAACATTACCTCCAACTAGCAACAACCTTTTCTGTTTTTGTTTTTTTTTTTTTGTAAATTACATTCGGTCATTATCTTGTACTGTGATAAATATTTTTGGCCACACCTCTCTATCTAGTGGTCAAAACAATTTTTAAAATATATATCAAATATGTTTGTTATTTTTATATGTAGTGAAAATAAATATAAATATATAATATTTTTGTAAATAAAAAATTAATAAATATAAATGTTACCAAATAGCACTGAATTACCAACTCTTTTTTGTTTTGTTTAGATGGAAAGTGTGGATAAGTTTTGCTTTTTCTTTGGAAGAGGGTAACTTCTTGAACTTATGTTCAATTGTATCCTAAATTTAATGAAGTTTATTTATTTTTTATTTTTTTGAATCACTTTAGTTGAAAAGTATTTAAGGATGAAGGACTTTTAAATATTTCTCCTCTGGTTAAGAGACAAAAATAATTGTTATTAATTCTATTATTTGTTTGATTTTTTTTTTCCTGTTAGGATTATGCATTTTGTAATTAAAAAAATGTTATTAATTCTATTATTTGTTTGTTATTATTATTTTTTTTTCTACTACAATTTTTTTTTTTGGGCCAGCAGGCCAGACTGAGCTGGGTTTCAAAATGACGGCCTAGGCCCATACTTAAGGTTTTGGATTGGGCTCGAGCCTGTGCCTAATTGAGTTGCGCCCGTCTCGAGCCCCCCACCGACCATTTTTACACCCCTAGTTATGTCGTTTGTGGTTTTGATTATGACCTAGTTTGGTATTAATTATGACTTGATTATGACTAGAAATGGACACATGATTCAAACATGGGGAGAACAAATATTCTAACAAATTTTTTAAAAAAGAAGTGTAATCAATTTCTAAGGATATAAAAGATGAAAATAAGATAAAAAAATGTAAATAAATAAATATATTTTTCTATATTTGTTTTGAGTTATAAAATATCAATTGTAAAACAATCTATCGACATTAATTGTGAGAAACTAGATTTTTGTTATATTTTGTCTAAATTATTAAATTTTGTACATTAAACCCCGTGCTGCATATGTTGGAAAAATAGTTTTATGGTGACTTTAATGTGAAATTAAAGTATGTCTCAACCATTGGTAGAGGTGAGATTAAATGGGTTTAAATTGTTTATAACAAGATCTTTACACCATAAAAAAAATGACCAAAAACATTAAGAATTGAATAAAAAATTGTCTCATAAAGTTGGTCTCATGAATGAAGTATTGGAAATTGTGTATAACTACTAATTCCACATTGATTGTAGAGAAAAAATTTGATGGGTATTTAAATCTCAAGATTTTGATAAGGGTATGAGCCTTTTGGGGCATCCAAATTTTTTTGAAGGAATGGAGTTATAGATGCTTGAAGGATGGGCTTAGTCCAAGTTGCTTACACAAAAATTGTCACACACGCACGCGCCGCCCGCCGGGCCGGGTCCGAGTCCATGGATCTTGAGGCTTGAGGCTTGCTGGAATGGGTTAGATTTGGGCTGGGTTGGATTGGTGGTCCACCAACCTAATCTTTTTACGGCAAGATTTGTTTGGTGGCCGTAGATATACACACGTGTATATACAACGTGTAATTCACTTACTTACTTCCCATTATTGTGCATTACTTCATCAGTTTTGCAGAAGTAATGGGTGCATTTGCTGCTAGCCTTTATGGCTGGGAGGTTGCTCCTCTGTTCCCCATTGTATATAAAAGGAGGCCATTTTCGTTGGTTTCAACACAGAAATTGCTGCCGTTGTCAGTTCGCTAGAGCTAACAGAATTGACTTCTGCGTTAGCGAGTTCTAGACCTTCGTATCTTAGAAGATAGAGGCCGATAGACCTCCAACACCCACGGTGAGGCGACGAATATGTTTTAAGGAGACTGTGGTACCACACAGGTTTTGGTTTGCTATTTTTTCTATGCTTTATCTTGTTATGTATTTCTATTAGATCTACTTGTAATTTCCCATGTTTTCATTTTCTATAATTTAATTCAAAATGTAGTCTTTAGCATGAGTTAGATTTATGATTTATTATTATGAAAATCAATTTAATTAAGTATGAGTCTATTTGTTTATTTTATTTAAATTACACAATTTATACATCAATCTTAAAACAGATTCTATATGTTTTCCCTGATATTAGATAAATAGATTCATATGTAATAAATTAAGAAAAATGTTTCATGCTACTAATTTAGCACCACTAATGACGTGGCATCATGTGGATCCCATCATTGATGTGATAGTTTGGCCTTTGTTGTTGTTGTTTTTTTTTTTTTTTAGTGATCCTTTTAAAACTTTAAATTAGTGCTCTAAATCGAAATTGATAGATTAGTACGGTTGCAAATGATGCATATGTATAATCACTTTTTACATAGAAGGCATGATTATGGTTTGACTTTTATTCATTAGATTTAATTGTTAAAAACAAAACTGCATGCTATTGTTCTTGTTTTCCGAACCACCTGGAGGAATTCCCACATGCTGATAGCTATTGTTTCAATGATACCTACAATGAGATTTAAATTAAAAACAAACAAACAAACAAACAAACCAGTATTTGATGCTATTGGATATGGAAGTGCATGATTAATTTTATAGTATATGCGAATATATTTATCATGTGTAGGGGTGTAATTTTGGCTCGGCCCATATCGGGCTTTGCGGGCTCCCGCCAAAAATCAGGCCGGGCTGGAACAGCCCACGGGACAGAAAACTAGGCCCAGGCCTAAGGGTATTCGGGCTTTGGGTGGGTCAGTGGGCCGGGCTTTGGGCTGGGCCCCTAGGCTTGGGCTTAGGCTCGGGCTCGGGCTTTGGGCGGGCTTGGGCGGTCCTAAATAATTTTTAATTTTTCATTTTTATTTTTTCCATCAAAATTTTATTATTTTTCATTAAAAATAACACTGGGACTCGAGTGGGCTGGGCGGGCCGGGCCTCGGGCCGGGCTTTTGGGCGGGCTTTGAGTAGGTCGATGGGCTAGGCCACGAGCCGGGCTTCAAAACGATGGACCAGGCCCTGGCCCAAGGCCTCAGGCTGGGCTGGGCTTGGGCTCGGGCCTTAACGGGCTGGGCCCACCTCGGGCCGCCGAGGAGGGGGGGCTTCGGGCCGCCGGCGGGCCACGGGACAAAATTACACCCCTAATCATGTGCTTCGGCACTGTTGCCTTGATTAGTCCACTGTCGGGCTGCATAACTTTATGCTTGGGAAGTCACATGTATCTACATATTAATTTATTTTGCATATTGTTTGGTTCGAGTATAAGGTGTTAATTTTATGAGTATGATTTTTAATTTTTTACCATGATTTACATGTCTTTTATTTTATAATTTTATAATATAATTTGAATGTTCATGAGTATTTCAATTTTTTCCCCATATTTATTATTTTCTAGATTTTTAAGATAATGTGCATGTTCTTTATTTTCTAGAATTATGTACATACTTATTTCTAGATTTTAATTAATTTGCAGGTTAATTGCTTCTAATTTTCTAGAATTATTTACATATCAAGTGCTTCCTAGAATGGCCTGGTAATAGTTTATTCTTCTAGTATAATTATGCATGATTTTGTATTCTAGAATTATTTGGCTGTTAATTGGTAATAATTTCCTATAACTCCCATCGATTAATTTTAATTTTTAGAGTTATAAGTTTTGTAATTTATTTAAAAGTTATAAGTTTAGTTGTGTAACTTACCTAGCCTTTTTAATTTTTACTTAATTTTGTTATTAAATTAATTTATTACTTTTACAGTTTCTTTCAATTGTTTTCTTTGTGTTTTGTTGCGTTTTTCCGCTAACTTTTTTTACAAGAATACCTATATGTAAGGGAAGGGAAAAAAATCCAAATCCAAATGAATAAATTTGGAATTGCAATAAAAATTTGGATTACTAACCTTTTTGTTGAACAGAAATACCTAAGCATGGAAAAGAATTTTTTGAACCATAAGAATCCTTATTTGGATTGGTTTCATTTCTTAAAATGTGAAGCAATATTTTTCTTGTGTTTTTTAAGCAAGTTTGTTTGCTTAGTGTTTTGGAAGCATTTTATTTGTTTATACTTCTTGTAGTAATTTTTTTTTTTAATTTCTTGTAATTTATAGCAATTTTTTAATTGCTTGTAAATTTGAAACTTGGTTTGTTTTAACTTAATTTATTCCTTGGAAAAGTTAATTCTAAAAATTGTTTCCCATGAATTAGGAGTCAACATAGTCTTAATGCTCGCCGTAAAAACCTTTCTACGACGTGCAACACGCGTCATATTATAACCAGTCATGGAAAGTCATTCACTTTCAATGACATACTTTGTACGTCGTTAAAAACTATTTAACGAGAGATTTTATTCGTCGTCATTACTTTTTCTACGACATGTTATAGTACGCCGTTAAAAACTATTTAACGACAGATTTTATGTGTCGTCGTTATTTTTTCTATGACTACTTTTGCACGCCGTTAAAAACCCTTTAACAACAAATCTTGTGCGTCGTATTTTATTTTTCTACAACAACTTTTGCACGCCGTTAATTCAAGGAACAAACCACGACATTCATTACTGGCCGTTGAATATTTAATACAATGACCTATTTTGCTTGTCGTAGATAGCCTAAGTTTTACAGCATTTTTTGCATGCCGTAGAATATGTAAATTTAAAAAATAAAAAATAAAAATCAACAGGTCATATTTCACCTATTTTGTATAATTTAAGAAAAAAATACAAACAAGTTTCACAAATATATATATATATATATATAAGCATTAATCAAACATCAAAATATTATTTCAAGTATCCATAAAAACTATCCATAAGTTCTAAATATCCAAAAACTATCTATACATTCCAAACCATCTAAAAACTATGTTTCTAAAAATAAAAAACTATCGCTAAGTTCTAAACCGTCCAAAATGTTCTAAATCATCCAAAAAAATATTGGATATTTCCTCAACGATGGGAAATCAACAATATTGTTAGATGGGAATGTAGAGACCCTAATGTTTGGTAACTGCACGTGAAACCCTAAGCCTTAGGTTAATAGCATTTTAGCCCATAGTTCCATAAAAGTCTGTATAATGGCCCAATAAAGAATAATTTTAAAGCCTAGAACACCACTTTATAATTAGAAATACCCTAACACTTGGCTTTTATTTATTTACCTCCTAATTTCTAAATTAATTTATACATTTTATTTTATTTTTTAGCCTAGTTGCATATTTACTAATTCTTTGAACCTTAATTATTTATTTGAGCAAATAAATAGCTATAAATATTTATAAAAAAAAATCGTTTTATTATGTATTTTAATATTTATTTGAGCAAATTAATAGCAAATTAGTGGAAAAATATCTAGATATTTATAAGTTTGCTTAGGCATTAAGTTAGAAGGGTAGATTGGTCTTTTTAACCCAATTCATGGCCTATAAATTGAGAAGCATTGACTCAATTCCACTCTCACGTTTTTAGCAGCCTAGGGAGAGGGTGAGAGATGGAGAGTGTGATTAAGGGAAGTAGAAGAAGAAGGAAAAAAGAGAAAAGAAGAAAAAGTGACTCAAGAAGGTAAGAACACTTCTTCCTCTTGTCTTCTCCAATTCTTTCACCATCCCATCATATTGTTGTTTAGATGCCTCTTGTGTTGCATATTAAGGGGAAATAGGGTTTTTGATGTGTATAAAAGTGTGGGCTTGATTTAGTGACTTTGCCTTACAAATTTGTCAAATTATGCACTGCTGTAACTTCTCTAATTTAAAAGAAATATCAAATTTATTTATTTTTCAAATCTGAATTTAGTGTAGGTTATTTGGTGTGTTTAGAGCTTGTGATAATTTTATTAACCCCTAATTATGTGTTTTTAGGGCTTGAATATTTTATTTAAAAATCTGGTCCTGAGTCTCTGAAAAACAGCCCACTTCTTGCAATTTTATAAAATTCCAGAAAAATCAGCTCATGTTGATTCTTCTGTCAAAATTTAGAATTATGAGTCCTCTTTCCAATGGAATTTATTTGGGTGAAAATCATTGGGTAGATTGAGAGGAAAGCTAGTTTTCCCAAAGGGTAACAAATCTGGACAGGTTTTTGAATATAGCTTGTAGATGAATTTCTAAAGGTGCTGTGCAAATTTTGAGAATTCGAATTGAAACTAGACAAGTTAATTATTATTTCTATTCAATATCAGCCCCTAATTTGACCTAGAAGTATTTTTCCCAAAGCATTCTTGTTAGCCCTGCAGAACCGAACAGTGCTGGAAATGGTGTTTTATTGTGTTATTTGTCTCTAAGTATTTCAAAGCATGCCTAATGTTATTTGCTTGCCTTACCATATCTATGTATGACTATCATGGGCTATATTTCCTCTCTTATGTTTGTCTCATGCTCTTTTATATTACCGAATTACCGAATGTGACTAACTTGCTTGGCAAAAGATCTAATAAATGGGAAATGGAAAGGGGTTGGTAATGGGTGACGTTCACCCTTGTGCTTCAGAATGATTTATGTAATATACATGTGAATGGGATTAAAACCAAATTAATGAGTTAAGTCTTGTGCAAGTGGTCTAAGCGAGCCCCTAGGTTGACACGAATGTGTTCCGACTCTATGTGGTGGTTTTAGGGTGTAAGCGAGCCCTTCGATATGGTATGTGCAGGGTGTAAGCGAGCCCTAGGCACGATTTGGTATGGTATGTGTAGGGTGTAAGCAAGCCCTAGGCACGATTTTGATGTAAGCGAGCCCACTTGTTTGGCCGTCCCTTTTGAGGTCTATTAATGCCACTGACAGGTAAATAACTGGAAGGTGGGCATAGGTGGTAAGGTCTGCAAAGCAGCAAAAGGGGGAGTTTTGAACAGTCCGGTGTTCAATCCTTGTGGTTGGGTAGAAGGATCTCTTTGGAAGATTCTAGATGTCTAGACTAACTACTAATTCATAGATCCTTGTTGTAAGATTGTATGTTATGTTACTTGATTTGTTCTGTGTATGGTTGATTGATTGATAGAAGATATGGGGGTGTGTGTGTTTTTACTGGGCATTCCAAGCTCACGGCATGTCATGCCAGGTGAGGAAGCAATTTACGGTGGTGAAAGTTATCCCGAAGGCAGTCAGATGATTGGAGCCGTGGTTCACTTGAAGATTTCGCCTAGCAGTTTTTTTTTTTTTTTTTTTCCTGTGCCTTTTGGTTTGACAGTGTTTTGTAATCCTATAGCGGAACACAAATGAATTAACTATGGTATTAATTTTGCTTATATGTGTATATTAAGATGTTTTGGTTAGCTATCCTATTTGAGTTGTAATTTGTATTTTTTTTTGTTTACTGTCATGAATTTTGGGGCGTCACATGGAATGCAAGGTTTGAACCCTCGTTCATGTATTCAGTTTCAGAAGGAATTGACTGAGCTTGTTGTGGACATGGAATGGACTCAACTGCATCTGGATGAGAAGTGCCAGTGAAAATCCTAAGTGATTCGTGATTAGATCAGGATTTAAAATATTCCAATTCCCAAATATTTAAAACACTCAATCTAAATCATCAAGCACTTACGAAAGTGATTTAGATTGTTGTTCTATGAATAAGCAATAAATCGACACAAACGATTTTTACGTGGAAAAACCACAATTGAAGAACCTTCAATGTAATAAAAAACCACGGGGAAACACCACTAATCAATCCACTATTGAAGAAAAAAAGATTTCAAAGATAATACACAAATTACCCAACTCAGTCAATTTGCCTTCAAATCTTCTATAATTCTTTCACCAAGCCTTCGTCTCAGAACTGATCCACCTGAAGTTGAATCCACAACTTCACTTGTCGAATTAACGACTACGTACAGAATCAAACGCCTTTGAAACTCTACGTTTGAATCTTCGGAATCCACTGAAGAATAACACTTCTGTATGTATACGAACAATCTTCTTGATATGTGCTTCTCAATTCATGAGTTGAATACTCGTTCAATTTTATCAAGGAAAACTCACAAAAACCTCAGAAGAAAACCTCAAACAAAAACCTAAGAATCCTTAAACAAGACCTAGGAAAAGTAATCCTAAACTTGACCCAACACGCGAATATATAGAGTCTGAGATCGTGTGGTCCGCTCGAGCGTAGGATTTCCCGCTCGAGCGGAGACGGCATATTCCGTGATTCATATAAGGTCCACGCTCGAGCGGAAGTTTCCACGCTCGAGCATCAAATCACACCATCCAGTATATTTGCAGGCTTGACAGAAATGTTGTGAGTGTGCAAATCCCGCTCGAGCGTCACTTTCCCCGCTCAAGCGGGAAGACCAAAACTGGAAAAACTGAAAAATTAAAACAAGTTACAACCTTGGTTTTGATCCATGGAATTTGACAACAAAGGGTCCTAACAATCTCCCCCTTTGTCAAATCCCAGACAAAACCATTCTAAAACAATTTTCCTAACAAAAACAAGACTAACACCACCAACAACTATGAGCCATCATGAACATCCATAAAAAAAAACTGAAATCCAAGCTTTTGAGCAATCACCCTGAAAGACAAACAACCACAAGAGCCAACCAAAACCTGTGGAACGATATTAAATGACAAAATATAAATCCATTCAATTATACTATCCAATCCATAAAACAAATAACAAGTATAACCACCACAAAACCAAATAGTGATCCAACTGTACCAAAGAAGGATATAAGCAAAAATAAAACGACTATACCAACTGTGTACAAACTGAAAATCAATACCACTCCCCTTTTTTGTCCGGGAGGAACAAAAATAAGAGAAACAGAGTATAACATCAAAGATCATGAAGTAGGAGACAGGGACGACATCTGAAGCAAAGACAAAATCTGAGCCAACTGAGCAGAAGACTGAGCCACAGACTCCTCAATGCGCTGGGAAGACGCCTCCAAGGCACTGAACCGAGTATCGGCAGTGGTCTCAAGATCTGTAAGCCTGGCCTCGAAGATATCCATTTTTCCCTCGAAATGGTCAAACTAGGAAGCAACAGATCTCTCAAAGGACTGAAGCTGACCACGAACCGTACGAATGGGAGGGACTTGCTCCCCCTCACCAAGATCTCCGCCAGCAGCAGCAGCATCATACTTAGCCTCTTCGGCCATGGCTGCAACATCACTAGTACCTGCACCAGATCTACCGGAACCAGAAGAAACTCCCCTAATGTGAGACTGACTCTGGGAGATAGTCTTTTTGGTAAACGGCCGGGAAGGTGAAGCAAACTCATCCTCATCGGAAACAGGGACCGCAAGCTTGGCGAGAAGCCGGTTTATGAGGCATCCATAGGGTAAACCAAGATTGTTGCGCTCAAAAGCAGCAACCATCTTTTGAATGATCAGTGTGGCAAGATCTATAGAATGATTTTGAGAAAGGCACTGAAGGACAAAACCTTGATCCTGGTTAATCTCGGAGCTATGGGTGGTAACAATGATATTGGCACACACAATAAGATTGAGCAATCAAAATTGTGGGAGAAGCTCATTTTGTTTAATCAATGAACCAGCGGGCCAAGAACGGGGAAAACCACAAAGGGTGTGGGCAACCTCATCAAAGTCACAAGTGGGGCGTACTGGAAAAGGATAGAAAATGGGAACTCTCTCAATAATCCCTAACACCTCTCGAATAAGGTCGGTGGTAACTGTAATGGATTTAGACCTAACCCAAGTCTTGAAAGACGGCCCAATATTGTCAAGACTATCCATATTACAATAGAACTCGCGCACCCAAGAGAGGTTTTGAGAACCAGAAAATAAAAGAACATTATCCCCACCCAAGGGATCGAACAGGGAACGGATAGGGATGGACTCAAATGTGGAGGATTGAACATTACTTTCAGGTGAATGGAGCGGGTGGGATAAGACTCGCGGTATAGCTTGGCTTTTTCAGCCGAGGGAAAGCGCTCAGTGTTATATGGAGGACGAGAGATAATAGACTTTCGTCTTTTGAAGGTGGACATGACTAAATCAAAATAAAGAGACAAAACAGAAAACAACACAGATAACCCCTAACAAAAGCCCAACAAAACCAAAAGAGAAACCACAAAACATTAGAAACACAGTTTGATATAGCAATATGAGGGCAAGGAAAGAAATCAATGAGGCAACAATGTAGATGCAAAAGACCCAAAAACTACACATAGTTAACATGGTAAACAAGACATCCATCAATAACCAAAAGACCAATACAGGTAAACAAAAACAGGGGAACTCATACCTTGAGGGCAATGCAATAAAAAACACAAGACCATAGAGCAATATATGTAATAAGAAAATCCCCAAATGAAACCCTAGAGACCCAAAACACTTAGCCTAGACACAAGAGAGAGACAAGAAACCATGATAAAAGAATATACATCTACAATGAAGAACCTATGAAATAAAAAACACAACAAACACTTGCAACATACTAGAAAACAACCGTACAAAATGTGCAACTTATTGAGACCCAACATGAGTGAGAAATGAGACAGTGAAGAAAAACAAAAAAAACCAAATAAAAATACAAATGCAACTGTGAAAAGAAGAAGAAACAAAACAGAGAGGAAGCAGAAAGTGGAGATACCTGAGGTGGGAGAGATGAACAGATCACACCAATGCTCAAACCAAGGAAGACACGGCAATGAATCGCCAAAAACCCTAGAAGGGAAGGAGATGAGGGGCGAAATGAACTGAAGAGACGGGGGGGGGGAAGAATTTATACAAAACCAGACCGCTCGAGCGTAGGTGTTAACGCTCGAGCGTGAGCCAAAGCACGCGGAGGCCCACTCGAGCGCGAAAACGGAAGATTGAGCGCCAATTCACCCCTTGCAGAACTGTAAAGGGAAGTGTAAAATGCTGCAAGGTTCAAAACCACGCTCGAGCGTGGGAATTTTCGCTTGAGCGGGGACAAAACAAATTTTTTTTAAAAAAAAAAAAAAAACAAACCCAACTAAGGTGTCCTGAAACCAACGAGGAGTCCAAGTTGATGACTGTACCACTAGGATGAAAGAGTCCATCAATCATGAGTCCTGAAAACTTGTAGAAAAAATTTGAAGCACTAGGTCATGAGCAAAACAGATAGAATGTAATCAAAGCCATAAGCTGCATAAGAATGCATAACTCAAAAACACATATGAGAGCTCACAAATAGAATGTATGTGTGTGTAATCCTTGAGAGCTACAAAGCTAGAGTTAATCCTCATAGTGATTGGATGGCTGGACCTCCGACAAGTGTAACGGACCATCACAGAGAAAAGTCAAACCACTAGGAATCACGAGGTATTTGTTGAGTAAACGCGGAGGCTCCCCCTCAATCAATGATTCCTTTCTTTTTTATGTTTTTTGAACTGTTCTTTCTTGTGGGCACTCACTGGTGGCATGCACGCTCAAGAGTATGGAGACCAAACCAGAGAAGAGTGAAATAAAAAATGATGGCCTGGTTGGTGCCTCTGAGGTAGCCTTTTCCTAATGCCCGGATTTCAATGAACTGAGGAAGAAACCATGGAAGGGAAAAAAGATGGTAGATGGTTAAGAGACTCAACATCACCCATGATATACTAGTATAGGTCAATTCCTCTGAAACAGTACAAGAAACACTGTTAGTGGTTTATAGAGAACTTTGATCACTTGTGCGGAAACCCCTGCAACAGTTTATCTCAAGGATGTGTACAGAATGAGATCATGCAGTAAATGAGTATGGGCATTTAGAATGAACTATGAACAAAGAAGAATGAGATCTTGTAAGCAACATGAGCAGTGTAAAAAAAAATTTTGATGCAAAGATATCAGGACTCAATGACAATGAGATTATCATATCCAAGTACAATAAGCCAACCACTCATACTCACTTTTAAAAACATGAAACAACCTAGTTACTGAGTACTACACCCAAGGTCTTTCTAAGATACTCAAATCGAAGAAGATCAAGGGATTTTGTAAAAATATCAGCTTTCATACTCCTAGTCACTTTTAATGATGCGTTTGACAGCAAGTAGATGAGACTCTTTAGGACTGGCTTGGTAATGGGCACAAACACCTACACTGAAAGCAATATCAGGACGACTGGCTGTGAGATACAAAAGACTCCCTATCATACTCCTATAAAGGGTAGGATCAACATCAGTACCAGAAGAATCTTTGGAAAGGTGAAGACTGGTGCTCATGGGAGTACGTGCATGTTTGGCAGACTCAAGACCAAACTTTGACACAAGATTTTTGGCATACTTAGACTGAGAAACAAACATACCTGAAGGAGACTATTTAATTTGAAGACCCAAAAAATAAGACAACTCTCCCATCATGCTCATCTCAAACTCATGTGTCATGCAATCCGAAAAATATTTTACAAGATGATCAGCAGTGGATCCAAACACGATATCATCAACACAAATCTGAGCAACAAGAATATGAGACTTAGTATGTTTCACAAATAAGGTCTTATCCACACTACCCCTTTGAAAGTCATTATCAAGAAGAAATGTAGTAAGTCTATCATACCAAGCCCGAGGAGCTTGTTTCAATCCATACAAAGCCTTGTCTAACTTGTAGACATGATTTGGACATTTAGGGTCCTCAAACCCTTTTGGTTGCTCAACATATGCCTCTTCTTTCAAGCACCCATTCAGGAAGGCACTTTTCACATCCATTTGAAACAATTTAAAGCCAAGAAAACATGCAACACCAAGCAAAATACGAATGGATTCGAGACGTGCAACTGGAGCAAACGTCTCATCATAGTCAACACCCTCTACTTGTGTGTAGCCTTGAGCAACCAACCTGGCTTTATTCCTAACAACAGTACCATTCTCATCAGATTTACTTTTAAAGATCCACTTGGTACCTATCACATTCATGTCTCTAGGTCTGGAAAGTAGAGTCCAAACATTGTTACGTTCAAATTAACCTAATTCTTCATGCATAGCGTTGACCCAACTATCATCTAGCAAGGCCTCTTTAAAATTCTTAGGTTCAATTAATGAAACATAACACATATATGATACCTCATCTCGAATCTGTCTTCGAGTTTTCATTCGATCCGATACACTTCCAATCACCTGTTGTGCTGGATGATTCAGTTTCACCCTTGCTGATGGTTTGAACTCAGGACTTGTGGTGACAGAAGCAACAGGAGTGAAATCCCTTTGAGCACTCTTAGGACTTGAACTTACCTGTGAGGATAGTGCTGTAACAATTTCTTGTGATTGGACCTCAGCTTCTCTTTGACTTTGTGGTTCAGTATCCAAGATTGGAGACTCACCATTGTCATCCTCATTTGTTGCTGGAGTAGGTGAACCTGTGTCATCTATAACCACATTGATAGATTCCATTAAAGAAAAATTTCGTAGGTTATAGACTCGAAAAGCCCTACTGGTGGTTGAATACCCTAGAAAAATACCTTTATCACTTTGGGAGTCAAATTTGCCCAAAGGCTCTCTATCTTTGAAGATGTAACACTTACTCCCAAAGGTTTTGAAATATTTTACATTAGGTTTCAATCCCTTCCACAATTCTATGGAGTTTGTAAAGTACCGGGCCTTAAATACACGCAATTTATGACATAAACAGCAGTATTTAGGGCTTCAGCCCAAAACTTTGGAAGAAGACTCTTACTAAGGAGCATGACCCTAGCCATTTCTTGAACAACTCTATTCTTCCTCTCAACCACTCCATTTTGTTGTGGAGTAATGGGTGCAGAAAATTCATGCTTAATTCCATGCATTTCACAAAAATCCGAAAATGAACTATTTTCAAATTCACGACCATGATCAGTTCGGATTCTTATGATACGCCTAATGGAAACACCCTGTTCATTTTGGATTTTAAGGACTAAAGCCTGGAAAGCATCAAACGTATCAGATTTTTCCCTTAAAAAATTTACCCATGAAAATTGAGTAAAATCATCAACAGTTAAAAAAATATATATTTTACCTCCAATGCTTTCAGTGTGAGTAGGACCCATTAAATCCATGTGAACCAATTCAAGAGGACGTTTGGTTGTAAAGCTGTTCACCTTTTTATGAGGGGCACGAGTTTGCTTTCCAAGTTGACATGGTCCACACACATGGCTCAAATTCTTACCCAGTTTAGGTACTCCTCTCACAAGCTCTTTGTTGGCTATCTTAGTTAGGTCTTTAAAATTCATGTGACCTAATCTTTGATGCCACAATCAATGCTACTTATGATGGCAGAGTGACAAGTGAGATCATTAGTAGTAACAATCCATAGCAGTTATCAGATGTGCGAACCCCATGTAAGACAGTATTTCCCTTTTTATCCAAATTTCACATTTATTTTTTGAAAACAATACTTCATGATGGGAATCACACATTTGACTAATGCTCAAAAGATTTGCTTTAAGACTATCAACAAGTAAAGCATTATCCATCTTGGGAAGACCAGCAACACTTATAGAGTCCTTACCAATTACTCTAGAAGTGCCGCCATCTCCAAAGGTAACAATTCCTCCTTCATATTTTTTAAGGGAGGTGAAGTAGGATTTGTTACCGGACATATGATGAGAGCACCCACTATCAAGATACCACATGTGTGAGTCACGTGCTTTTAGAGCCGTGTGAACAACTAAACAAGTCAAATCATCTTTTCTCACCCAAATCTTTTTAGTCTTGGTAAATGTCTTGGCGTTGTGAACACCCTCATGAATCTTGGTATTCCGCCTAGACATGTAAGGTTGTCTCCTAACCCAAAAAGTATTCGAATTTCTACCCTTTTGAGACACCTTACCAAACAATTCAAAGCAATAAGGACGAATGTGGCCATACCTACCACAGTGATGACAAATAAAAACAGGTTTACCTCCCTTTTGTTGATCTTACCCACTTTCGGTAGATGAAGAGAGGAATCATCCTGGTCTACCTTCAACTTTCCCTTTGATTGAGTCTTCAGGTTATGTGAGATAGAGGCCTGTCCCTTGTGAGCTGTCGCACCATAGCCTAGCCCACTTTTGTCACAACCCATTTGTTGAGACCTGAGGATGTCTTCTAGAGATTTGGAACCTTTGTTCCCCATGGCAATTGTTGCTCTAGCAATACAGAGTTCTTCATCTTTCTGACAGACTATCTCTTCCAATGCAGCTTGTGACATTTCAAAGCTTTCAAGCTTTTCTTCATATGTGGAATACACTTTCAGAAGTTCATTCCTTTCAGTTTCACAGGATAGAAGTTTTCCACATAAGTCTTGCCTGTCACTTGAGATCTTGATGACATTCTGTTTTGCTGCTACAAGTTCTCCTTTTAGCCTGACATTCTCACTCTCACATGTTTTGAGCTTGAGAGAGAGTTTGTCGTTGATTTTGGACAAATTCAGAGATTCCTCGTACAGCTTTTCGTAAGCTTGTTGTAGTTCATCGCCATTGATCTCATCATTGTCTTCAGATGTTTCATCATCCTCTTTTTGCTCTTCATTCTCCTTGACCTCATCCAATCTAGCAACTAAGCAGGGAAGTTGCTGGATGGTGGGAAGGTGAATCTCCTCTTTCATGGAATTGGCTCAGAATTTCCCATGCATCTTTAGCCTTTGTGCAGTGAACAACTCGTTGCTGTTCTTCATCAGAAATTGCTCCACGAATAGTAATCAGGGCTCTCTGATTGCCCGGATTGTCTGCACTTTCTGTATCTTCTTCAATGGCTTGCCAACCTTCTGGTCAAAAGCTCTCAGAAAAGCCCTCATTCTGATCTTCCAATACAGGTAGTTATCCCATCAAAGGTGGGAGCATGATGCAGGTTCTGACCACGAGCTAATTCCGATGGCTTTGGAAGAGGTTGAGCGAAAGAGGACCAAAATGCCATGAAAGCACTATCCCCGTCTTCACCGGACTCAGGTTCTTCGGGTTCTTGCTCCGACCCGCTTTCATCATCCCAAGTCACAGTGTAGACTTTCTTTCGATTCTTTTTCGAAGGGCATTCAAGGGTAATATGACCAAACCCTTGACATTCATAGCAATTGACCCCTTGCCCCTTTACAATCTTCTTTTCAGTTTTTGGAGCAATTTTGGTGGAAAAGTTTTGGGTTTTTCATTACTCTTGTCTTTTGAAATAGGGTCTCTGAAATTAGGCTTCTTTTTCTTCAAATTTTTTAAACTGTTTAGTAAACATAGCCGTCATCTCAGACTCTAAATCAAATTCAGTCTCCGGAGTTTTTGCAGTCTCATGAGCACTAGTGAAAGCCACACTATCTTTTTGTTTTTTCTTTGAAATCTGGTGGGCTTCATAAGTCTGCAAGTTTCCAACCAATTGATCAAGCTTGAGGGTATCAACATTCTGAGCCTCCTCAATGGCTGTCACTTTTGATTGGAACCTCTCGGGTAAAGACCTCAAAATTTTTCCAACAACTTTAGCTTCAGGGATTTTTTCACCGAGTGTGAAACAGGAATTCACGATATCACTAAGTTTTGCATAGAAATCATCAAACGTCTCATCATCGCGCATAAAAAGGGTTTCAAAGGCGGAGGTGAGACGTTGAAGTTTTGACCTTTTGACAGAAGTAGTACCTTCGTGAATCGTTTCAAGAATGTCCCAAGCCTCTTTTGCTACCTCACACGTGCAGATACGACGAAACTCTTCAGGTGTGACGGAGCAAAAAGGGAATTGAGAGCCTTACTGTTCCAACTCGAGTTTTGGTAATCAGTTGTGTCCCATTTATCAAGGGGTTTAGGAATATCAACACCATCAATGGTGACAATAGGTTCACTCCACCCATAGATCACGCAGTGCCAAACTTTCTCATCGATGGATTTTAAAAACGCTCTCATACGAGCTTTCCAATAAGAATAGTTTGTACCATCGAGTAAAGGAGGTCTATGAGTCGAGTTACCTTCACGAATAGAATCCATAATACTAGTCACACAAAATCACACTCCTATAGTTTTGATAAAAACAAAGAGTGACCTGCTCTGATACCAATTGAAAATCCTAAGTGATTCGTGATTAGATCAAGATTAAAATATTCCAATCCCAATATTAAAACACTCAATCTAAATCATCAAGCACTTACGAAAGTGATTTAGATTTTGTTTTTGAATAAACAATAAATCGACACAAACGATTTTTACGTGGAAAAACCACAATTGAAGAACCTTCAATTGTAAAAAAAACCACGGGCGAAACGCCACTAATCAATCCACTACTGAAGAAAGAAAGATTACAAAGATAATACACAAATTACCCAACTCAGTCAATTTGCCTTCAAATCTTCTGTAACTCTTTCACCAAGCCTTCGTCTCGGAACTGATCCACCTGAAGTTGAATCCACAACTTCACTTGTCGAATTAACGACTACGTACAGAATCAAACGCCTTTGAAACTCTACGTTTGAATCTTCGGAATCCACCGAAGAATAACACTCTTGTATGTATACGAACAATCTTCTTGATATATGCTTCTCAATTCATGAGTTGAATACTCATTCAAGTTTATCAAGGAAAACTCACAAAAACCTCAGAAGAAAACCTCAAACAAAACCCTAAAAAAACCTTTAACAAGATCTAGAAGAAGTAATCCTAAACTTGACCCAATACGCGAATATATAGAGTCTGAGATCACGTGGTCCGCTCGAGCGTGGGATTTCCCGCTCGAGCGGAGACTGCATATTCCGTGATTCATATAAGGTCCACGCTCGAGCGGAAGTTTCCACGCTCGAGCGTCGAATCACACCATCCAGTATATTTGCAGGCTTGACAGAAATGCTGTGAGTGTGCAAACCCCGCTCGAGCGTCACTTTCCCCGCTCGAGCGGGAAGACCAAAACTGGAAAAATTGGAAAATTAAAACAAGTTACAACCTTGGTTTTGATCCATGGAATTTGATAACAAAGAGTCCTAACAGTCAACACCCGGTTTCTCTCTCTCAATTTGAACCTTGGGCTTGGGTTGGAATTTGCCACTACGACGTCCTAAGATCAACCAGCTATCATTTGAGCATCTAAAAGATTTAATAAAATGAAAATTCAGCAATATTAAATCAAAGGCTCTACCAAGACTAATCACTTAATATTTATCATCTTCTGTGGGTTCCACATTAACTTAACTACATCAGTATCATAGTATCATACTCTCTCATAGAATTGACAAGAGAACCAAACTATCAAAGTAACCATGATTCTACTCCATAGAAGGCTTACGATGTTCTAAACAATGGTGCCAACTTTAATTGGCACTACCAAGTTGATTGATTCAATCAAGTATCAATATCCGAAGTATCTATTTGATGCACTAAATAACACTCTGTAAGACTGTAAGCAGATTTCTTACCCAAGGCTAATGACTCCAATGTACCCAAAAAAAAAAGAAAAAAGATTGTAACCAGCTTTACACATTCAAGAAAGTATATATTGTGTTTATTGATGGATTATTTTGCAGTGAAACTAATATGTTGGACTTGTGTACAAGATAGTTCACAAATATATATATATATTTTTTTTTGGGGGGGGGGTGTGTTCTTACCAGACATAATATCACATATTAATTATCCCAAGGGAAGAGGGGATTGGCAGGCTTCGAATCTGATTAGTGAGGAAACAACCAAGGGCCGAGCTATTGGGCCAAATGCTATCCTCAGATAGTTCGTAGTTGGTTTACAATATGTTCATCAATTTGAAACTAACCAATGTTGGACAGGTCACAGTAACAAGTTAAGGGTGCATTAGTCTGTTAGAATCTTTGAAGTAGGTCCTTACTTTATTTTGAGCTAATATGCTCTACTTATATATAGCACATGATAATGTACTTCTCCATTCAACACTCTTGCTTGACTCAAAGATGAATTTTCAAGTATGCTGATTCAATGTTGTTACTTCATAGCACCAAGCAAGCAATGTGCACATCATTTCTTTCTTCACTAGCATGTGACACACACATATTTCAGGTTCAGTATATTGCATAAAGTAAAAAGACGAGAAAATTTTACAGATTCACAAACTGTCATTATCATTTTGGTTTCTTTAGCCCAAAATAATTACTTCTAAAAGCCAAATCACATGTTTACTTCAATTCCTATGCAAAAATCTATATAAAGGAATATATTGATGCATTAGCTTCCAGCTAAATTGTTTAAATCTAGATTATTAGCCATTATATGTCGCACCAATCTTCGTCGAAACTGGGTTAAGAATATATCTAGATATAGCTTGGCCTTACAGAATATCCCTTGAAGAATGTTTGTCTCTTATGATTCAATTTAGCATGTTAGAAGGGAAAACAATAAATCACCAAATCCTATGGTACTTATAGTTAGGACTTGGTTACAGACTCTTCGGTCCAAGACTTACTACTTCTACTATCCCTTTCATTTTATCTACAAAAATCATTCGTTTGCAAGAGTTTCAGAAATTAACATTCAAGAAAAAAAGTTTCGAACAGATTTATTAGAACTATTGTAAATTTTGATAGCATCTCAATGTCAATGCAAATAATTAAGGTAAGTTACCTATTTGCACCAATCCAAGTAGCTAAGTCGTTGTCCATCCATTCATCCCTCACCCTTCCAAAAAGTTCTATTAAAGCATCCCTATTCTCATCTCATGCTTCCAGAATAACAGGTTTTATCTTTGACCAGTTCTTCAATATTCCCTCAACTGTGAGTCCCTCTGCAGCCTTACATATTCAAACCAATAGCAGTCAAGTCTAGAACAATTTAAAGAAAACGAATATAAATATCCCAAATTGATCTTTATTTTTTATTTACTTTTTTTTTTTGTTTTTAATCTGTGCTAATCAATTCAATTAACAAAATACAAGTTACTAGTGAGTGAGTACACACCGATAATTTGCAAATAGAAGGAACTCTTATCTCCAACAGCAACCTTACAAGCAATAGGTTTTCATATCCAGTTTCTACCACAGGTCGCACCTGCCACAGTATAGGAAGGTGATTATTTTGAAAATAATCGATATCATTTTTTTTTTTTCTCAACTTTCAGCATAAATTATCTCTAAATATAAGTCCACAGTTTTTATCATTGATCTTTCAACTAAGAAGTAATTGAGACATCCATTAGAAACATCAAATGGTATGTAAATAAGAATTTATCAAGCTAATTCGTATGTAAGAAATAACTTAACAAATGTAAGCACATGTGATCACAAATTGGAGATTCAACTAATGCAAATCTGTTGTTAACAATAATTAAACATCTTTTTGTTCATGAATTAAATTTTTAAGTAGAATATAACCCACTCCTCAATTCTCTCTCTCCCCTCTTTCTTTTTATTCTCTTCTCTTCATTCAGCAAATACATACACACACTTTTAACTTAATAATTTCTATAATGGAACTTCAGTTCCAAAAGCAGCAAAGAGAAGGTTTCTTAGGTGCCAAACAGAGCAGCAGCACATTCAGAAAACAGAGGTGGCAACAACAACAACAACAAAAACAAGTTTGTTGGGGTGAGACAAAGGCCTTCTGGGAAATGGGTAGCAGAGATCAAGAACACAACTCAGAAAGTTTCAAAGTAAAGAATCCTAGTCAAATTAGAGTCTATATTATTTACAAGTTTAAAAAGAAACTTTCAATCTATTATAGAAGAAATTAGAGTCTCTCTTTTTATAAAAAAAAAAAAAAACCTTTAGAAGCATCATAAAAAAATCCAATTCTAATTTTAACAGGAGGATCACTCTAGGTTTGTGGCTGCTATGATAACAACAGGAGGATCACCCCAGTGTACAACAAAATAAAAAACTAACCAACTAAAGAAATTGTTTATTAGCAATTTAAAGAACGAAAGTTATATCATACTTACATGTTGGATTTCAACTCATATTCTTTAGTACGAAATTAATCCATTCAACTCACACTTTATCAAGTACGAAATTCTTGGACTGAAATAGCAGAAATAGCAGCTCTGTCTACCAGCTCTGCTTGGAGAGAAATAGCAGAATCTTTACCAAATAGAGGAAACCTGAGGAAATTGTCATTCAAAGTACCATTAATGTGATCAAATTTAGATCCCTTGCTCAGAAAACCAAACCAAGCATTAAGTCCCATCACAAAAGAACTCAAAACAAAAACAAAAAAATAAAAAAATTAATTAAAGTTTAGAAACAATAGGAACTCCCTATTTAAAAGTCAAGTGCCATCACATTCTAGTGCAATAATCAGTGTCATCACTTGTGGAAAGAGTGCTTAAAAGCTTTTATCTATACAATATATGTTACAGAAGGACTATAAGACTTTCCAAATGTACATAAAATTTTTAAGATCTTCTCTTATAAGTTGAACAAGAATCATGATTCCTATGACAAGAATCCATTAGGCATTAAGAGATACAACAATAATTTAATAATCAAAGATGCGTAGTTGTTAAGTGTTAAAGTAGACTTGAATAAATGAGAAGTCAAAACTGAAACTAGAAAATAGATTTAATTTGCATATGTAGCATTTTACATTGTGGAAGGAAGAGGAGTTCAAAATAATATTAACAAGACACAAGCTTAAAACATTGATTAGACATTAACTATAATACTCTATAAAGTAGCTTAAATAGTGAATATCGATTGAAAAACATGTAAATATTCTCGAGCCCAATGAAACCATGATAAATGAAGTATCTAGCAAGAAATATAAACCTGTAATGGCAGAGGAGTGATGATAACCAGAAGAGATTTTAATAATTTCCTTGAGAAGTCTAGAAACTTTGAGGGGCTCCTGCATTAATAATACAACCAGATTACATGGTCAATTCAAAGGAACTCTATTGGAAACATTTCAAATAACAATCTAAACAATCACATCTCTTTTTCCTTTTTATTGGTACTAAATTATTTTATGTTAGTTATGACCTAAAATTAACTCAAAATGTTTTTACGCACACAACTTGGGCGCCCTGAACATAATTTCTTGACATGACCATCATTCATCTACTTCATTTAAAAACAACTATTACACAATTTCATAAGTGACATAGTTACTTCAGTCAGTGACTTGATATAAATATTTAGCACAAAATTTTAGTAGGAAAAGCAATTCTTTTAACACTAATGGTCCGATGTAAGTAAGTACCTTCGGAGTTGTTCTTAACTCCAAGTAAACCATATTCTCTACAGCAAAGTCTTTGACAACCTACTTCATGAAAAAAATAGTGAATAAGATTTTGAGTAGAGCATTAAAACTTTTATACAAGGACAGGTGAATTTTTCATACTTCTTGAGTAATTCTGGTAAGGATTTTGTGGTCAGTAGTAATAATGTGGATCAAATCAAACAACTTGAACACTTCTTGAAGTGAACGGTCATCTACATTACAAAAAGAGTTTTAAGCATAAGTCTAAAGAAAAAGTATCAGAATTACAATGTCAACAATGAATTACAAATACCAAAACGGGCTTACTCCTTAGAATAGCATGCTCTACATCAGAGAAAACAATAATACCTTTTTCACCCAAACCTCTAGCAAGCTTTTTGTATAACAAAATTTAACCATTTAATACATCAACACTGAAATGCTCTCAACCTCTTACCTTCTTGGGTGCTAAGAATACTATAATATATAAGTATATGTACACCCTTTTCCTCTCAAAACTCTTGCAACTTCTTTGTTTAACAAACTTTAACCCCCCTTACCCGCCGCCCCCAAAAAAAAAAAAAAACTTACAACCATAAAAATCTTCAACAATCAAATGCTTTCAACATTTTTCCATTTTGGGTGCTAAGAATTCATATACTATATAAGTATATATGAAGATTTAGTATAATTAGTTAACTTGTATGTATTAAAAAAAGGGTTTAATTTTGCAAATAATTTCGTACATAAGGGAAATAACATTACAAATAGTCAAAGAAGATAGTGAGTGAAATTAACCAAAATAAACAGAAGTAGAAAAATAATATGTTGTTTGAGTGGGGAATATATGCAAACATGTGTGAAGCATTGTGAAAAAACACAACCAAATACAAGAGTAATAAACCCCATTTGATATTTTGAATACATGAATCAAGATTGAAAAATCTAGAAATCCCCTAGATGTTGATTTGTGATTATGTATCAATTTTAAGCAGTAAACAACAATCCCAATCAAACAATCAAGACAAATCGACACAACGATTTTATGTGGAAAAACCATTATTGGACACCTCCAATTGTGATAAAAAACCACGGGCCACAGTCACAAAACAATCCACTAAGAAGATATAAATGAATTACACAGGTATACTCTCAATTACCTAGCGAATCCACGCCCGAATTGAACCAACCCCTATGTGCCTCTTCCAACCCCGTCTTCACCTCGAAATTGTCTTGACGATGAGCCACTCCAGAATCCACCAAAGCTTCAGGCTCGAATTCTTCGGAATCCACCGAAGAACAACTCTCTCTTTTGTGTAGAACAAACTAATAATCCTTTGATGTATACTCTTTAAACCATGAGTTGAAAACTCAATCAAAACATCAAAGAAAACTAGCAAAATATCCCCAGATATAAACCTTAATATCCAAGAAGAAGATCTGGAGGAGTAATCCTAGTTTTGGACTAAAACAAATACTTATAGAAATCTGGGATTGCGAAGCTCGCTCGAGCGAAGACTCTCTCGCTCGAGTTCGCTCGAGCGAGGAACCAAAAACGCGTGTTTTCCATAAGTGGCTTCGCTCGAGCCACGCACCCTTCACTCGAGTGTACATTTCATCTCTTTCAGGTTTTTACACAGACGCAGCCTTTGCTCGAGCGAGAACTCCTTCGCTTGAGCGAGCAAGGGTGGACAGGCAACTTTGAATGCAATTTTGCATTTTGCTTCGGGGGCGCTGCCCCGGACCCGCCAAGGGGCGCTACCCCCTGGACCCCGGCGAGCTGACCGGGCAGCTCGATCCCCGTCATAATCCGCGAAGTGGCAATCTTGAAAGTATTAACATCATAAACTTCTCTGCAAGGCACAATTCGGGTTGGATTCGCATCTAAACACTCATAGCCTCACTGAAATAAAAAGTGCAAAAATAAGTACAATTGAAAGGAGTTTTGTCAAACGGAATTGCCAAGAATAAAAACCTAACAAAGATCATCATATCATTAAAAAAAAAATTCAAAATTCCAATCATTCGTCAATGGCGGTGGGTGGGTCAATTTGGGGGTGGGTTTGCGTGAAGGTATACGAAGGGAATAAAAAACCCTAGACACTGAAATTGGGGGGGAGAGAGAAAGAGATAAAGATACACACACAGAGCAAAAAATATAAAGGACATACCTGGGGTTAGTGCTCCAGTGGTGGATCGTATTGCAAGATAAGAAGAGAATGGTTGCTGGTTTGCGATGGTGATATCAATGGTGGTGGTGATCGTTGGGGGAATGGTGAGCGGCGGTAACAATGTGATGATGTGCGACGGTGGAAGATTGACGAACACTATGTGGTCCTATGCGACATTGAGACGGTAGTGACTCTGTGAGAGAGAGCAACAGAGATCAGAGAGAGAACCTATTTGTGAAGAATGGATTAGGGATTTCAGATACACATCCAAAAAGAGAAGAGAAGCATGAGACGACGATAGATACCTTTGGTTTCAGATACACAACTGAAGAGAAGAGATGAGATGATGCTGGTAACCCTAGGAATTGATTCGGCCTTCATTATCATCAGAGAGAGAGATTGAAACCCTTGTGATGTTCTATTCTAATTAGAGGAAAGCAACATAGTTATTTTGAGAAAAAAAATTATAATAGTTTTGTTCTTTTTTTTTGGTGATTTGGCGTTCCAAATTTTATTTTGGCACCTTTTTTTTTTTTATTATACAATTCACGACATGCATTGTGCGTCATAAAAAGGTAAAACTTTTAATGAAAGGTGATGTGTGCATCGTAAAAAGTGCAATACTTTTAACGGCAGGCGTTGTATGCACCGTGAAAAGTATTCACTTTTCATGACTAGCATATGTGCGTCGTGTATAATTGATGTATTAACGGCACACTATATGTATGTCGTAGAAAGTTTTATTCTTTACGGCGTGCATTACAAGCTGTAAAAAAATCATCATTATTACCATTCACGGCCTACACAATAGACATGTCGTGGTTGAAAAAATATTTATGTCGTACAAAAAAAGTAAGTCATAAAAGTGAGAAACTATGACGTGTATTTATTGTATGCCGTTGATGTGGTGCCGTAAAAAGTCAATTTTGTTGTAGTGAATAGCAAAATTCTGTTGTATTTTTCAGAAATGACAACTATCACTAATGTTGTTGCTGCTACTACTAATGTTGGTGGGGATTAGAACCTCGAGACAACTGGCTTGCCAACCCCTGCTGTGATCTTTGTGGTTAACCCTATTGTTGTGACCTCTGTGATTAACTCTATTACTGCTCCTGTTGTTCCGGGAGGACCACTCAACCATCATGAGAGCCCGGAGAAGTTCACTAGAGTGAATTTCAAGAGGAGACAGCAGAAGATGTTATTCTACCTTACTACTCTTAGCTTTGCAAGGTTTTTGAGTGTGGATCCACCGACAATGGAGGAGAATAGGCAAGACAAGCAGAAGCTCATAGCCATAGATGCTTGAAAGCAGTCAGACTTCCTTTGCCATAACTATATTCTGAATGGCTTGGCTGATTCACTATTCAACGTGTTCTATGCCAAGAAGCCGACAAATGAGTTGTGGGATGCTTTGGACAAGAAGTACAAGACCGAGGATGTTGGGGTAAAGAAATTTGTCATTGGTTGATATTTGGACTTCAAAATGGTGGACTCAAAATCCGTCATCAGTCAAGTCCAAGATTTCCACGTAATTCTACACGAGATTCATGTAGAGGAAACGTTCCTGAATGAAGCATTCTAAGCAGCTGCATTGATTGAAAAGCTGCCTAACAGCTAAAAAGACTTCAAGAACTACTTGAAGCATAAATGAAAAGAGATGACAGTCGAAGAGCTCGTTGTTAGGCTCTGGATTAAAGAAGACAACAGGAGGAAAGGGGGAAATGCCTCCACTGTGAAAGTAAACATGGTTGAGCATGGCCAATCCTCGGAAGTAAAGAAGAAGCCACGTATAGGCAAAAGTTCAAAATTGGGGGCAAGAAGCGGTGTCTCCAAAAGGTCGGTCTACAAGTCGAAGGAATCTACTTTTAGGTTCAATGGAAAGTACTTCAATTGTGGAAGCGATGGGCATCGGGTGGTTGATTGTCGCAAAAAGAAGAAGCCTTACAAGAAGTACCCTCCACAGAACAAAAGCCAGGCTCACATGGTTGAAATAGAGGATTTGCCACAAGATGTGGATGACATGCATCTATCAGCTGTCGTCTCTGAGGTGAACATGGTCGGGTCCAACCCGAAGGAATGGTGGGTGGACACTAAGGCCACTCACCATATATGTGTTGAGAAAAAGATGTTCACAACTTTCAAACTGGTTTCAAACGGTAAAAAGTTGTTCGTAGGAAATTCTACGACCTCAATTGTTGAGGGTAAAGGCAAAGTGGTCCTGAAGATGACTTCAAGAAAAGAGTTGACTCTGAACGATGTCCTATTTGTTCCGGACATTTGTAAAAACCTTATCTCGGGGTCACTCCTAAGCAAGCATAGCTTCTGCATGGTGTTTTAGTCTGATAAGGTCGTGTTGACCAAGAGTGGGGTCTATGTGGGGAAGGGGTATATGTCGAGCGGTATGTTTAAGCTCAATGTGATGACTATTATCCCTAAAGTTAATGAGAAAGTTTCTACTTCTGCTTATAAGCTTGAGTCCCCCGAATTATGACATGGTAGACTTGGTCATGTGAATTTTGACTCTTTGTGTAGATTAATCAAGTTAGGTCACATACCATCTTTCAAGATTAATCCAAATCACAAGTGTGAAACTTGTGTAGAAGCTAAATTGACAAAGACTTCATTTCATTCTGTTGAAAGAAGTACCAAACCTTTAGATTTAGTGCACAATGATGTGTGTGACTTGAAAGTCGTACAATCACGTGGTGGCAACAAGTACTTCATCACTTTTGTTGTTGATTGTACTAAATACTGCTATGTGTATTTACTTAAAAACAAAGATGAGGTAATTGATAAATTTATTCTTTTCAAGAATGAAGTTGCGAATCAACTAAGCCGAAAGATCAAGGCTTCAAGAAGTAATCGTGGTAGAAAATATGAATCATCGTTTATTGAGGTTTGTGCTCAATCCGGAATTTTCCATCAAACTATATACCTTTGAGTCAAATGGTGTTGCTGAGCGGAAAAATAGGACGTTGAAAGAAATGATGAATGCAATGTTGATAAGTTCTGGGTTGCCACAGAACTTGTGCAGGAAAGCAATTCTCACTGTGAGTTATATTCTAAATAGAATATCTCGGAAGAAAGTGAACAAGACTCCATATGAATTATGGAAAGGCCACAAGCTTTCTTATAATTTCCTATGAATGTGCGGGTGTCTTGCAAAAGTGGCGGTACCAACACCCAAGTGGGTTAGGATAGGTCCAAAAATCGTGGATTGTATATTCATTGGTTATGCACAGAATAGTAGTGCATATAGGTTTCTTGTTCACAAGTGTAATATTTCAGATATACACAAGAATACCATGATGGAGTCAAGGAATGCGACTTTCTTTGAGGATGTGTTTCCTTGCCAAAACCAAGGAGATGATCAAAGTTCTGAAAAGGAACTTGAAGATGATCCTAGTGATAGTGATCAAGATGAAGAAGTAGCTGAGCCAAGAAGGAGTAAGAGGGTTAGGACTGCCAAGTCCTTTGGCCCGAACTTCTTGACTTTTATGTTAGAGAGAGAACCTCGAACTTTCTATGAATTATAACTTCACCTAAAAGTCCCTTATGAAAAAAAGCAATTAAAAGTGAGATTGACTCCATCTTATAGAACCATATTTAGGAGTTGGTTGATCTACCCCCACATAGTAAGACCTTAGGGAGTAAGTGGATATTTAGAAAAAAGATGAAAGTGGATGGGTCAATTGATAAGTATAAAGCTAGGCTAGTTATCAAAGGATATAAGCAGCGAGAAGGTCTGGATTACTTTGATATGTATTCACATGTGATAAGGATTACATCTATTCGCATAATGATTGCGATAGCCACTTTATGTGGTCTGGAAATACATCAAATGGATGTAAAGACAACTTTCTTAAATGGAGATTTAGATGAAGAAATCTACGTGGAGCAACGCAAGAAGAATTCAGCTCCCAGCTAAAATAAGAAAGTCTGTAAGCTTGTCAAGTCATTATATGGTTTGAAGCAAGCTCCTAAGCAATGACATGAGAAATTTGACAATGCATATTGTCAAATGGGTTTAAAATCAATGAGTGTGACAAATGCGTATATGTCAAAGATACAGACAGAGGCTATGTCATTTTGTATCTATACGTTGATAACATACTCTTGTTGGTAGTAATGATGAAATGATAACATACTCATTTTGTGACTTTAATGTGAAATTAAAGTATGTCTCAACCATTAGTAGAGGTGGGATTAAATGGGTTTAAATTGTTTATAACAAGATCTTTACACCACAAAAAGAATGACCAAAAACCATTAAGAATTGAATAAAAAATTATCTCATAAAGTTGGTCTGATGAATGAGGTATTGGAAATTATGTATAACTACCAATTCTACATTGATTGTAAAGAAAAATTTTGATGAGTTTTAAACCTCAAGATTTTGATAAGGGCATGAGCCCTTTGGGGCATCCAAATTTTTCGAAGGAAGGGAGTTATAGATGCTTAAAGGATAGGCTCAATCCAAGTTTGTAGCTTGACTTTTCATGGGAGTTATAGAGCCCTTTGGGGCATCCATTTATTGTATGCTGTTGATGTGGTACCGTAAAAAGTCAATTTTGTTGTAGTGAATAGTGAAATTTAGTTGTATTTTTCAGAAATGGCAACTGCCACTAATGTTGTTGCTGCTGCTGTTAATGTTGGTGGGGATTAAAACCCCGAGGCAACTGGCTAGATAACCCCTGCTGTGACCTCTGTGGTCAACCCTGTTGTTGTGACCTTTGTGGTCAACTCTGATGCTGCTCCTGCTATTCCGGAAGGACCGCTCAACCATCATGTGAGCCCGGAGAAGTTCACTGGAGTGAATTTCAAGAGGTGGCAGTAGAAGATGTTATTCTACCTTACTACTCTTAGCCTTGTGTGGTTTTTTAGTGAGGATCCATCGGCAGTGGAGGAGAATGAGCAAGACAAACAGAAGCTCATAGCTCTAAACGCTTGGAAGCAGTCAGACTTCCTTTGCTAGAACTATATTCTAAATGACTTAGCTGATTCATTGTTCAACGTGTTTGTAGCTTGACTTTTCGTGCTCCTTTCGGAAGACGAGAAGCCCTACAGTTCGGACTTCCGTGGTTCTGAATTTGATTCCATAAGTGTAATGTGAAATAGATAAACACAAAAGAGTCCAAATCCGACAAATATTTTGGAAAATCGATTTTGAATCAAAATGCCAAAAAATAGACTGTTTTTCCAGATATAAAGTCGCCACCTAAATATTTTTTGGGAAATTTAGGAAACCTCAGACTCTTGCCAAAGGCCGCGTGTCCATCATTACCAAGAGTGACTCAGCTCGGGAACTTAGGTACGAGTGAGGAAGGTCATGAATTGAGCACCCCCGCTCGCCCGATCAAAGATCGGCCTCCACTAATCTTGATGTGATTCTTATTTACATTATATGCTCTTGTTCTGATTTATTAGGTTAACTTTACTATGTGACGCACATATAAGTATAGACTAATTTGCAAAAATGGGAACATTTTGATTTCATGTTTATTTTTGAAAAGAGTGTTTGCAAATGTGCCACTTGAAAAAGTGGGCTTAAAGATACATTCATCAAATTATTCCAATTTGAGTAACTAGCCTTCATCCACAGATATTCAAGCAATTTATCATTTAAGCACTTAACCTCATGGGAACATGCTTTTACATGGCAACAACCATACTTATGCAATATGCTAAAGCAAATAAAAGCTCACCTAGTACTCTAAGTCAAAAAGATGAAAGAGTTAGAAAAATGCATGATCCTAACTATGCGATATGACTAATGCAACATATGCGATATGCAATTACTAGGCTCGACTACTAATATGACATATGAATTAATTTGATAGCATGTGGTCTAAGCACGTATTCAAAGAAGCGTTAAACTAATAATGCAAATTAGAATGATGAATCAAGCCTCGATGCATGCAATACAAGTGGATACAAACATGGAATATGTTAAACAAAATATAATGCTCTAATCTAACCATCATAAGCAAGTAAGTAAAAAGGAGAAAGACGTGGGGTTGGAAGGCATACACATTATTACAACATTGCCTTCGCACAGAAGGGTGTGAATCAAAGTCCAAAAGTCTGAATTTAATTAATTATTACAAAACCGAATGAATAAATAAGTGAGGTTAATTAACTAGCTAACTATGCTATTACAACAAGGATAACCAAGATAAATAAACTCACTATTTAAACTAATCAAGTACAACGACTACCAAGGGACAATAATAATTATTACAATACTTAATAATTAATGAGACTAATTACAACAAACAAAAGTAAATTAATTAATTACAATAATCATAATGTAAACGAGGATGCACAAGAATTGCATGTATACACATGCACAATGTTCAAGAATAGCTCTGTCTGCCCCAAGCTTGCTGTGTTTCACATTCAGCCACTGCCCTCTGTTTTCTGCAAAAATACACTGCTGACCAAACATTGAGGGTCGATCGAGCTTCATTGAGAAGGCCAGCCATGCTTCAATTTTGTGCAAAACTCTGTTTTGTGTTTTGAAGTGAAAACAGTGCAGACAGAGTTGTTCAAGCTCTGTTTGTCCCTTCCTTCCTTTTCTATCATGGAAAAGCCTCGAGAGAATGTTGGAATTGCTTCCAAAGCCATCAATGAGCAAATTGATTGCTTGATGCTTCCAGATGCAATTTTGGACAAAAATCAATAAATGTAATGAATATGACCACTCCTCCCTTCTTATTATGGAATGAATTCAAAAAAGGGAAGTAGAGACACTTCAAGAATCATAAAAAACACCATGAATTAGCGCATGATCACTCTTGACTCAATAAACTTGGCATAACGTCCGCCCAAGCCCAAGCAAGATGATTCATTTTCTTTATGTGTGTTGATTGCTTTTGAGCCAATTCTTTTAGTCATTTCTATTCTTTAGTCCATTTGTCTGAAGTGATGATTAAGTCCTCTAAAAGGAGAGAAGCGTCAAATGGGAAGTAATTCTCAACATGAAAAAGAGACTACACCGTTGGCAATGAACCTCCGTAGAGATTAAGCCATTAAGCGTAAATCGCTAGTTTATGTTTTGAATAACCGTCAACCAATTGAAACAACTCTCAAATGAAAGAGATGAATGTCAAGTTGATTATCAAAATGAGGTCCTTATACATGGAAATGAGTTGAAAAAAAGCTAGAACAACATGCAACAAGCTATGTACAAGGACTTATGATACAACAAATGAACTAATCAAAGATTGAAGTAATTAAATAAATTAGGACAGCCCTAAAACAGCCCCTAATATACAAAAAACAGTGACAAAACTACTTCAAAAATGGGAAGAAAGTGAACACAAATATGAGAGGACATGCTAGACAAGCAAGCTTGCACTACAAGCATGATATTCAAAGCATAAAGTAATTAAATGAGTCAAACAGCCCTTAAAACCAAAAAAACAATGACAAGACAGCCCCAAAAACAAGCTAAAAAAAAAAGGTTTGAAAAGCTAGAAAAAGTAAGCAAAGATTAAAGAGAACAAAGCTAGTAAGCAAGTCTAAAGAATGGTGGCTAACCTCTCCACTTTTTAGAATTTTAAACCATGTTTTTCAGCCCTTTAAACCTTTGAAAATTAGTTTGTAAGCTAAGAAAAATAGTGATAAAACAAAGGGGATGAGTTATGGAGTAAGGTGCAAGAAAGGGTGTTAACCCTCTCTACCTTTGGTAGCTTATTCAAACCCATGTTCAACACTTAAAATGGGCCGAAAATAGCATAAGAACACAAGAAATAGATAGAGATATGTTGAAATGAAAGCAAAACAAAAATGACAAGCTTATAGCTCTTGAAAAGAGTAAGCTTTGGTTATTGATCAAACTTGATTCCAAACACCCTCAAGTTTATGAAATATGGTTTGAAACTCTAGCAAAAAGCTTCAAGAACAAGCTCGAATGGTGTATGTATTGTGTATGTATAGTTAAAGAAGGTTTGAAGATCAAAGGAGTAAGGAAGACGGTTTTAGCTCTCAAAGCCTTTTGAAAAAATTTCTAACCCTTGAATTCTGAATGAAGAGGTTCTATTTATAAAGTTTGAGCCAAAAAAGTCCAAAATATCTTCAAACAAAGATATTTGTTCAATTCCTGCTAGCTGTTTGTTTCTCACCACTGAGACCCGGCCGAGCCTTAAAACACACGGTTGAGCCTCAATAATGCATGACCTGGCCTAAAAATACAAGGCAAGGTCTAAAAAAACACTCTGGAGAAATTTTCATTGAGGCTCTGTCAGTTCTCAATGGACCCGGCCGGGTCTCAATGACTGCACTTCAGGCCCGATTTCAAACAGGCATATTTCCCTCATCCGGACTTGGTTTTAGGTGATTTTTAAGTCTAAATTAAAGCCCCGGAAGTCTAGTTTCCAATGGTGGTGGCCTCATATCTAAATTCTAAGTGTTCAAAGATATGTCTATTTTAGTAAAGGTTGCTCATTCTTTATCAACGGTTTGATGCTCAACTTCTTCCTAAACTAGTTTTCTTCCCTTCCCTCCTATTTTTTTAAACTCCAAACCTATAAATAAGATGGTTTAAATATTTTCCAAAGAGTTCACCTCCCTTTCATGTATCTCCACTTTGTCCTTACTCAGTTTACCGAAAAGTGTAATATTTTAAACGAAATGCGAGCCTCGGAACATCGTAGAAGCATTTGGAAAAATATTTTAAAATGAGGGTTTTAAGGTCGAAAATAGTTTGGTCAAAATGGGGTGCAAGGTTTGAGATTAGAGCTTGAATCCAAATTTCTTCGTTGAAGATCCAAACGATTACATAATGTTGTTTCATCATTTCAGATTTTTCTTGCTGATATAGACATATATACGTATATAACCAGGTCTGTCTGTGTTGTTTGAAATTTCGGAAGCTATGTGTGCATTTTTGTGTTCTTTATGATCAGCATTCATGATTCATGAGTGGGTACTGCTTGATTTTAGTCAAAGCTACACATCTGGATAGTGGGTTTTCCATTTCTAGATCAAAATTGTTATTCTTTATCATGCATTTTTTGTGGGTTGATTGTCAATTTTGCAAATCATGTGTGCCATGCTGACCTCTTTTTTGCTTTTTTTGGTTGTTGTTCCCTTCTTTCTCTTGTGATTTTTGGGTTTGTGTCTGTGTTGGTGGAGGGTGTGTTTAAATGATGATTCTAATTTTTTTGATTTCTTATTTTTAGCTCTTTTGAAAGAATGTTAATTGCTCTCTTATCAGCTTATTTCTTTTTATATCTTTGGAAACTTTGGCGATTGATGGGCATTAGCTTAATTTGTGATGATCATTGTTAGCTTATTTCTTATATTTCTTTTTATATCTTTGGAAACTTTGGCGATTGATGGGAATTAGCTTAATTTGTGATGATCATTGCTCTAAATTTCCTTTTATTGGCTGAGAAGGCTTGTTTTAATATCAACAATGCTACAAACACAGAAACCAAACACTACTAGGATAGAAAGCACATGAATGGATAAAGTTTTACAAAATTTATTTGTAGGCCCACTTCTCAAAAATTCTTTCCATCACTTTGTTTTTGTGTCTTTGATTTTTTTTGGTTTCACTATATACATCTCTCTTGAAGCAGCCAAAGCTTTTCATTTTATTGTATAAGCTCTCATTTTAATGTCTTCGGATCACATAGAAACACACACGCACACAACTTGTATTGCTGAGTTTGATCATTAGATGTTTTGTAGTCTGCTTTGAAAAAACAATGAGTTGCAAAGTGTGTAGCCTTTTTTTTTGTTTGCTTGGCAGTTGAGATATTGTTGTCCTATTCCTAAAGAAAAAATTTATTATCCCAAGCCTACTTACTTTGATTACATTATTCAATTGGTGTTTATGTTATTTTTATTTTCTTTATTATTTGTATAGTATAAATTGTAGGTAATGGAAGAAAGTAATGTTGTTAATGAGTTGGCTAGTTATGGTTGGAAGCTAAAATTAGGCATGCCATTTGACTCTGAACAAGTTGTGCGTGACTTTTACAATAACTATGGTGGAAAGGTGGGTTTTAGTATTAGGAAGGCGTATGCACACAAAAAACAAACAAACTAAGGAAATAACTTCACAGACTTTTGTATGTTACACAGAGAGAACTCGGGGTATTGACAAACGAGATCTACTAGTAAAATTTCCGAGACAAGAGGTGAGATGTGGTTGTAGTGCCCGATTGAGTATCAAGTTAGAAATTTAAGAAAATATGTTGCAATTGATTTTATTGAACATCATAATCATGACCTTGTGCCTCAAAAGTGCATTCATATTTTGTCATCCCAAAGAAAAATATCTACCACCCAGCAATTGACGTAGAATTGGCATGAGAATCTGGAATTCTCTTAGGGTCTGCTTATGAGTTATTTTGTAGGAATCCGGTAGAAGAGCATCACTTGGCTTCACCAAATTAGACCAAAAAAAATTACTTGAGATTGAAGAGACAAAAGGATTTGGAATATGGAGAAGTGAGTAGTGTGTTGCAGTATTTTCGTAAGAAAACTGTGGAAAATCCATCCTTTAATTATGCAGTCCAATTAGATTGTGAAGAGCAGATAAGTAATATATTTTGGACCGATGCCCATATGATAATGGACTATGCTCAATTTGGTGATGTAGTGACCTTTGACACTACTTACAAATTAAATAACGAGCATAGACCTTTTGGAACCTTTGTTGGATTTAATCATCATCGAGAAATAGTTATATTCGGTGCAGCGTTGATGTATGATGAGACTGCCGAATCATTCATATGGTTGTTTTAGATTTTTTTGAAGGCACTGTCAAACAAAAATCCAAAAACTATTTTCACAGATCAAGATGCTGCGATAGCTAAGGCCATTCCAATTGTCATGCCTAATACAAACCATCGACTTTGCACATGGCATTTGATGCAAAATGTTGTGAAACATGTAAGTTCTCTTTTTGGAGATGTAGGAGTGAAGGGTGTGTTTTCAAAATTTATGCATGAAATTGATGATGAAGAATAATTCAAAATACAATAGGACCAAATGCTTGATAGATATAATGCACGCAACAATCATTGGTTGGAGCAGACTTTTGGTGTGAAGGAGAAATGGGGATGGCCATATATTATGAATTCTTGGGCAACTGGAATGAGTACTACTCAACTAAGTGAATCATTCAATGTATTTTTGAAGGATTATCTCAATTGTGATCATAACTTGATAGAATTTTTCATGCATTTTGAGAGGGTGCTCTATGGCAAGATGTATAAAGAATTGGAAACCGAGTATAATTTGTTCCAAAAATTGCCAAGGGTTTCCATTCCAACTTTGATGTTAAAGCAAATAGCAGATATTTACACCAAAACAATTTTTGAGGAATTCCAAAATGAGTACGTGCAGTCCATTGAAGCATCCATTGTAGGCACTATTAATAATGGTGAGAGTACCATATTCACATTTCAAACGGTGGTAGATGGAAAAAAAGATAAGAATGTGACAATGGATAGAGATGGTTCTTTGAGTTGTAGTTATAAGAAGTTTGAAGTGAAGGGCATAGTGTGTCGACATTGTTTGAAGGTGCTTAGAGATATATTCAATGCAACGGACATTCCTGCATAATACATACTGAAATGATGGACTAAAAAAGTAAGGGCTAAAAGTGTGAAAGATAGTCGCGGGTATGACGCCAAGGCTGATGTGAAACTACATCAAAGTGACCGATATAGGTCATTGATGAATATGTTTAGAGCAATAGCAAGTAGAGTCGCTGAAAGTGTAGAAACTTATCATTTGTCACTTGCAAAAGGTGAAGAATTGAGTGTAATGGTTGAAGACAAATTAAGTGTGCACACTTGTGGTCAAGTAGAGGTCACTGAATTGAGAAATTCCTCAACTAACACATGCCCATATAGTGATGATGTAGATTGTCCAATCCAAGCTAAGGGACTGAAGAAAAGACAAGTAACTAATAAGGGAAGAAGGAGGATCAAGGACGGGATGAAAAAATCTATTGCAAAGAAGAAAAGGATGCAATCTAAGCAGGTAATTACACGAAAATGTTGCATATGATTAAATGATATTTTGCTATGTGTGATTGTTATGTGCTATGTGTTATGTGATATGTGTTATCAATTTTATGTTATGTGTGTTGGAAAAATAATGAATTAAATAAATTGGTCGTTTGCAGGGTGATGCTTTTAGTACTCCCAAAGATTAATCTGAGCTTTCTGTCGCCATGGGTAAAATTCTAGTCAGGTAATATTTACTAATGTGTGCAACCTTATATTAATCTTATTGGATTGGTTATTATTGCAACTAGTAACGTGATATTTATTATTTTGGATCTTTTGTGATGCATGTAGGGTGGTTCTTTTCCTGCTTCCCAAGGTTAATCTCAACATTCTTCCGCCATGGGTAATCATTCAATACAGGTAATATTTAATATTGTATGTAACCTTTGACATGCATAGACCTTAGGGAAATTGAACCTCATACGGAATTATTGTTTTACTTTATTAACTAAGATTCCCACATATCTTCAATTGGTTCTTCTTGCAATCTAGTCATGTGAATTTTATTTTTTTTGGTGCATTGGTTGTATAGGGTGTTGCTGTTTATACTTCCCAAGGTCAATCTTGACCTCATTTCGCCATGGGTAGTAATTATGTTGAGGTAATATTTCATATTGTGTGTTTTTTTAAATGAAAATGCATTATTCATTTTTTTTTTTCATTTCATATATTATTTTCTTTATGTTGGTTTACTTTAGGGTCATGGTCATGGTGTCTATATTTCTCAGTCTCGACCTGAATCCCAATCTCAACTTCCCTTTGCCATGGGTTGTACAAGTGTTCATCATGTCATGTATCCTATATATGATGTGAGTTATAATTGCTTACATACTTTACATTGAAATGGTAGTATACATTGTATAAATATTTTAATAAATATAGCACTATTGCAGGGAAATAACATGCCTTAGTCAATGTCTTTAGTCTATCCCACTCAGACATCGTTTCAGGAGTTGTTTCGAGATACTAGTGTTCAACACTTTGCAGTCCAACTGTTGCAAGCCTCACATAGTCCTGCTGACAGTCATGTGGATGGACATCCCTGGAAGGCTTACACTAAATGATGATGTTATTATATTTTTGGATTTGGGCGTATTTCTTTATGTTGTTCGGATTTGGATATTTTTTATGGACATCTTTTTTATGTATTTTTTTTAATGTTTGGGAACAAGGTTCTTTTTTGATGTTAGTGATGGTTATGATATTAGGTGTTTGTTGTATGACTGAGACGAATATGTTGGTTTTATGATGTTGGGTGTTGGCTACATGTTTGTTTCATGGATGTTGATTGGCTTTATGATGTTGGATGTTTTCAATGGGAACAATGTTGTTTTTTTTTATTCTTATGCTATGAATGATAGCAGAATTATTGAGAGCAGAATTGTTATGCTATGATTCTTGAGAGCAGAATGTTGGGTGTTGGTCGTTTGTTTGTTTCATGGGTGTTGGTTGGCTTTATGATGTTGGATGTTTTCAATGGAAACAATGTTGTTTTTTTTAATTCTTATGCTATGAATGACAGCAGAATTATTGAGCACAGAATTGTTATGCTATGATAGAAGAAGTCTTATGCTTTGATTCTTGAGAGCAGAATTCATATGGTATGATTTTTTTGATTTTTATGTATGTTTGATCCATGTGTAAAATGCATGCATATATAGATATATTTGGGATAGGGGTGGATAGATTCTTTATATATATTTGAGCAGAATGCATGCATATATATATATATATATAAAATTAAATTGGTACAATTTATTTAAAATAGGTCATCTAAATCATTATTGGTCATTACAAGCGAAAGCAATGCTGTTACAATTGTGAATATACATAACACCCAATTTTATTAATTAACACAATTGAAAGATAGCATAGTAACTTCATTAATTAAGCATTGTTCGGATTTTACATACACATATAAAAGCTTCAAAACCAAATACAAGTTCTACAAGTAGTGGTTACATTCAGTGGAAATGGTTACATTCACTTGAGTAGCACCACTAGCATGGTAAAACCAACCATCACTATGGTTGTCAACATCAAGAATTTCATAACTTCAAGTCGTTCTCGTTGGTTTGCCTTAAGTCGTTCCAAGATATTCAAAACTTCATTGGTTCTCTCAAAATCATAATCATACCCGCTCTCATCTTCATTTTTCATATGAATAGCTTTACTTCCCCTTTGGATATTTGATGCATTCCCAGTAGAAGCCACTCCTTATACAAAGTAGTCACAAATATTATCTGCACACTTGAAAGACAACCTCCCTGGATTTTTCTCTTATTCTAATCTGTACACTCCTATTTTTTCCCCACATTTGCATCGTTTATTTTGCAAGAATCCAGCATCATTGTTTGAACCCATTGACATTTTAATCCTAATTACAAGTAAAGACAAAAGTCAATTTCAAATGTAACCATAGAACCTTAATCTAAGCAGCTAATTAAGCATGTAAAAAATTAAATAGTTATGACCACAATAATTATCTATCTTTATGAGCAAATGTAAATCGGTTGAAGCAATGCATGGTGTTGTGTTCCAGGCCTAGTGGGCAGCTATGCATCGAAACATTGGAGATTTACATTGGAGTCGAAACAGCCTCATTTTCCTTACCCAGTATAATATTTGTTTTACTACTATTGTAGTTCTTGAGTCTTGGTATTTTTGTTGTCTATTACAGCTCAATGGAGGGACAAACTAACTCAACTCAGGTCCAAGAGGAATTGGGCATAGCATGGGGTATTTTTGTTGTCTGTTATAGCTCAATGGAGGGACAAACTGACTCAACTTAGGTTCAAGAGGAATTGGGCATAGCTGGGGGTATTTTTTTTTTATCTATTACAGCTCAATGGACACTCAATAAGGCTTCCCAAGCCTCTACTGGTTCACATGTAATTCAACAAAAATCTCAACAATTATAATTCACATGTAAATCAACAACATCAGTTTTTCCAAGCCTCTACTGGTTCATATTACTTTATATCCTTCTCCATACTACTCACTTCAGCCAAATCATTCCATTAGATGATAAAATGTATATATATATACTCACTTTAGCCAAATGTATATATATAGTGAAAATTATGCTTCTCAACCTCTGGAATCAGTAAACCTCAACAAATCATTCCATTTAATGAAAAAATGGATAGAATTAATAAAACCTTAACAAATTAATAAAACCTCAGCCTCCACAATTTCAAAAATTAATAAAATTTCACAAAACTAGCCCACAAAATTCAACAGAAGTAAGGGGTGAGAGAGAGAGAGATGAAATTTCTAGGTAGTTTGAAGGCTCTTTTTAGATGAATCAAAGAAAAATGGGAGAGAGAAAGAGAGAGAGAGAGAGAGGGAGATATGAAATGAATCTCGTCAAACCTCAACAAATCAACACCAAATCTGTGTTCGTCTCTCGCCGAATCCACTCGCCTCGCCGCCGCCTCTCTGTCTTCGTCTCTCGCCCTCGCGTTCGTTGCCTCTCCCGTTCGATGATCTGTTTAGCTCTGTTCGTCTCTCTCAGAGGGGCTAGGGCTGAACAACCAAAAGGGGCTAAAAATAAGAGGTGGGGAAAAAAAACAAAATAGTCAAAACGACGTCGTTTTAACGCACGGCAGGGAGGGCCGCAGAAAAGTGCTACCGAGGATCCGGACTCTATAAATCATAACCAAACACACAATCAAAAATTCTATTCAAAGCTCATAAAAAATTTTTAAAAAATTCGAAAATATTTTTTATTTAAAATATAAAAATAGCAGGTGCCAAAAAAAAAAAACACGAACACTTTTCCGGTCAACCAGCCGGACGTCCGGGGAGATTTTCGGGTAGATGTATTTTCAAAAGTGGTGTGGAATCAATTTTTGAAAACTCTAACCAAACACGACACTCAAACCAAAGTCTAGAATCAACTTTTCAAAACCTTACCAAACACAGCCCAGATTTTTCTTAATTTTTAGTCAATTTTTTAAATGAGACCCATGTGCCAAAGTTGGCAAGTCCATATGGCAATGCGTTCTTTGCCGCGTAACCATTCACGTCATATATTTGATTGCTCAAAACCAATATCAGGTGAATGAGAAATCGATGCCAAAATGAGCTCTGTGAAAATGGAGTTTTGGTAAAATTTCCATAAAGGATGGAGTTAAGATTTGTCCCACATTACTTTGGTGAGCAAACTTTGTGTGGGTTTATATGCTTTGAGTTTGCATCTTGGGGAAGGCCCCAAAGGGTATCCAAGTTTTGTGGAAGGGTGAGATTGTGGGCAAAATGAGATAAACCCATCGGATCCAAAAGAAACATATACGTATCGTCGTTTGTTTGGGCAGGCTGGGCTGGGCTGGGCTTGGGTGGATGGTGGCCCCAAGGGTGCATGGTGGCCCCAAGTTTTATGGAAAGGTGAGGTTGTGGGCAAAGTGGGATAAACCTATTGGACCCAAAACAAACACACGCGCATCGTCGTCCATTTGGATAGGCTGGGCTTAGGTGCGTGATGTGAGGCTGGATTAGGCTTGTTTGGCCCAATGCTTATCTTTTTGGGCTGAAAACATTTGAAATTTATTTTTTCTATTGGAATTTGAATTTTGGTTAAAATTCAAAATAAATTTCGAAATGACCCCAACGTTCAAAAACGTTGGCAGTTTGGTCCAACACAACTTTCTCACCAACCCGAACAGGTGCTTTACCTGTTCAAATCCAACCCGAACAGATTCTTTACTTGTTCAAAACTGTACCGAACATGTTCCATGCCTGTTCAACTTTGACCTGAATAGCCACTAAGTCTCTTATAAATAGACAAGTCCTCCATTTGCTTTAATTTAAATTTTTGTTTTTCTTTTATGCTTTTACTTTCTACATTTTGCTGCATAAATTTTATGTGAGAAAGAGTATAAACACAGAGTGTGTTCGTTGGGCAATTAGTTGGGAGTGCTGCTACTAGTTGTCGTTGATCATTTTATCCTGGGAGATAGAGTTCATAATCTGAAAGTATCGTGGAGAGGACAGATCTGTCTTAAGGACACAGTGTTTAACACTGGACTTGATCGAATTTTCTGAAAAGATAATACTGTAAGTATTCGGTTTGATTTTCTGTTTTCATTATTTATTTTTTCCAGATTCTGTTTTGTTTTTGTAACATAATAAAAATCTGATTTTTTCTTATTTTTGTTTCCATACTCTGTGTCGATTTTTGTAATCAAATAGAATCTCTCCTTTTTTAATTTTCTTTCTATGAATATATTGAATATTGTCTAACAAAAATAACATATGATTAAGTGAATTTTTTTGGTCAAATATAGTTATTAATCTAATAACTTGTATATCTATAAAATGAGATTAATTATATTTGTATGATAATTTATTATTGAACAGTAATATCATGTATCAATAGTATTGATTTTTTTTTGGAAAAATTACAAATTAGTGAACATTTTTCACAATTTTTTACAAAGTCATAAAAAAAATTTGTAACTTTAATTATTAAAGTTGTAAAGTTTATCATTGATTTATAATTTTTTTTTTTATTTTTTTTTTAAAACAAGCACTGAAGTGCAATTTTCCCATTTTCTCTCCTTGTGCAGTTAACATTAATATTTTAAGTTCAGAGTTTGACTTTAGAGGATCGGCGCTGGATGAGGAAATTTTTTTTATTTATGAGTAACATACTCTTCTATAAATCTCAATTTCTAACTTAACAAATTAAGAAAACAACACTAGAGTCCTTTCCTCCCTCATTCTTTGCCATGGAAAATGGAGGTGAATACCCACTTCTATCCTCAAGGGACAATGACCATAATAATCCAGTCCATTCATCAAACACATTTTTTTCGAGTTCACCATTTTTGGGTAGTAGCCAAATCCAAACCTTCTTCAGAGAATTCTATGCCGAGTCGAAGAAGCTCTGGTTCTTAGCCAGTCCAGCCATCTTCACCTCCATTTGCCAGTACTCACTTGGTGCCATTACTAAAGTCTTCGCTGGACAGCTCGGAACTAGCGAACTCGCTGCGGTTTCAGTGAGAACTCCATTATTGCAGGATTTGCTTATGGCATCATGGTACGGTTTACTTCTGCAAAATTTTGTTCCTCAATATATTTTCTAGGAGATAGTTTCTCTCCAGTTCACCACATAGTAGATTGGAATGTACTGCTAGACTTGTAGGATTCATTATAGGTGCTGCTCGATAATGTAAACCGTTTAATGTGTAGAGCTCATTGAATACTGTATACCTGTAAAAAATTATGTTGATTGGATATCGGTAGTCCCTTGATCGGCACACATTTTGTTAATAATTTATTTTTAAAATCAAAGACTATCAATATTCGATTAATGTGATTTTTTATAGGCATAAAGTACTTAACGAATTCTACACATTAAAATATTTGACTTATTGAAACGGTACCTATGATGGGTACACGGGCCCGACAGTAGCCATCTCCTATTTTCTTTGTCTGGTTCTATGTTGGGAAAATTACCCACAGGTCCCATGTGGGACATGTAGAGACCATTTAATCCCAAAACTTTTTGAGTGCAAAGAAAGTCCTTTCCTTTATCTCTCTGGTTTTTGCCTCTCTTGTTACGTGTTCATCATCAACAATGGGTTCATCAACATCAACAAAAAAAAAATCTTCAGATCTGGAAATTTTCTGCAGATTTTTCTGCAGATTTTTCATCATCATCAACAATGCGTTCTTCAGATCAATTTCGCATCCCAAAATTCGATGCTCTGTTTCTTCTTCTTCATCATCGACACCATCATCGTCAGTGTCGACGAAATTCGATCTTCGAACCTATTGGATGACTCTGATAGAAGAAATCAACCAGAAGCTAGATGAGGCTGTGCCTGTGAAGTACCCACAGCAGATCTACGAAGCTTGCTGTAGCTGTTGTAAGAATCTGCCATGAATATGGTTTTTGTCAATTTGTCTCTCTTTCTCTCTCTATTTACAGATTTTTTTTGGGATAGTTGTTGATCTATGGTTGTTGTTGTTGATGATGAAATGGATCTATAATATCATTGAAACAGATCTGTAATGACTCAGATTTGTAATGAAAATTTTCGAATTCTGAACAAGTAATTTTCGAGTTTTAGTACAGGCGGTGAAAACTGTAAAATTTGGCAGTTTGAAATTTTTTTTGGTGTTGGAATGAATCATGGTTTAAAACTATAAAATTTTGCAGTTTTATAACATGCTTTAGAACTGCAAAATTTTACAGTTTCATAACATGTTTTAAACATTCCGACGACTTCCCGGTGATGTTGAACATTCCGACGAGTCTCCGGCGACCGTTTGACGGAAGTCTGACGGTAGTAAGATGTGAACAATGTCTGTAAATTAAAAAAAAAAAAAAAAGATTTTTTGGTAACAATTAAAAATGTGTTGGACTAATTGGTGCAAGTATTTTGTTTTGGGATTAGCTGGGTTTTGAACTTATTACATGGGACTTATCAGTAAGTTCCCCTTCTATGTTTTAGGGAACAAGGCCGGCCCAACTAAAAACTCAATTGGATATTTTTTTATTACTTTAAGTATTAATTTGAATAATATTTTTATTGATTTTTTATATTACGGAATATTTTATGTAAAATTTGTTTTCTTCTTTAATTATTGTAACTAAAATTCTAGACTTTAATATTATGGGTGCTTTTAGATACTAATTTATTTTCAATTTGTTTTTTTTATTAAGATTGTGTTTAAATCATGATTTGAAAAAGTATTTGAAAAAAAAAAAAGAAAAAAGAAAGAAGAAAGAGTTTGGGTAGAGATTTGTAATTGATAATGGAAAAAGGACGCTCACCTTTTTTTATTTTTTTTTTTTTAAGGTCTTACCTAAATTTATAATTTAAATATAAAATAAATGTGTATTTAAAAAAAATTATAGAGAGCTCCTAAAGTTTAGCCAATTCCGTCTCTAACTTCCAATGTCTTTCTACAAATTGCTCACTTTTGTTATTGTTAGGAAGTGATCCCCTGCCTTTAGGTTGAATATTTTAACAATTTTGACCTAGTGCTTTCCTAATGCCCATCAATTTGAATCTCTTCCGTGCCACCTGAAATGTTAGAACGTTTTGGAAAAATGGTTAAAAATTAATTTTTTATTTTTATTTTTTTTGTTTTTGTTTTTTTTTTAGAGATGAAATGAGTTAAAAATTAAAAAGTGACTTTTAATCCACTTGTCAAAATACCTCGTTATTACTTGGATTAGAATGATCGCTTAGTCGTGTGCTTATTCAATGGTGTATTGCCATTTTTTTATTATTTTTTTAAAATTTTTTTATTATTGATTGGATACACCCTCAACATAAAATGTAAAATTACTCAATGGCAGGATACTTTCCCGGCTTAATCTATCTTATGCTTAAAACTTCACCTCCACAATTTCTATGTTCAACCTTGAAATAAATAAAATTAAATTAAAAGAAAAAAAAAAAAACCCATAGGATCATTATTATGTTATTTTATTTTATTTTTTGTCCAATTAGTTTTCATCCACGAAACTCACTCACTCTCTCAACGCTATTACAGTGGGGCATGGGAAGTGCTCTTGAAACCCTATGTGGGATCGCATTCGGAGCCGGGCAACTCGAAATACTAGGGATCTACATGCAAAGGTCGTGGCTCCTCCTCAACAATTTATATTCATTTTAATACTTTACATCACAATTGTTATTTATTTTTATAAATATAAATGTAAGTGGATGAATAGGTAAACGATATCCGATCAACTTAATGTTCTCCAGGTATTTTACCCGATGTATTGTAAAATATGAACGGTTCTGATTATCGAAATGAACCTTGAAATGAACATATTTAACTGCACAACAATAACTACTATACACTCCGCATAATAATCACCTCAAATCCCTCACTCATACCATTTTCGTGCATGATGTTTCTCCCTTCTCCCTCTCTTTTTTGCTAACCCACTCTCTACATATAATAAACAAGTTAATATATGGCACTAAAACAAAAGAGAAAATCACAAAATTGTAATAATTGTTCATTGACACTACTAGTAGGATCGACAAATCCATTAGAGAGAGGCTTTGAGTGACCCACAAAATACTAAATCAATTAAAGCTAGAAGCCAGCTGTATAGTATCATAGAACAAAGCTTCACATGTGAACAGTTTATAGTGTATAGGTTATTAACATACAAAAATGATTTGAAATCCAATTTAATTCAATTAAAAATCGATTTTGAATTGAGTAGTATTATCATAATTCATCACACTGTCTAACTCAAATCGTAAATGTCAATCAATTTCGCTTAAATTCCGGCCTTGAAAATCACTACGTAAACATATATACGAATAGATAATGGTAATATAGTAAAGCCAAGATTGGATTGAGATTAATATATAATCACATTTTACACTATTCTTCACAATAATTAGAAAGTCAACAACACTTAATAAATATATATTAAATCCATCGGGGGTGGTAGCAACGTTTGAAAGGTACATTCCTTCCACAAAGTGAGCAAGGCTCGATTCCTGAGGGGGACAACTAGCATTTTTTTTAATTGGTTAAAACTGATTCGTTGTACTCTGATTGTGACTCTGCCTCCTAGGAGTTGGTGCATTCTATGTTGTCACTGGCAACTAGTTACCTCAGACTAAGGCCCACAGATGCTATAATATTTTTCACAAAGCGTCTTTTTTTCTAGTTCAATATATATATACACACTAAACCCACAAGTTCAAGCCCAACAACCAATATGGGGGATAAATAAATCATCACCACAAAAGATATCAAACTCCTCTAACTCGTGACCTCAACCATAAAAGATTATACACCCATTAGGCCAATGCTCTGATTAATTAAGGTGAACTTTGACAATTGCTTTTTAGTAGTTTTTTATTTATATAATATATATATATATATTTTTTAATTTAAAAAAAGCTCATGCGTGTTATATTTTTTAAAACAGTTTACATTCTTTTATGAAGAAGTTTGAAAGTGTTTTCATAAATTATCATTATCCTTAGTATTACTGAATATTTGGATCAGTTTATGCGTACTTTGATTAATCTTGGAGTCTTAAAATTACACGACCGGATAAATCTCTTGTAGTCTCAAGATTTGAAGATATTTGACTTTTATGAGATTTGACACTACAACTTTTTGAGTGGTAAGCCTTTGGTTGCCTCTCTTCCACTAAGCCAAACCCATTGGGTTATTGTTGAGTCCTTATTAATGTAATCAAAAGGACATGGTGAAATTTCTCAAACTATTGAAGGTAAAATCGTCTTTACACAAATCTAAAATGATTTTTGATTTTTTTTATGTATTATTATTATAAAGAGTAACATATTAGTCAAACCGAGCCGACTTTTTAATTAAAAGGAACTTATTTTGAGATTATAGAACATCAAAGTTTTAACACAATGCATTAACACAAAATAAAGAAAACAACAACACTATAACAATAATTTAGTAAATAATAGGAACTACAAGAACTACATACTCAATTCTTTCAGTAATGTTAAAGTCAGTTGAATTTCAATTATTATTTTGAAAATTAATTATTTTAGTTGATTTTTAGTTTTTACAAAAATACGTCAGAAAATTAGAAAAAAAAAAATTTGATTTTTCATGAACTTTGACTTTGGTGTCTGAAAAATTTTGCAGCTTAGAAGTGTGGTATACAATGTCTCTTACTCTGTTTGCTGGATATTAAAGGATACTGAAGTTTTCAGTGGATGCATCATCCATATGGTGAGTTTCTCTCTCTTTCTTTTCTTTCCTTTTTTGTTTTTTTTAATCATCAAAAAATGAATTATATTAATGAAATCAGCAACTTTACAAACATGATTACAACAGAAACCAGGTGTTAAAAGGTGCATCGTAGGTCACATGTTTAAAGTCTAAACATAGAACAATGAAGAATAATAAATTAATTTTATTCACGTACAAAATGAATACAAAATGAAAGATTGTGCTCAATAGTATTTCTAACACTATTTCTACTCTGTCTATTTAACCCAAATATGGCGTCTCTTTTTCACATTTGGCTTATTTATCCGAGCGGCTTTGACTTGTCTAGGACCGAAAGCGAGTCCTGAATTAATGAAGAATTACTTTTAGATAAGTTTCGAATTTTGAATAATTTTACTTTAATTATATTGTTGGGTCGTGAATGATTTTGATGATTTAATTGAGAATTTTGAAAGATATGCTTGCATTAGTTTATGATTTTATTTAAAAGTTTAAGATTTTGAATGATTTACTTGTATTAGAAATTGATTTTGTTGTATTTTTAATTTTATCTGTTTTAATTCATTAATTATTAATGTTGAGCATTTTGGAAAATTGGGAGAAAATAGCCCAAAATAAATATATACAAAACGAAAAAAAAGGCCCAAAAATAAATTTTTAAAGAAAAAAGTTTAATCCGCAAACCGTTCGCAACCGTCCATACATCCACAAACCTTATCCGTACAAACCGCAACCCGCACTGCGGGTGGTTGTGGGTTCAATCCTTCCCAAACTGTACATATGCAGGCAGGTCTAAACCGTAAACCAAATCATCCAAAGCCGAACCTCGAGCACTCCTACCTTTTATATGTACTTTTAAGAAAAAAAAGTTTATAATCCAAAGATTATGTATCAAATTTTGTTTAAATTGTTGCATTTAACAGTGTTTACAAAAAGGTTATTCAAATTTATTTAAGTAACAAAGTTTACAATAACAAAAACGATCAAAATATAGGTTAGAGTACCAAATAAACTAAGTCTTTTATTCCTTATTTCTTTTTTCTTTTTTATGTTCAGAACTATATATTTTTTGGGAATCTACCTGTTTGATATAGTTTATAAAAATTATTAACATCATCAATCTTAATCCTCAATCATTACAAATCAAATAATCAATTAAAGGAAATATAAAATAATAGTCAAGTAATTATAATAGATAAAAGAAATATATATATATATATATATATGTATTTAATCATGATCAAATAAATATTTAATTAAGCAAAAATAAGAACCCATCTCCACTACAGAGTCTGTAACTTGAAACTCCATTTTTATATTACAAAATTGAGACTTTCATCATAGTTCAGCAAATGGAAAAAAAAAAAAAAATGCAATTCAAAAAAAGCTAAGAAATAGTTTCTCAATTAGTTTTAAAAAAATATATATATTTAGATGAATACTTCCATCAAAAAAATAAAAAATAGAGGGAAAGAAAGTACTAGGTCTTTGAAATCCCAAATCTTCTGTTTTTCAGTTCTTATTGCCAGCTTAAAGCTTTGATTTTATTATATTTGCAATCATACTTCAAATATATTTAAAACATAAATTGAGGCCTCAAAACGTTTGGGCCTTTCTATTTAGATTTGACCTCTTCAAAGACAGTTCAAATTTTTCAAATTGAAGTGGGCTTATCTTTCTAATGTAAGTGGGCCTTTTATTTTTTGAATCAGTACAATAGTTAATATAGTTTTGGGGCCTTTTGTGGATATTTTTGAGGGTCCAAAACGGTTGCTTTATGGGCTTTGCCCCAAAACCGGCGGCCCTATATTACCCAATTTTAACGTCCTTTAGAACTTGTCCCTTTGGGACTGTTTGTTACAACTTTTTTGGGTGATTATAGCTTATTTTGACTTGGGAGTTTGTGCCAGATTGTTTGGTGCAGCTTCTGCTTATAGTTTATTAGGCAGAAATAGCTTAAATAAGCTGAAAAAAGCTGATTATTTGAAAGTTAAAGTAGGGATGCTTTTAACTTCTACTTTTTGATTATCAACTTTTAATTTAAAAAAAGTTCCACCAAACAGGACCTTTGTCTTTATATCTAATAACTTTCCATGCTGAGTCATGCCCCATGTCCACTAAATCGACGATAAAGTGAAAATGTTCAAAGAAAAATCACATTTTGTCAACCCACCTTGGTTATCTTTGGTGAAATTGCTAGTACTTCAATTTTGTAATATTGCTGTTGTTCTTAATGATGTTTTATGTAATCTTGAATTTCTTTGCAGTGTGAACATACTGGGCTGGACAACAATGGTAGGCGTTGGATTCAATGCAGCCATAAGGTTTGAAGTAGAAACCCCTTCAAAAATCTTAAAAATAAAAAAATAAAAATCTTAAAACCAAAAATTTAACTTGTCAATTGACATGGAAATGTGCAGCGTAAGGGTATCGAATGAACTTGGGGCAGCACACCCGACAGCTGCAAAATTCTCAGCCATGGTGGTCGCAGTAACTTCATTTCTAATAGGTCTCTTCCTTGCACTCATTCTCATCATTGGCGGAAAGGAATACCCGTCCTTCTTCTCAAACGATGCAGCGGTCAAAGAGGTTGTATATGAGCTCACACCATTGCTAGGACTTGCTATTGTTGTTTACAGTGTTCAACTTGCTCTCGCTGGTATTTCTTGATTATGACTCTCTAATGTTGCTTCTACTTATAGTTAATTTTATTTGTTGATTCTACATATCTACAAGCACTTGGCTTCACTCCTTTCACTGGACCGTCCAGGACAATGACTTGTGATATCAAAAAGGGTGATTGGACCATCCAATGATCGAAGAAAAGCCCAACCTTATGTAAAATTATGCTTTATTTTTCTTGGATTAGAATTGTTTCCAATCCACTTCAGTGGAACTCGACTGTGCAGCCCAACCCACGAGTCCCATTACAATTATCACTTCTGTCATCTAAATCATTCATTTTGTAGATCCATGAAAAAATCAAACTAATTCGATAAATTATCCATTTTTTTAAGACAAAGCTATTAACATTGTTGACTACAATTATCATAATATCACCTCTGATTTTTTTCACGAATAATTCACATAGAATGACCTATAAATGAAACAACTCAGATCGTTAAAATGGGATACATGATAGGCTCACGGGCTAAACTGCACAGTCCAATCCACTGATCATTGAGTGATGATATTGATGCAGGGGTGGCCATTGGAGCAGGTTGGCAAGCTTACATAGCATATGTGAACTTAGGGTGCTACTATTTGTTTGGCATTCCTCTAAGTCTGCTAATGGGTTTCAAGTTCAACATGGGTATCAAGGTAACTCTTGTTGACCTGTCGAAACATTTTTGATTGATATAGTTGGAATAGTTAGACTAATGCTATTGTTAGACAACTTGTTTTTGAAAACAAAATTTTAAATTACACAAACAAGCATTTCCATGTAATGATCAATTATGCAATCAAAGTCTATCTAACATTGTATTTGTTTTGTTTGGCATGTTTGTTCATAAATTTGTTAAAGGTATTTGTTTGCTGCCATGATTGATATGCAGGGGATTTGGTGGGGAGTGATATCTGGAACAGTCTTAGAAACCTGTGTTGTGCTGTGGATTATAAATAGAACAAATTGGAATAATGAGGTAACTACTCCCATAAACTCCCTTCAAAAAGATGAACCTTCTATTAGGTTGCAATGCAAATCGGTCAGGTTCAGTCAGATGGGTTAAGCATCTGTCCAGGCTCAGAGTTGTTTTTGCCCAAATCCAAGCCCGAGTTTAATTCAAAGAAATTCAAGTTATATTATTATATATAATAATATTTACTAACTATGAATTTCAGGTTGTGAAAATTACTGCCCAAACCTGGTCTAAATTTAATTAAAGCTGACAAATTTTAGTTCAGACATTGAACAAATTTAAAATTATACAATCCAAGTCGTAAATTTTTTGAGCTGGACTCAAGTCTTCGGGTTAGGCCTGTTTAACTTCCAGCCCTAATATTAGATGAATGATCTATTGTGTAAAATTGCAGGCTTCTGCTGCTGGAGACAAATATAAAACAATGGGGAGAGGAAACAGATGACAGAGAAAATTTGATTTGCAAAAAATGGATTTGGTTCCACAAAAGCACATGGAAAACAAGTTGACAATCTGTGGAAAACCCAAAATATTAGGCATATTAGCTTGTAAATTTATTTATTTTTAAGTAGTTTGTAACTTAGGATTTCATTGTATAGAGTATTATAGGCTGATAATAACCTAAGATTATAAACTTCTTTTTAAAGAAGAAATAATATTGATAACAAAAATTTTAAGTAAATGAAGTATGTGATTTTGGATTATATAATTATTCCAATTCAAACAGATAAAAGTGTTTTCATTATTATTTACTACTCACAAGTTTTTCTCCATAAACAATTGTAGTTAATAGTAGAACAAATATTATATATATATACAAGACATGGTGTTTAAAGACATTATTATTTGCTTTCTAATTATTCAACCTTTCAACTGATTCTAATTTTTTCCTTTAATAAAACTTTGTATTGAAATTTTATTATGACTTTCTTTTTCTTTTCTTTTTTTTAAACTCAGTATATGGGTTAGATCTAGAACTTAAATACAACTCAAGTGGTTGTATTTTTATTTTTCTAAGGAGAGGTTTGGGGTTTAGACTTTATGGAGAAGCATTGAATATGCAATTGTGCTAACTTAATTTGCCAAACATCTCCAATAGTGTGTCAAAACTTCTTCAGCTATAAAGTCATTTTTGGCTAAACTATCATTAAAAAAAATATTTTTTAAATTAATAAAATTATAAAACTCTCTTTAATGATGTACCAAATCTTGAGTTAATACTTGACAAAGCCAAATTTGACAAAGGATTTCACTTTGCCAAATTTGTTGCATTAACAAAAATAATTATAATCACTAGATGCTTTTTGAGAAATATATCTAATAGTCGAAACTTAATATGAATTTTTTTTCATTCATATATGATATTCTAATAAATTACAAGCATAATATAAAGATTCAATAAAATAAATAATTAAAAAAACTCTCAAAAGTGAAATAGAAACAACCCCAATAAATATAGAGAAAATTCACATTTAAGTGAAAAGATCTAAGCCACCTAATGGTTAACCCCGTTGGTTTAAAATAAAAATTAGTTGCACCAAAATAATATAAGACTGGGGGAATAATATAGCTAAAATTTTTAAATAAATAAATAAATATCTATATATTTCGGTATCATAAAAGTTAGGAAAACTCTATCAGTTATGTGAGAGGATTTGTTATTTGGTAGTCTTGCTTTAATAGCACTAAATTAATTTGCACCCGAACCGCACTGCATCCCTTAGGCCCGTTTGTTTTCAGAGGTAGAATGGAAGGTGTGAGAATAATTTATAAGTAAATTGGGCCGAGCTGGGTAATGGGCCGTCCTGTGGGTCATAGTAAGAAGGGCTGAGTAAAAGGGCCTTGTAGTTAGCTCGGTGTAAAAGAGCCTTGTAGTTAGCTCGGTCACCACGGTCAGAGCGGCAACAAATAGCTCGGTCATACCATTCTGAGCCGAGGTATTTTGAGCCTTCCTCAGGACCTTGCTCTTGATTAGCTCGGTCCAAGCTTGCTATGGTTAGCACGGTCTCAACAGGCGAAACCGAGGTACAGGTAATGAAGGGAAGAACCGAGCTAGTTAGAGTTCAGTCATTTTTGTCAATTTAGCATGGCTTCGATAGCTCGGTCGTTTTGTCACACTACCGAGGTAGAACCATCTCACTTGGTTTAAGCAGTGAGGGGGGTGTTGAAGGATAAGTATTATCTTTTAGGAGTGTGATTCCTAGGAGGACTCTACATGGAGAAGTAAGAGTCCTACTAGGATTGTGCCATGCGGAACCTATAAAAGCTCATAACATAACCTATGAAAGAGGTAACACAACTTTGATTCTTGAATATACAGAGTTTTTGTCTATTTGTCTATTTTGCTGACTTAGGCATCGGAGAGGTATCCGGCACACACCCGCCAGCTAGCTCACGTTTGTGTTTTCAGGGAGTAAAGCGACGACGTTTGGAGGAGCGCAGACTTGATCAACAAGATTATACGAGAACATTATTTCGTGCTCGTACAATTGGCGTCATCTGTGGGAATTCCAGAAAGAACAAAACCTCTTGATCAAGTTTTTCCTCTCTAATTGGAAGTAATTGCGCACAATGAATATTTGCCGCAGTCCACTATCGACGGACAAACCCCAGAGGGGGGTACGAGGCGCGAAGGTTTGCCTTCTATCCTTTCTATGGCGGATTTAGAGCCCTAGCGACAGAACCCCCAGAGGGATGCAAGGGGAGGCGGACTAACAGCCCCTGTCGCTCTCAAAGTCCTAAAAGACAGAGGCGGAGGATCGATCCTCAAGTTCTGGAGGATGCGTCAAGGAACAAGACGAGTTAATAAGGAAGATGGCGGCAGACATGGAGTCTATGAAGTGCCAGATCAAAGGAAAATGGGTGGCGACAGGAGATGGGCGTAAAAGCAACACGCCCCCTCGCCACTCGGAAGATCGTGGTAGGCGTACCACACCATCGCAAGCAGAGAGTAGGAGCCTGAGAACAGGCGACACTCAGTCAAGAACTCCGAGGACTCGTTACTCTAGGTCTGAGAGAACGAGAACTGAGAGGTCATATACTGAGGGAAGCACCTATCGGCCCTCGCGTACGCACCAGACATCATCCAGGCAGACGGAGTTGCCTAGATCATCCGATTTGCGAACTGTGCTAGAAGAAATGACACGATGGAAGGAAGATACCAGGGTGCGCGACCCACGCAGAGTTTCAGCCCTTCAGCGGTTGGCTCCTCGGACGCATGGGAGCGTCAAGGTAGGAATGTCAATACCTCGCCTTGTTTACGAACTAACAGACAAAGCATTAGCAAGGCTGCAGACCTCGCCGTTCGTTCCGGCAATAGAGAACGCGCCCCTATCTTCAGGCTTCCACCAGTCCAAATTCACCACGTTTTAGGGGAAGACAGACCCCTACATGCACCTAAGCCACTTTCGCCAGGTATGGCAGTATACCGGCAAAACGAGGCCTTAATGTACATCCTATTCCCATCCAGCCTTGGCGACCTAGGTTTGACTTGGTTCGAAAGGCTACCAGAAGGCATCATCGCCTCTTGGGCACAATTGGCAGAGGCGTTCGTGACTAGGTTTAGAACGAATACCAAAACACCCGTAGAGATTGATCAGTTACTCTCCATTGACATGGGCGACAAAGAAACATTGAGGTCCTACAACAGTCGCTACTGGGAAACTTTCAACCAGATAGGAGATTTTCCTACAAACCTCGCCATCGCACAATACAAGTGGGGCCTGCCAGGCGGCAACAAATTGAGGGATTCAATTACTATGACGCCTCCCCTCACGATGGAGGCCTTAATGGAGAGAGTGCACCAACATATTCGTATGGAAGCGGATGGCGCCCGTGCTAAAGCAAAATCTGGCATAACAACAATACCAGATAAAAAGACTTCGGCAAAAGTGAACATGGTAGAACGACCAAGCAGGAATAGGCGAGGCAGACGGGCCAACAAAGAGGATCCAGACAAAAGGTGGCTAAGAGTTCGCACTGCCATTACGACGGTGTTCAAAAAACCAATCTACCGAATTCTCAGTGAGATACGCGATGAACCTTTCATCCGATGGCCAGCTAAGTTAGGAGAAGCACAAAAAGACTATGATAAAGGATCCCGGTGTACCTTTCATAATGAAAAGGGGCATTGCACGGAGAATTGCATGCCGTTGAGACAACATTGGAGGAGTTAGTGGCAACTGGGCACCTGGACCAGTACATAGAATGAGGGACACAGCCAGCCCCCCAGAACCACGACAACCCAAACGGAATGCCGATCGACGCCCCACCTCAAGGCGTGATTAACGTAATACATGGGGTATTCGAACCTGAGCGAGTATGCGAGCTCAGGGGAATGATCAAGAAGGCTGAGCACTTAAGGGAGGTATTAAGTGCATAACCTGCCATAAAAAATAGGAGAACAGAAGCCACGAATGTCATATCTTTTTCAGACAGGGACTTGGCAAGGATATATTGCCCTTACAATGATGCACTGGTCGTCACACTTCGCGTCAAGGATTACGACATCAAACGGATTTTGATCGACCAAGGAAGCTCGTGTGAGATAATGTATTACGAAACCTTCAAACAATTGAAATTGGAAGACAAAGACTTGGCGCCTGCGACATCTCCCCTAATCGGATTCAACTCAATGCCAAAGTGGCCAGTGGGCAAGATAATCCTCCCAGTCAGAGCAGGAAGCATGACGAAACAAGTGGAATTCTGGGTATTGAAAGTCCCTTCCACTTATAACATAATCTTGGGAAGGACATGGCTGCATGCCATGCGATCGGTAGCGTCAACCTACCATCAAGTATTACAGTTCCCCAACGAAGCCGGAGTAATTGAAGAGGTCTTCGGAGACCAAATTATGTCCAAACAATGCTTCGTCACAGTAAATGGCAGCCGCGCTGCCAAGGGATATGTACAGATGGTGGAAGAACCTGAGAGCAATGAGCTGTTCGTTGATGTTGGCAAAGCAGCTGAACAGAAGGCGGTGGAAGACTTGGTACAGGTAAGGATAGATGAAAAAGACCCAGAAAAGTTCTTTTTGCTCGGCTCGTCATTGTCTAGCACTGAGAGAATAGAGGTCATGAAATTCTTAACCTCTAACATCGAAGTGTTCGCCTAGACGTCGTATGACATGCCTGACATCGACCCGAACTTCATCTGTCACCAATTGAATGTCCACCCTACTGCTAGACCAATTATATAGCGCACTTGCAGATAGCACTCCACCACGCCGAGATAGTAGCGGAAGAAGTGGGAAACCTTCTAGAGGCAGGAGCTATCAGAGAAGTGCACTATCCCAAGTGGATATCCAATACTGTGGTGGTGCCAAAGAAGAATGGAAAATGGCGTGTTTGCGTGGACTACAAAATAGTCAACAAGGCATGCCCAAAGAATAGCTTTCCCTTGCCGCGGATAGACTAACTGGTAGACCTGACGACAGGACACAATCGACTTAGCTTTCTTGATGCGTACAGAGGTTACTATCAGATCGCTATGTATGAACCAAACCAAGAGGTCACATCCTTTACAACGCCAAGAGGACTGTATTGCTACAAGGTCATACCCTTTGGCCTAAAAAACGCAGGGGCAACATTCCAGCGGATGGTCACCAAGATGTTTGAACCATTGTTAAGCAGAACAATGGAGGCATACATAGATGATATGGTGGTCAAAAGCAAGGATGAGAATGACCATCTCAGGGACCTAGGTGAGATGTTTCAGATCCTGAAGAAGAACAAGTTACGCCTTAATGCATCCAAGTGTGCGTTCGGTGTAGGATCTGGTAAATTCCTAGGCTTCTTGGTGACCAACCGAGGTATAGAGGCTGACCCCTCTCAGATCAAAGCAATTCAGGATCTAGAGAGGCCCAACTCAGTTAAAGAAGTGCAACATCTCACTGGTATGGCAACTGCGCTCAACCGGTTCATAAGTCGGTCGTTAGACAGATGTCGACCATTTTTTCAAGCATTAAAGGCCAAATTTGAGTGGGATGAAGAATGCGATCACGCCCTAGAAAGCCTGAAAGAATACATGTCTTCCCCACCGTTGCTAGTAACCCTAATACCTGATAAAGAGCTCTTTTTGTACCTGGTAGTTTCACAGCACGCAGTCAGCGTGGTATTGGTCAGAGCGGAAGGAATCCAACACCTGCCCATCTTTTATGTCAGCAAAACTTTGCTGGGCGCAGAAACCAGGTACTTACCATTGGAAAAACTGGCCTTAGCCTTGATGATGGCCTCTAGGAAACTATCGCATTACTTTCACGCCCACACCATAATCGTCCTCATAGCTTTTCCATTAAAAGCTTTGTTTGAGAGGGCGAACTTTTCTGGGCGAATCTTGAAGTGGGCAGTAAAGTTGGGACAGTTTGACATCAAGTTTCAACCCAGAATCGCAATAAAAGCCCAAGCTTTGGCAGACTTTATGGCAGAGTTCACACCAGGAAGTCATCACATCTGCCCAGTTGACTTGACTGGTACAACCGAAATGGGGATGGAAAGCGCCGCAGGAAATGCGTAACCCCTGATACATGATGCCCAGCTACATCCCAAAACAGACCAGAGTAAAGAAAATGAGGAAGAAGCAAACCATGCTACACCAAGCAAAGACTCATCAACAAGTAAAAACTTGGTACAATCAGATAGTGAGGGGCAAACAGTAAGTGTGGACTTTGAAGAAAACACCAGCAACACTCATGACCCCAAGGCATCATCCGATCCCTCCACTTGCTGGAAGCTATTCGTTGGAGAGATGTGGAAGCTCTTCGTGGATGGAGCGTCCAACAGGCACGGTGCAGGACTTGGCATAGTCCTTATCTCACCAGATGGCCTAATAGTGAAACAAGCAGTCAACCTTGGCTTCCCAGCATCAAACAACGAAGCAGAGTATGAAGCGCTTCTGGCAGGCCTAAAATCAGCACTCTACATGAAGGCCACCGAGCTAATGGTTTACAGTGACTCACAGTTAGTGGTAAACCAAATCTCAGGCGACTACGAGGCAAAGGATGAAATGATGGCTAAATACTAAGAGTTAGTCAGAAAAGAGATCATGAAATTTGAAGTAGTGCGGATAGAGCAAATCGGCAGAGAAGAAAACAGCAGAGTAGACGAACAAGCAGGCTTTGCTTCGATGGCAGATACATCCATCCCACATCTATTACTGATTGACTACTTACCAAGACCAAGCATTGAAGAACCCGAAGTAGAAGAGGTATGTTGCGCCGAATTAGGCCCTTCATGGATGGATCCCATTATAATGTTCTTAAAAGACGGCGTCCTGCCCGAAGAGAAGAAAGAAGCCAATAAGATTAAAGCAAAGTTGCAGCGATTTTGGCTCTCCTCATCAATGGCCTTGTACAAAAAATCCTTTACAGGACCTTACTTGAAATGCGTCCATCCCAACAAGGTCGAGGCATTCTTGTTCGAGATACACGAAGGCGTATGCGGAAGCCACCAAAGGGGAAGATCATTGGCTTACAGAGCAATTTCGCAAGGATATTGGTGGCCTTACATGCAAGCAAATTCAGAGAAGTATGTCAAGAAGTGCGAGAAATGTCAGAAGTTCGCACACCAAATACATCAACCAGCCAGAGAGCTTCTACCATTAACTAGCCCATGGCCCTTCGCAATGTGGGGCTTGGAGATAGTAGGACCACTTCCAACGGCACCCGGCAACAGAAAGTTCTTTCTTGCAGCGACAAACTACTTCACAAAGTGGGTGGAGGCAGAAGCACTAACATCAATAAAGAAGAAAGATGTAAAGAAGTTCGTCTGGTAGAATATCATCACTTGGTTCGGCATACCAAACGCTCTAATATCTGACAACGGTACTCAGTTCGATGGCAAAATTGTTAGAGGCTTTTGTGAAGAATACAAGATAGAATTCTACAATTCTACACCGGCATACCCCCAAGCAAATGGCCAAGCGGAAGCATCAAATAAAGTCGTCTTGGATGGATTGAAGAAAAGGTTAGAGAAAGCAAAAGGAAAGTGGGCTGAGGAGCTCCCTCATGTTTTATGGGCTTACCGTACCACACCTCGACGGTCTACTAGAGAAACACCTTTTTCCTTGGCCTATGGCATGAAAGCAGTAATCCCACTAGAAGTTGGCCTCCCCACTATTAGAAGTGAAAACTTTGATCCAGACTTAAATAGAGAAGCCATAGCATTAGAGCTCGACCTTGCAGAAGAAAGAAGAGAAAGAGCACTGGTTCACATCACCTCATATCAGCAGGAGTTATCCAGAAAATATAACAAGACAATACATCCAAGGCAATTCAAGATTGGAGACTGGGTGCTGCGCAAAGTAATGGGAAACACCCTGGTTCCCGGAGATGGCAAGTTAGGGCCCAATTGGAAAGGACCTTACAAAGTGGTTGGATTAGCAGGAAGATGGGCATACCACTTGGAAAATGAAGACAGAAAGGCCATTCCCAGGTCATGGAACACTGCCAATCTCAAACTCTTTTATTTTTAGCTTTTCTTTAAACATACTTGTAATTTTTCTTTTCCTCAATAAATCAAGTAGTTTTCTTTTCAGCATAGTTGTTTCCTTCTGTAAAATTTGTTTTAGTAAGCTAGGGGCATTGAAAGCAGAGTTGGCCGGAATAACCAACTTTGCACTCTCTTCAGCTAGGATCAGGATTTTGGCTGAAGAGGTTGGCTGGAAAAACCAACACTCACTTCTCCTAAGCCAAGATAAAGATCAAGGCTGCAGGAAGTTTGGCAGGAATAACCAAACACTTGGTTCAGGGTTGGCAGGAATAACCAACTTTGAGCTCTCTTTAGCTAGGATCAGGATCTGGGCTGAAGAGGTTGGCTGGAAAAACCAACACTCACTTCTCCTAAGCCAAGATAAGGAGGGTGTTTGTTTCAGCTTTTCAGAGCCAACTTATGACTTTTAGCTTTGAAAAAGTTATTTTGGACTGTTTGGTTAAACTTATTTCAAACAGCTTCTGATTCTAACAGCTTATTTTAACTCAAAAAAGCTGATTCTGAAAAGCTGCTCACCCCTTGCTTCTGATTATCAGCTTCTACTGTGGACATGTTAATTTATGATTATACTCTTAAATTTTTTTATTTTTTATTTTTTTAAAAATAGAAAAAGACTCAAATGGACTATAGATTATTATTATTTTTTATGAGAAATGTAGAAAACAAAAAATAAAAAATTAATTGAAAAAGCTATTTCACAGCTTATTTAACAAACACTACTCAGCAACTTAAATCTATAATCCAACAGCTACACCAAACAGATTAACAACTTCTGATTAAAGTCATAATCTATAATCTGTTAAGCTATAATCTATAAGCGTTTAACAGCTACACCAAACGGGGCCAAGGATTGAGGCTGCAGGAAGTTTGGCAGGAATAACCAAATACTTGGCTCAAGTCGGCAGGAATAACCAACTTTGAGCTCTCTTCAGCTAGGATCAAGATCTGGGCTGAAGAGGTTGGCTGGAAAAACCAACATTTATTGTTTTTCAGCCGAGATAAGAATCTAGGCTAAAAGAGTGGTTGGCTGGAAAAACCAACACTTAGTACTCTTCAGCCGAGATAAGGATCTAGGCTAAAGAGTGGTTGGCTGGAAAAACCAACACTTAGTACTCTTCAGCCGAGATAAGAATCTAGGCTAAAAGAGTGGTTAGCTGGAAAAACCAACACTTAGTACTCTTCAGCAGAGATAAGGATCTAGGCTAAAGAGTGGTTAGCTGGAAAAACCAACACTTAGTACTCTTCAGTCGAGATAAGGATCTAGGCTAAAGAGTGGTTGGCTGGAATAACAACTTTTGGTAATCTTTAGCCGAGGTAACAACCTAGGCTGAAGTGGTTGGCTGGTATAACCAGATAAAGTCTCAAGGTTAGAACCGAGATAGGTATCTCGGCCAGAAAAGTTATACTGCATTCAGATTACAATTGGAAAGTAAATGCAAGCATGGCATGGCAGTTAATCGAACTAATAGTTGAAACAAGAGGAGATTTCATTCAAAATGCAAATCAAAGGTACAAAAGATGGGGCCTTAGCCCGGTTACACATTCTTTGCAAAAGTAAAAAGAAGAAAGTACAAGATCAAGCAAAAAGGTCGTCAAGATCCGCATCCAGTTCAACTCGAAGCCCGGTTTCAGCAGGTAGCTCGGTCACACTTTCAACCAAGTTTTCCACCGGTGGCTCCACCCGAGCTGACTGAACGACGGGATCATTGGCGATGACCGAGGCATTGTCGAGCTCTAGGGCCTCTTCTTCATCATCATCTTGAAGGAATTTTTGTTGAATGGCGTGGGCATACTTCGCCATATAGCTCGGTATAAAGTGCGGAGGAGGGTTCAGAAAAACCTCGGTCTCTGGACCGTGACCGAGCTGTGCCACGGCCGCTTTCCACCCACACTTGAAAAATATATCCTTAGCAGCTTTGCACTGCAGGATGTAGGTTGCTTCACCCTCTTTATAACCGCGGTTCTCCGCGTCCTCCATTTTCTTCTCGAGTGTGATTATCTCGGCGTTCTTCTTCTGCTCAACTTTGGCTAGCTCACGCAGATAACGATCTTTCAGCTCGGTCAAGGCCTTTTGTTTGTCGGCCTTCGCCAAATCCACTAGCCCGGTGAGACAGGCGACTTCTGATCGCAGCTCGACCATTTTTTGCTTAGCGTCATTTAGCTCGGCCGTCTTGCTGTCGGCCTCAGCCATGGCCTGCCTTGTGGTTTTGCGTAGTTCCAACACTCGTTTATGTGCAATGTGATTTTTCTACATGGCCTGCGAAAGGAGGGGTGGCAGATATGAGTCAAAACCAAGCAAACAGATAGTATAAAATAAAAAGCGATCAGGAGTACTTACCAGCACCATTGACTTCGTTGCCGACTGGATGGCCTTTAGCTCGGTCAAATGGTCATGATGTTCCATATTAGGGGGCAGACACACGCTCTTAGCCAGATTGAAGGTGAGCATGTGGTCTTTGTCTGCCACCACTAAATCAGTGTCTCGGATGGCGCGGTTCTGAAATGTCAGTTTTGGGACCCATTTAAAAGGGCTAGCTCGGTCAGAACCCGCGGGCTCTGGGCTCGGTTGTGTGGTTTGGGGGAGAATGGCGTCTTCTTCATCGACGAGGCGCGGCTCAGTTGTGGAAGTCCGGGCGCGCTTACTTGGCCGAGATGAAGAGGGTTGAGCGGTTGGAAGGGCTACCACGGCCGGCTGTGTTTGACCGGCTTGTGGTACCTCGGGTTGGTTTGTCTCGGTGATGAGGGCTCTTACCGCTCTCTTCTTTGCCATCTATTGCTCTACTGTTAGTGGGATCAAATTGATTTGAGGCAAGGTAGGATCTGGTTCTGGCGAGGGCTCCAACAAGAAGTCTGTCACCCTGGTCTTTCGTCTGCTGCTATATCTATACATCGGCTCGAAATTAAGTAGCTCGGCCCAACTTCTATTGGGATATCGTAGTGCGGCACGAAGTGCGTCTAAGTTGGGGTAGCTGTACTGGGACTTAAAATGGTTCAAGTCTGCATAAAGAAAAAAGACAACGGTTAGTACGGTTGAAAATGAGATCAACAGTAAAGAAAGCATAAAACTAAGCCAAGGTAATCATACCGGCGATTCCTTTGTTCCAGTTTATTCGGTCACCTAGGATCTGGGCCTCATGGTCTTCAAAATTCTCAGAAACCCAGAAAAAATTGTCGTCATTAACGTCCTTATCCGGGGTATTCTTTATTATCTTTTCACGGCGGCGCATTATTCTTAAATAATAAACCCAGCCGTCTTCATTTTGGCCTAGAGAGTATTGGTGAAATATCTCGGCTAAACCGAGGTTCAGACCAAGCCGGCGGTTTAACTCGGCGATGCCATTTATTATTCGGTATGAGTTTGTGGAAAGCTGGGTAGGGCAGAGATTTGTTTGTCTGAGGAATTCACAAAGAAGAGGCTGTACAGGGAATCGGAGTCCGATTTCTACAATAGAAAGAAGGGTAAAGGGAACGAAGCCCGTTTTTCCCCAGGGTGTGGTGTCTAGCTTGGCTAAACTAAGATGAACGTCATCAGGGATATGGTAGTCCCTTCGGAACTCGGCCATAGCCCTTGGTGAGTTTACTAGAAACCTATATTTACCCATGTGGTCTTAAATTATGTATAAATTAGCTGGAGTACTGGCTCGGTGGTGAGATGACGCTGAGTAGCTCGGTTGAGCGTTCAATGGAGTGCCTGGCCAACCTAAGTCTGCAAAGTGAAAGGAAAAGTGTTAAGCACAGATCAATGGACCGTGCTGAAAGAAACAAAGGCAGAATAAATGGAGTCCTAGCTTGGCTACGCGGGGTATATCATTTTTAGCTCGACTTGAGCGAGGGACTTTAGCCCGGTTAAGTAAATGAGAAGTTCGTAGCCCGGTTGTGGCTTATGGTGCAACATTCTTAGTTTGGTTTTTGACTAAGTAAGGGAGTAGGTTTGGCCCAAAGTTTTAGCCCGGTCGATGGTTAAAGCTGTCTAGTGCAGTATTGCGCAAACCTAATACAGTTCGCTAGCTTGGCTAAGTGAAACAGAAGGTACTTGGTCATATTAGAACTTGATCTAGTACGGTTGGGTGTATACCTTAAGCACAAACAGGCTCCTAGCTCGGTTGAAATTCTATTTTGGATCAAACGCATCATTCTTCAGATGGGTGGTGGTGGTGGTGGTAGCGGGTGGTAGGTGGTGGTGGCAGGTGGGTGGCGGATGGCGGGTGGTGACGGGTGGGTGGTGGTAGCGGGCAGGTGGCGCGGGTGGTGATGGTGGGTGGATAGGTGACGGTGGCGGGTGGTGGGTGTGGTAGCGAGTGGTGGTGGTGGTGGTGGTGGCTGGTGGTAGCAGGTGGGTGGCAGATGACAGGTGGTGGTGGGTGGTGGCGGGTGGTGGTGGTGGGTGGTGGGTAACGGTGGCAGGTGGTAGCGAGTGGTGGTGGTGGGTGGTGGGTGGCAGGTGGGTGGTGATGGTGGGTGGCTGGTGGTGGCGGGTAGTGGATGGTGGTGGTAGGTGAGTGGTGAGTGGTGGTGGCAGGCGATGGCTGGTAGTGGCGGTGGATGGCAGGTGGGTGGCGGATGGTGGTGGTGGTGGTGGTGGTGCGAGGTGGGTGGTGGTGGCGAGTGGGTAGCAGGTGGGTGGTGGTGGTGGTGGCAGGTGGGTGGTGAGTGGTGGTGGCAGGTGGTGGTGGTGGGGGTGGTGGTTGGCGGAAGAACGGTGTTGGAAAATGGTAGCGGGTGGTGGCTAGTGTTGGGTGGTAAAAAAAAAAAAAAACTTAAAACTTAAAACGGAAACACATTTTTTGGCCAAATTTATAAACTGAGACTATTGATTTATAAATCAAAAATTTACCAAACAAGTTTTTATTTGAGTTTTTTAAATTTTTGTAAATATAAACAAAAAACTGAAAACGTAAGTGTTACTAAACGGTACCTTAATGTTTATGTTTATGTTTATTTTTGATAAAATTGAAAAAATAAAACATATTTAGTACAGATGAGTTTTAAAATTTTGTTTTGAAAATAAGTTGCAGGAATCATCAATGAGAATTGGTGGCTGAAGGTGGTTTGTTCACGGAGCCCGATGTTCGATGGACTCAGGTGTGAATTCTGCCACGAAGTCGGCCAGAACCTGGCCCTTAATCGCTGTTCTGGGCCTGAACTCCAGGTCATACTGGCCCAAGGCCACTGCCCACCTTGCAATTCTTCCTGTTAAGTCTCCTTGTTGCAACAAGGACTTCAGTGGGTGCTCTGTAAGTATTACAATCTTGTGTGCCTGGAAGTAGTGGTTCAACTTTTTTGAGGCCATTACTAAGGCCAGCATTAACTTTTCTAGCGGTAGATACCTTGTTTCTGCGTCGGCCAAGGTTTTACTTACATAATAGACAGCCTTCTGTTCTCCCTGCTCTTCTCGGATTAACACTGCACTTACTGCGTGTTCTGACACGGCTAAGTACAGAACAACTCCTCCCCAGGTTCAGGTGTTGAGAGGACTGGGGCCGTGGTCAGATACTTTTTAGGTCGGCCAAAGCGGCCTCACATTCTTCAGTCCATAGGAAATCTGCGGTCTTTTTTACCAGGTTGAAGAAGGGTTTACACTTGTCTGAACTTCGGCTTATGAACCTGTTTAGGGCTGCGGCCCCCAGTGAGCATTTGAACCTGTTTTGCCGATGTTGGGCTCTGTAGATCTAGGATGGCCTTGATCTGATCTGGGCTGGCCTCTATTTCCCCTTCTTGTTACCAGGTACCCTAGAAACTTACCAGATCCGACTCCAAACGCGCATTTAGATGCGTTGAGTCGGAGCCGATATGTTTTGAGTATTTCAAATACCTCTTTCAGGTCGGCAAGATGACTCTTAGGCTCCTTGGTCTTCACGACCATGTCATCGATGTAGACTTCTACTGTTTGGCCTATCAGGTGCTTGAACATTTTGGTTACCAGCCTTTGGTAGGTTGCTCCTGCGTTCTCAGCCCAAAAGGCATCACCCTGTAGCAGTACAGGCCTTTTGGGGTGATGAACGCTGTCTTCTCCTCGTCTGGGGGGTACATGGCTATCTGGTGGTACCCCCTGTAAGCGTCCAGGAAGCTCATCCTTCCATGTCCAGATGTGGCGTCTACTAATTGATCAATTTTGGGCAGAGGAAAGCTGTCCTTGGGACAGGCTTTATTCAGGCTTGTAAAATCTACGCAGACCCTCCATTTACCGTTTTTCTTTTTTACCACCACAGTGTTTGATAGCCATGTTGGATAATTGACTTCTCTGATGGCCTTGGCTTCCAGGAGTCTGTCTACTTCTTCCTCCACTGCTTCGACGTGCATCAACGTCGGTCTTCTAGCTCGCTGTATTACAGGTTTAGCCGACCTGTCGACGTTCAGTCTGTGACATGTGACCTCGGGGTCAATGCCAGGCATTTCATAAGGTGTCCAGGCGAACACTTCTATGTTTGTTCTTAAAAAAGCTTCCAGTTCTTTCTCTTCTTCTTCGGCTAAGCCTGAGCCGAGAAGAAAGAAGCGCTCTTCATCGCCCTCCTGGACGAGGATTTTCTTCAGTGTTTCCTCGCTCTTCTCGGCCGGCTCCTTGCCGACATCATCTAGGACTTCCACGTCCTCATCTTCAATTTCTACCTTCCCTGGTTCTTGTATGCTGCAGGTTGTTTTCATTGCTGCCATGGAGCAATTTTTGGCCTGTAGCTGGTCTCCTCTGACTTCTTCAATCCCATGTTCTGTTGGGAACCGCAATAGTTGATGCAACGTTGAGGGAACTGCCCCCATTGCATGCAACCATGGCCTTCCCAATATGATGTTGTAAGGAGAAGGCGTATCAATCACGATGAATTCTGTCCTGATCTTCTTAGTGCCGGCCTGTACTTCCAAGTTTGTAGCACCCAGTGGCCACGTCGGCGTTCCATTGAAGCCGACCATCGGGCCATTCGATTGCTCCATGTCGTCTGGGTGAAGGCCTAGCTCCTTGTAACATCTAACGTACATGATGTCACAAGAGCTGCCTTGATCTATTAGGATGCGTTTTACTTGGCACTCCCCAACCTGGAGGGATACTACCAAGGCATCATTATGTGGGTGCTGTACCATCTCTAAATCGGCTTCGGTGAAGGCTATCATCGGTCCTTGGCACTCCGCTGGCCGATGTCTCTTTTCCCCGACTTGGTAGACATGCTGCAGATGCCTTACCCTCTGAGTCTCTCCTCTGACTTCGTTCTCGTTAACTTTTGAATGAATCACATTAACTATCCGAGGTCCTTCTGCCCGAGGTTGCGGAGGTGGTGGGGCTGCTGGAGCCTGAGGCAGTCTTGCCTGTTCTTCTCTTGTTCTGGTTTCATCGACAAGGTCTCTCAGGTGGCCTTGCCTTACCAGATCTTCCAAGTGTGCTTTTAGGGCTCTGCAGCCCTGTGTTGTATGTCCGTCTTCATTGTGATAAGCACAATGTCTGTCCATGTTTCTTCCCATAAATTCTCCCGGTTCCCTTGCTGGCGTTCTGAAATAGGGCTGGTTCCGAATTTTTCCTAGGACTTTTTGAATTGGAATTCGGAACACGGTTGTCACTGCCTGTTTGGCCCTTAACTCTACCTCTGTTTTGCTGAATCCGTTGTTACTTCGGCCCTCGCTTCGGCGAGCCGTTCCCTTTTTCCTGTTTGACTTCCTTGTGGGCCGATGTATCCTCCTCGGCTCTGGCATACTTCTCGATTCTTGCCATGAGCTCTTCCATGCTCTTTGGCAATGTCTTTGCCAAAGATTTCCGCAGTGAACAATCGTCTTTCAGGCCATTCTTGAAAGACACGACTGCTACTTCTTGGTTGCATTCAGGTATTCGATTGAACACCTCGTAGTATCTTTTTGCATAGGCCCTAAGGCCTTCATCCTTGCTGATCTTCAAGGCCATTAGTGCGTCCACCCTTAATGGCTGCAGTTTATTTGTCACGAACCTGGCCACAAACATCTCGGCCAGGCCTTCCCAGGTCTTCACGCTTCCCTTTGGCAATTTGTGGAACCAATCTGATGCAATCTCCCCAAAGGACGAGGGGAACACTTTGCAGAGCAATGGCTCGTTCCCACTGTACAACGCCATTGAGTTCAGGAATAGACCAACGTGGAAGTTAGGGTCTGACTTACCATCGTATATCTGAAACCTCGGCATGCTGAATCTTTTTGGTGCCTCGAATTTGTCCAGTTCTACCGAGAACGGTGTTCTCGGCTTGTTGGGTGAATTAACCTCAGCTTCAGCATTCTGTTCCTTCCTCTTGAGGTAGTTTCTCAAGTCCTCTTTACTCCTCCCTGGAGCTCGGCTATCTTTTGACTTCAGTCTTTTTGGCACACTGCTCTCGGCCTCGTGGTGGGCCCGTTTTGATCTTTCTCCATGGGTTGTGTCAAAGCAGAGTGCCTGCCTTTGGACATGCCGATGTTCTCTGGGCTCTGGGTCCTTCGTGTGGTATGTCCTCTGGGATTTCTCTTGTCTCGGTTCTTCTCGTCCGATCTCCCTGGAAGGCGGGTGGGAGTGCCTTGCGCTCCTGGTATGCCGAGGTGTTTCGGGAATTACTTTCCTTCCTCCCTTCTGAGTATTAACCGCTGGAATTGGCGTGTCCTGCAGCGGGTATGGTGGCTGCATGACCTTGTTTTGCATCATAAAGTTGACGACCGACTGCAGGTCTGCCAACTTGTCTGCCAATTCTTTTACTTCCTCATCCCTTCGTAGGCACCTGTCCCTCCATACCTGGAGGTTATCTTCGTTGTAGTATCTGTCCTGGTCTGTCTTCTTTGAGGTGTCGCCCTCCTGGCCGACGTTTTTTCCTCCATGCCCCTGGTCGCGGGTTTCTTCGTTGTGGTTGTCTCCTTCAACGTCAAGGTCGATAGGCCTGCCACTCCCAGCGGGAGCGTCGTCCCCAACCTTCTCGTTTTGTGCGTTACTGGCCATCTATTCGTCTTTCTTTCCCACAGACGGCGCCAAATTGTGTGAGTGATTTTCTGATCACACTGCCCTCCTTAGTGATTCAGCTGTAGAACACAGGCAGAATAGATGGCACCTCTGCTGTCCTGCACAGAAAGAAAAGGCTCCGGCGGTGGTTCTTCTCACCCGGGGGCACTCCGACGATCAAGTCAGTATATCTCTCAAAGATAATCAAGTATTCAACTCACAAGCTTGAGTATAAAAACATACCTTAGACCCATGGGGGTGCCTCTCTTTTATAGCCAATATAAACCTAGTCCCAATAGGAGCCTAACTTAATGGACTCAGGATTACTGCTAATCTGGGACTCCCAGTGGGATTAGGATAAACTCTCTAAGAGTTTTATCTTTACCAAACTGAAGTCTTCTCTCCATCTAGGACTCTTGTCCTTATCCGCTTATCTCGGATTCCGATATCTTCGGAGATAACCTCGGCAACTCCGAGATTACCTCGGCATAACTACCACGACACGTGGCACCTCGGCTGACACGTCGGCGTCACCATGCCACGTGTTGTACTCAGAAAATATAATCCCCACACTTCATCTATTTATCATAAGCAAAATAGACAAACTCATAGGAAAGAACGAATTGGCAAATTCGTAATGCAATACAGAATAAGAAAATAATAATGGAAATTACCAAAAATAAACATAATTGCAATAAAATAAAGAAACTAGTATATATGTTTCCACGATCATGACAGATTTTAATGAAATCAGATTCCAAAAGTCTGTGAATAAGAGTAATTGAAGTTTGAATCTTTTCCAAAACCAACAAATTATTGAAGTTTGAAATCTTTCCAAAACTGACAAATTCGCGGAATTTGACCACCAAAACATGGAATTTGTCTAAAATTCACTGGGGATCATGATAATCATGGTATACTTAAATTCACATTTTTCATTGATCCACCAAATTTTTATGCGATTTCGAGTCCGACTAGTTTTTTGCCTTTGACTTGTTTATTCCATTGATTCAAGATATTGTATGATCATGCATACTACAAATCATCTTGTCATCCAAAGTTGTAGTAAGAAATTATTAAAATTCACCCAAATAGGGGCTGGTATGGTCCAATTGTTAACGGTTTGTTCTTCTTGGAATTTAAAAAGACGAAAAAATCCATTATCAAGTTAGCAGTAGTTGAACTCCATCACTTTTTCCAGAATCTCTCACCACAAAATTTAACAAATTGAAAGGGTAACTTTTTTACTAAAAAGGTACCCAACTAGTTCACGGTTCCAATGAGAAACCCAATCTTAGAGACTTTTTGAGGGAACACTGACATTTAAAAGTTCAGATCCATTGGAGGAACTGTCCTAGAAATATTAAACAAGGAGGCCCAACCAAAGATCTCTCTCACTTGCTGTTGCGGTTGGCCCATCACCTGGCCCGCATAAATATCCATTTAAGGGTTCATATAAAACAATGGACATAAACACTGATACATAGGTGTGGTTTTTAAAAAAAAAAAAAAAAAAAAATTAAATATAATAAATGTGTAAACAGTAATTTACTCTAACCTACTTTGTAAATTGCTACAAATTTCAACAAGGACTAACATATACAGTTAACAGTTTTCTCAAGTTATATCAAGTGTTAAACGGTGATCTACTTGTAAATTGCTACAAATTTCAACAAGGTTTAAACAATATACTTAGCTTTTACCTCAACCTGTAAATTGCTGCAATTTCAACAGATAATCATATGTCGGCTTAACTTCAACTTGTAAATTGCTACAAATTTCAACAAGTGTTAAGCATTTTTTGGTTTAGCCAACCTGTAGATTGCCATAAGTCTGTAAGTAATAACATCGGCTTTACTTCGACTTGTAAATTGCTACAAATTTCAACAAGCGAAGAGAAGCAGTAATCTCGGCTTGACCTCCTTGTAAATTGCTACAAATTTCAACAAGTGTTAAACTTTGTATCGGTTTGACCAACTTGTAAATTGCTACAAATTTCAACAAGTGGTAAACTTTGTATCGGTTTGACCAACTTGTAAATTGCTACAAATTTCAACAAGTGGTAAACTTTGTATCTTTGCCTTCTCTCTGCCCCCAATGTGAACCTGGGTTTCACTCGGGTTCTCATTACTTAAAGACAACATTATGCATTCATAAGTCTTGGGAATTCTGTAAAGATTTTATTGATGACGTCGGCAAAATACAATGAATATCTCAATGATAGAAAAATTTCAAATTACAAGTGTTCCAGGGTCTGGGCAGTGCTTTGCCCTCATTGTCTTCAAGCCGATAAGCTCCATTGCCTAACACCGAAGTAATTCTGTAAGGTCCTTCCCAGTTTGGGCCAAGCTTGCCCTCTCTGGGATCCTTCTTGTTGCCGACGACTTTTCTCAAGACTAGGTCGCCGACTTGAAAATCTCTGGGTTGACCTTCTTGTTGTAAGCTCTGGCAAGCTGTTGCTGGTATACTGCAAGCTGAATTGCAGCCTTCTCTCTTCGTTCTTCCAAAAGATCCAGATCGGGCTAAGAGTATGTCATTGGTCCCATTCTCAACTCCCTGGGTTCGGATCCCTGGGATGCCGACTTCTAGTGGAATGACTGCTTCTGTGCCATAAGCCATGGCAAAGGGGGATTCCCCTGTTGATCTTCTCGGCGTAGTCCGATATGCCCAAAGTACGTTGGGCAATTCGTCTACCCACTTTCCTTTTGCTGCCTGCAGCCTCTTCTTTATTCCATCCAAAATTACTTTGTTGGATGCTTCTGCTTGCCCATTGCTTTGGGGGAAACTTGGTGTTGAAAAGTAATTCTTGATCTTGAATTTCGCACAAAAGTTCTTGATCAGTTTGCTGTCAAACTGCGTTCCGTTGTCGGCAACGATGGCTCTTGGAATGCCAAATCTGGTGATAATGTTTTTCCATATGAAATTCTTGACGTCCACATCTCGGATTTTGGCAAGAGGTTCTGCCTCTATCCACTTTGTGAAGTAATCTGTTGCTACCAGCAAGTATTTTCTCTGCCCAGTTGCTTGGGGAAGTTGTCCAACCAGATCCATGCCCCATTGGGCAAACGGCCAAGGGCTGGATACTGGATTCAGGTCAGCAGCTGGTTGATGAATCAAAGGTGCAAACCTTTGGCATTGTTCGCACTTCTTTACGTAGGCTTCTGTATCTTTTTGCATGTAGGGCCACCAATACCCCTGGGTAATGGCCCTATGGGTAATGGCCCTATGGGCTAATGATCTGCCCCCAGTGTGGCTTCCACAAATTCCTTCATGAATTTCATATAAAAAATCTTCAACTTGTAAAGGGTGTACGCACCTTAAAAGGGGTCCAATGAAGGACCTTCTGTAGAGATGTCCGTCCGCAGTCAGGCTGAATCTTGCGGTCTTCTGGCAGCTTTCCTTCTTTCAGGAATGCAACAATTGCGTCCATCCAGCTTGGCCCCATGTCCACACACATTGCTTCTTGCTTTGCGCTCTGTGGTTCTATGCTCGGGCCCGACATATAGTCAATCATAATTGTTCTTGTTTTTCCAGTCTGTATTGAACTTGCCAGGTTGGCCAACGCGTCGCCGTGGCTGTTATCATCTCGGCTTACTTGGAGAAGTCGGCAGTTCTGAAACAGGGCTGCCAATCTGATGACCTCTTTTGCATATGCCGACATCCTCTCGTCTCTGGCTGCAAACTCTCCTGTTGACTGGTTAACAATTAACTGTGAATCACAAAAAACTATTACCTCATCTGCTTCTGCTGCTGCTGCCAGCTTTAGTCCTGCAATTAATGCTTCGTATTCTGCTTCATTGTTTGAGGCCTTGAACCCCAAACGGATGGATTGTTCTATTATTTCTCCATCTGGGGATATCAGCAGCACTCCTGCCCCCGCTCCTTGTCGGTTTGAACTTCCATCGACAAACAGTCTGAATGAGTCGCCGATGTAGATGCTGCAGGGTCTGAGCTTTTCCTTCCTTTGTTCCTTGGCCTTTGGCTGGGATTCTCCCTGCTTGCTGGGACCTCGTTCATCTTGGCTCAACGGAGCCCGATGTTCGATGGACTCAGGTGTGAATTCTGCCACGAAGTCGGCCAGAACCTGGCCCTTAATCGCTGTTCTGGGCCTGAACTCCAGGTCATACTGGCCCAAGGCCACTGCCCACCTTGCAATTCTTCCTGTTAAGTCTCCTTGTTGCAACAAGGACTTCAGTGGGTGCTCTGTAAGTATTACAATCTTGTGTGCCTGGAAGTAGTGGTTCAACTTTTTTGAGGCCATTACTAAGGCCAGCATTAACTTTTCTAGCGGTAGATACCTTGTTTCTGCGTCGGCCAAGGTTTTACTTACATAATAGACAGCCTTCTGTTCTCCCTGCTCTTCTCGGATTAACACTGCACTTACTGCGTGTTCTGACACGGCTAAGTACAGAAACAACTCCTCCCCAGGTTCAGGTGTTGAGAGGACTGGGGCCGTGGTCAGATACTTTTTAGGTCGGCCAAAGCGGCCTCACATTCTTCAGTCCATAGGAAATCTGCGGTCTTTTTTACCAGGTTGAAGAAGGGTTTACACTTGTCTGAACTTCGGCTTATGAACCTGTTTAGGGCTGCGGCCCTGCCAGTGAGCATTTGAACCTGTTTTGCCGATGTTGGGCTCTGTAGATCTAGGATGGCCTTGATCTGATCTGGGCTGGCCTCTATTCCCCTTCTTGTTACCAGGTACCCTAGAAACTTACCAGATCCAACTCCAAACGCGCATTTAGATGCGTTGAGTCGGAGCCGATATGTTTTGAGTATTTCAAATACCTCTTTCAGGTCGGCAAGATGACTCTTAGGCTCCTTGGTCTTCACGACCATGTCATCGATGTAGACTTCTACTGTTTGGCCGATCAAGTGTTTGAACATTTTGGTTACCAGCCTTTGGTAGGTTGCTCCTGCGTTCTTCAGCCCAAAAGGCATCACCCTGTAACAGTACAGGCCTTTTGGGGTGATGAATGCTGTCTTCTCCTCGTCTGGGGGGTACATGGCTATCTGGTGGTACCCCCTGTAAGCGTCCAGGAAGCTCATCCTTCCGTGTCCAGATGTGGCGTCTACTAATTGATCAATTTTGGGCAGAGGAAAGCTGTCTTGGGACAGGCTTTATTCAGGCTTGTAAAATCTACGCAGACCCTCCATTTACCGTTTTTCTTTTTTACCACCACAGTGTTTGATAGCCATGTTGGATAATTGACTTCTCTGATGGCCTTGGCTTCCAGGAGTCTGTCTACTTCTTCCTCCACTGCTTCGACGTGCATCAACGTCGGTCTTCTAGCTCGCTGTATTACAGGTTTAGCCGACCTGTCGACGTTCAGTCTGTGACATGTGACCTCGGGGTCAATGCCAGGCATTTCATAAGGTGTCCAGGCGAACACCTCTATGTTTGTTCTTAAAAAAGCTTCCAGTTCTTTCTCTTCTTCTTCGGCTAAGCCTGAGCCGAGAAGAAAGAAGCGCTCTTCATCGCCCTCCTGGACGAGGATTTTCTTCAGTGTTTCCTCGCTCTTCTCGGCCGGCTCCTTGCCGACATCATCTAGGACTTCCACGTCCTCATCTTCAATTTCTACCTTCCCTGGTTCTTGTATGCTGCAGGTTGTTTTCATTGCTGCCATGGAGCAATTTTTGGCCTGTAGCTGGTCTCCTCTGACTTCTTCAATCCCATGTTCTGTTGGGAACCGCAATAGTTGATGCAACGTTGAGGGAACTGCCCCCATTGCATGCAACCATGGCCTTCCCAATATGATGTTGTAAGGAGAAGGCGTATCAATCACGATGAATTCTGTCCTGATCTTCTTAGTGCCGGCCTGTACTTCCAAGTTTGTAGCACCCAGTGGCCACGTCGGCGTTCCATTGAAGCCGACCATCGGGCCATTCGATTGCTCCATGTCGTCTGGGTGAAGGCCTAGCTCCTTGTAACATCTAACGTACATGATGTCACAAGAGCTGCCTTGATCTATTAGGATGCGTTTTACTTGGCACTCCCCAACCTGGAGGGATACTACCAAGGCATCATTATGTGGGTGCTGTACCATCTCTAAATCGGCTTCGGTGAAGGCTATCATCGGTCCTTGGCACTCCGCTGGCCGATGTCTCTTTTCCCCGACTTGGTAGACATGCTGCAGATGCCTTACCCTCTGAGTCTCTCCTCTGACTTCGTTCTCGTTAACTTTTGAATGAATCACATTAACTATCCGAGGTCCTTCTGCCGAGGTTGCGGAGGTGGTGGGGCTGCTGGAGCCTGAGGCAGTCTTGCCTGTTCTTCTCTTGTTCTGGTTTCATCGACAAGGTCTCTCAGGTGGCCTTGCCTTACCAGATCTTCCAAGTGTGCTTTTAGGGCTCTGCAGCCCTGTGTTGTATGTCCGTCTTCATTGTGATAAGCACAATGTCTGTCCATGTTTCTTCCCATAAATTCTCCCGGTTCCCTTGCTGGCGTTCTGAAATAGGGCTGGTTCCGAATTTTTCCTAGGACTTTTTGAATTGGAATTCGGAACACGGTTGTCACTGCCTGTTTGGCCCTTAACTCTACCTCTGTTTTGCTGAATCCGTTGTTACTTCGGCCTCGCTTCGGCGAGCCGTTCCCTTTTTCCTGTTTGACTTCCTTGTGGGCCGATGTATCCTCCTCGGCTCTGGCATACTTCTCGATTCTTGCCATGAGCTCTTCCATGCTCTTTGGCAATGTCTTTGCCAAAGATTTCCGCAGTGAACAATCGTCTTTCAGGCCATTCTTGAAAGACACGACTGCTACTTCTTGGTTGCATTCAGGTATTCGATTGAACACCTCGTAGTATCTTTTTGCATAGGCCCTAAGGCCTTCATCCTTGCTGATCTTCAAGGCCATTAGTGCGTCCACCCTTAATGGCTGCAGTTTATTTGTCACGAACCTGGCCACAAACATCTCGGCCAGGCCTTCCCAGGTCTTCACGCTTCCCTTTGGCAATTTGTGGAACCAATCTGATGCAATCTCCCCAAAGGACGAGGGGAACACTTTGCAGAGCAATGGCTCGTTCCCACTGTACAACGCCATTGAGTTCAGGAATAGACCAACGTGGAAGTTAGGGTCTGACTTACCATCGTATATCTGAAACCTCGGCATGCTGAATCTTTTTGGTGCCTCGAATTTGTCCAGTTCTACCGAGAACGGTGTTCTCGGCTTGTTGGGTGAATTAACCTCAGCTTCAGCATTCTGTTCCTTCCTCTTGAGGTAGTTTCTCAAGTCCTCTTTACTCCTCCCTGGAGCTCGGCTATCTTTTGACTTCAGTCTTTTTGGCACACTGCTCTCGGCCTCGTGGTGGGCCCGTTTTGATCTTTCTCCATGGGTTGTGTCAAAGCAGAGTGCCTGCCTTTGGACATGCCGATGTTCTCTGGGCTCTGGGTCCTTGTGTGGTATGTCCTCTGGGATTTCTCTTGTCTCGGTTCTTCTCGTCCGATCTCCCTGGAAGGCGGGTGGGAGTGCCTTGCGCTCCTGGTATGCCGAGGTGTTTCGGGAATTACTTTCCTTCCTCCTTCTGAGTATTAACCGCTGGAATTGGCGTGTCCTGCAGCGGGTATGGTGGCTGCATGACCTTGTTTTGCATCATAAAGTTGACGACCGACTGCAGGTCTGCCAACTTGTCTGCCAATTTTTTTACTTCCTCATCCCTTCGTAGGCACCTGTCCCTCCATACCTGGAGGTTATCTTCGTTGTAGTATCTGTCCTGGTCTGTCTTCTTTGAGGTGTCGCCCTCCTGGCCGACGTTTTTTCCTCCATGCCCCTGGTCGCGGGTTTCTTCGTTGTGGTTGTCTCCTTCAATGTCAAGTCAAGGTCGATAGGCCTGCCACTCCCAGCGGGAGCGTCGTCCCCAACCTTCTCGTTTTGTGCGTTACTGGCCATCTATTCGTCTTTCTTCCCACAGACGGCGCCAAATTGTGTGAGTGATTTTCTGATCACACTGCCCTTCTTAGTGATTCAGCTGTAGAACACAGGCAGAATAGATGGCACCTGCTGTCCTGCACAGAAAGAAAAGGCTCCGGCGGTGGTGGTTCTTCCACCCGGGGGCACTCCGACGATCAAGTCAGTATATCTCTCAAAGATAATCAAGTATTCAACTCACAAGCTTGAGTATAAAAACATACCTTAGACCCATGGGGGTGCCTCTCTTTTATAGCCAACACAATCCTAGTCCCAATAGAAGCCTAACTTCTATGGACTCAGGATTACTGCTAATCTTGGACTCCCAGTGGGATTAGGATAAACTCTCTAAGAGTTTTATCTTAATACAAACTGAAGTCTTCTCTCATCTAGGCTCTTGTCCTTATCCGCTTATCTCGGATTCCGATATCTTCGGAGATAACCTCGGCAACTCCGAGATTACCTCGGCATAATTACCACGACACGTGGCACCTCGGCTGACACGTCGGCGTCACCTTGCACGTGTTGTACTCAGAAAATATATCCCCACACTTACATCTATTATTCATAAGCAAAAATAGACCAAACTCAAATAGGAAAGAACTGAAATTGGCAAATTCGTAATGAGCAATACAGAAATAAGAAAATATAACGGAAATTACCAAAAATAAACATATTGCAATAAAATAAAGAAACTAGTAATATATGTTTCCACGATCATGACAGATTTTATGAAATCAGATTCCAAAGTCTGTGATAAGAGTAATTGAAGTTTGAAATCTTTCCAAAACCAACAAATTATTGAAGTTTGAAATCTTTCCAAAACTGACAAATTCGCGAAATTGACCACCAAACGATGGAATTTGTCTAAAATTCACTGGGGATCATGATAAAATCATGGATCATACTTAAATTCACATTTTTCATTGATCCACCAAATTTTATGCGATTTCGAGTCCGACTAGTTTTTTGCCTTTGACTTGTTTATTCCATTGATTCAAGAATTGTATGATCATGCATACTACATCATCTTGTCATCCAAAGTTGTAGTAAGAAATTATTAAAATTCACCCAAATAGGGGCTGGTATGGTCCATTGTTAACGGTTTGTTCTTCTTGGAATTTAAAAGACGAAAAAATCCATTATCAAGTTAGCAGTAGTTGAACTCCATCACTTTTCCAGAATCTCTCACCACAAAATTTAACAAATTGAAAGGGTAACTTTTTACTAAAAAGGTACCCAACTAGTTCACGGTTCCAATGAGAAACCCAATCTTAGAGACTTTTGAGGGAACACTGACATTTAAAAGTTCAGATCCATTGGAGGAACTGTCCTAGAAATATTAAACAAGGAGGCCCAACCAAAGATCTCTCTCACTTGCTGTTGCGGTTGGCCCATCACCTGGCCCGCATAAATATCCATTTAAGGGTTCATATAAAACAATGACATAAACACTGATACATAGGTGTGGTTTTTAAAAAAAAAAAAAAAAAAAAAAAATTAAATATATTAATGTTTATGTTTATGTTTATTTTTGATAAAATTGAAAAAAATAAAACATAATGGGTTTTAAAATTTTGTTTTGAAAATAAGTTGCAAGAATCATCAATGAGAATTGGTGGCCGAAGGTGGTTGTTCATGGTTGCATTTGGTGGTAGGATGTGGTAGTGGTGGTGTTGTTGGCCACTGAAGGTGGTTGGCGGTGGACCGATTGACCATGGGAGGTGGTGGTCAAAGGAGATTTATTAGCAATTAAGGGTGTGCGCGATGCGGTTCGGGCGGTTTAAAAGTAAATTTACGAATTGAATGGCGGGTTGGCGGATTAACGGATTGACAAATTGCGGTTTGAGCGGTTTTTGGCGGATTGGCGAATATTCTAACTAATTATCATACATTTGCATAATATATAACACCAATTTGTATAATATTTTTTAGATATATAACAGAAAGTAATTTCACATAATATGTTTCATATATATAACCACTAATTTGTAATAAATTTCATATTTTAAATCTCTCTCACACTCATTTTTACATTGATATTTCATTGGAAGTTAAAAAATATATATGTATTAACTATAGCGGAGCGAAGCGGTTCGGTTGGCAGATTATAAATTTTAAAGTTTAAACTGCGGTTAGCGGTTAGAGCGGTGCGGATAGATGCAGATCGGTACGATTTTAACAGATTTGATGGTATTTTGCACAGCCCTACTAGCAATGATGGTGATGAGTGGTGGGATAAGCAAGAGAATGAGAAATGAATGATTTTTTTTTTCTTTCTTTTAAACAACTAAAATCAACTTTTTTGTGGTTACAAAATTTTTGTATATCTTGTAAACTGTGTTTACAAATTTTTAAAAATGAAATTGATACCAAAAAATATATATATATATATATATTTATAATGTTTTAAATTTTTTTAAATAAACGTCATCAAAACATTTCTCTAGTGCTTTGCATAGTTGCAGAGTTTTGTTTCTTTTTCAGTGGCGAAAAAGCTGCCAGGTGACCTATCCTTTTCATAATTACTTTATTATAGATTATCTAATGCGATTTGGTCGGTGCGAAAAAATAAAAAATTTTAAAAAGTCAAATATCCTAACTTTCTAATGACAATTATAATTGGGTAAATTTCATTTAATTGGAAGTTGGAAAATAATTTTAAATTAATGAGAAATTTTATAAATATTAAAAAGTAAAATTATAAATGTTATCATGATTTTTTTTTCACTAGTCCACAATAAGTAGAATAAAAAGTTAATAAAGCCTATCAACCAACTAGCCTAAGTCCAACACAACCACTACTGATTACATAAGCCTTCTATAATAAGGGAGAAATAAACCATTACAAAAACTATCAAACTCAACTTCATAAAAATTAAAATTTAAGACCTCACACCACAAAAACTGTTACATAACTACTAGACCAAATATACTGAGTAAACTTTATCATGATTTGGTAATCAACTTTAAAGAATCCTCTCATATGTAATTTTTCCATTATAATTCAAACTATCAAAAAATATATATATATATATATATATATATTATATATAATTAGATTTGATTCATATAAGATATTACAATGAAATTTAATAAATTACAATCATACTAATGGAGATCAAATATAATACAATTTTTTACAAGAAACTCTTAAAGTGGGAGATAAAGTTTCAATTAACACGGAGAATAAGACTCACACGCAAGTGATGAGATTCAAACTACTGACCTCTTAATAAGGTACAAAAATTCTGGCCAATCAAACTAACATATTGGTTAAATATCCAATAATTTAGTTTTGTTTTTAACATTGTGCTAAGATAGCAAGACTTAATGGCACATTCCCAATTATGTAAGAATTGGATAAAATACACCAATTCTTCGTTAATTCAATTCTCCAAATTCCGATCCTAATTAAAGCTAGATTAATTTAACACAAATTATAAAATATTAGATATTAAATTATCAAAATTAAAATGACCAAAACAACATGAAAACAACCAGAAAAACTTGAAAAACCCGGATATTTTTTTTTCCCCTTAAGAATAGATATATATATCAAATGTATAAGTTAGGGTTGTTCAGAATTTTATCCAACCCGAAAACCTGATTGACTAGGTCTGATCAGTTTATCTGTTGTCGATTTTGAATAGGAATGGCAACGGGCCGGGGCGGGGCCGGGGACTACACTCCCCGTCCCCGATCCCCGAAGGTTCAAAAATCCCCGTTCCCGCCCCGATCCCCGGCGGGGGAACCCATCAACTCCCCGTCCCCGTCCCCTAACGGGGATCGGGTTTCCCCGATCCCGAAAAATCTCCGAGTTTTTTTTTGAATTTTGTTCAACACAACAACAAATCAATATAATCACTATGTTTTGTCATGAACAACAAATCAATGTATACACAGATCAGATCACACACAGATTTAAATTAAAAAAAAATTAATGTGAAAAAAAAATATGTTTTTAACAACAATATGTTTTCATCATCATCAATAAATCAATATGTGTACATAAATCAGATCACACAGATTTAAATTAAAAAAAAAATTAATCTGAAAAAAAAAATCTGATTTCAACAACAATACCAGAGAGAGATCTGAGTACACAGATCAGATCACAGAGAGAGAGAGAGAGAGAAGAGAGAGAGAGAGAGAGACATAACAGATCTGAGTTCAGATCTAATAGATTTGAGCGCGAGATCGACAGTCGCTGGTTGTGGCGGTGGGTTCGATGGTGGTGATAGAGAGACAGAGCTTTTGCGGTAGTGGCGGTGGCAGTGGCCAGCGGTAGTGGTGGTATCGGGGCTGAGATGAGAGTCAGGGCTAAGTTGAGAACGAGAGTTGACAGAGAGAAGAAACGAGAGTTGAGAGAGAGTGAGGGAGAGAAGAACAAGAGACAGAGAATTGAGAGAGTGAGAAAGAGACGAATGAGAGAGTGAAAGAATGAGAGTGAAAAAGTGAGATGAGAGTGAGTGAGTAAGAGAATAGAGATGTATGAAAGAGATATATAATAATAATACTAGAGATGTATGAAAGAGATATATAATAATAATACAACTAATAGGTAGTATATACGTGGGAAAGCTTTGGGAAAATTTCGGGGCGGGGCGGGGCCGGGGCTGAGAAATTAATCCCCGTCCCCGGCCCGAAAATCATCGGGATGTATTTTTCAATACCAGCCCCGACCTTATGGGGAATAATTTTTGAAAAAAAACCTATTTATAGGGATGGGGCGGTCCACGTCCCCGTCAGGCCGAGTTGATATTGCCATCCCTAATTTTGAACATTGATTCGGTCGAAATTATGTAAGAGGATACCAAAAGTTCGGATTTTTAGTCGACTGTCGGGGTTCAAGTAATTGTATTCATTCAAATCGACCGACCAACCGAAAATTTTTATAAAAAAAAAAATTACAAATGCATAGGTAGGTGCACCATTCGTTTTTTGTCATTATTATTTCTTATTCTTTTCACATAGGACTTTGTGATTTCTTAATGAAAGAGTTATTTTTTTTACTTTCGGTTAATGTATGAAACTAAAGAACTATTATTTAATTTTATATGATGCTTGTGTTTTGTTGGTGAGAGAGCTAGCTGCTAGTTACCAGTCTTTTTCATTTCAATTTTTTTTAATATTTATTTTTCATCTATTCTTACTTTTATTTAGATTTTTTTTGATAAGTTGGTTAAAAATTATTTTTTTAGCATTTTGATTTTTTAGATCACATTATTATTTTTATTTTTCTACACAGTTTTTAAAAAAATTTTAAAAACTAAAAAATCAACACTTAACTAACTTTTTAAAACCACCCTTGATTTTGTATGAAATTTATGTTTTCTTGATAAGAGAGCTAGTTGTTATGTCCGAAACTAGTCTTTTCAATTTTTAAATTATTTTTGTATATTGCTCTCTCTCATCACCATCACCCTGACCTCGCTGGATTCATTTTCATCTTTCTCACCCCCTTTATGAGATGCAAGTATATCCTCTCTCATCTCTTTCATTTTATTTTTTTCTCTTTATCAATCTTCATCGAATACATTGATCACTGCTTCGCCGTTGCTACAAGATCCATGTCGTCCGTTGCTACAAGATTGTTTCACTGTTTTTATAGTTTTTGTTTTATTTTGTTTTGTTTTGTTTTTTTTTTTCTTGATATTCCTCTCACCCTTTCCTTCCCTCTTCAGATCTCTCCCTCAGCTTCCCTCAACTATCAAATCTCCTAACCTGCCATACCTCTCTCAGATCTCCTCTGAGTATATGGACAAGGGTTATTTGCAACACCACCAGCCACTTACGATGTGTTTGGTTAGAGAATTTTGGAGGGTTTTGAAAATGAAAAAGAAAAAAATGTGTGAAATTATGTAAAATATAAGTATATTTTATTCATATTTCATCTACATTTTTTTTTCCTTTCCCTTTCCAAATCTATTTCCAAATCTTTTAACCAAACGCATCGTTAACCAATCAACCCTCAACTTCTCTTGCTCTCTCTCATGTTTGTGTGTTTTCTGTATGTGCACTGACCGATTCTAATCATGAAAATCGTGGCATGATACTTTGCGGTCTCGAATAGTACTCAGTCGAAAATGGATGCCATTTCTCTCCACCCGAAGAAGTCGGTTCGGTTATCAGATTGACAACAAACTCAAACCAACTCGACCTGTGAACAACCTACATAATAAAAGAACAGTGATGAATCAAATTATTTGGGTTAAGCTAGTATTCATCTTGTTAAAAATTAACTTTATTATATAAATAAATTAAATTTAAAAACATTTAAAACTTGTTAAGTTAACTAAAATATTTAGCTAAATATTTTATATACATTACAAAGAAATGAAACTCATTTACAATCAATTCAAAAGATATTTAAATTAAGCTTTAAGATATTTTGAAAGAAAAATGATTCGTTTATTGAATTTGAGTTTGTCCGAATTATTTGAATTTCTACGTGCCTTGTAGATTACCTAAACGATTATTTGGACGACCACCCAGATGATCAGTGCAATCTTTGTTAACCATAGTTGTTATCTTTGCCAATTATGATTGTCATCCTTATTATCAGATGATCGATCAAACGACTCGTATGTACAAATTCAAATGATTTAAATAAGTTAAAAATAGTTAGGAATAGCATTCCTAATTTTGAAATTCTTGAACTGTACAAGTTAAGATTCAACAATTAATACACCAGTTTTATTGGGAACAACAAAAATAAATTAGGAAAATGAGTGAGATTTTTTTTTTTTTGAGAATCTTTACAATTTTAAAGTGATTCATATTATTTATGATATATGAAGTCTACTCATATATGTATAGAGCTCATATTATGAGTGGTGTAAGTTACTTTGGGAGTTATAAGCCCTCAAAAAGGGTTTCTATCATTGTTGAATAAATAAATAAGTAAATAATTTTCTTTGCCGCCGTGGCACTCTACCAATGGCTTTTGACGAATTTTTCTAATGCGGTTGGCGTGGTTGACCGGATGAAGGATCTTTTTGATATCAGCAAACGAAAACGACAGTAAAAACATCTAGAAACAAATTGGTCTATAAATCTAGAAAAAATAATTTAAAATAAAAGATAAAAAATAGTTTTAGTCACAAAAATATTTGTTATTTTTTATTTTAGTTTTTTTAATTTTAATTTTTAAAATTGTCAATTTAAGCCAATTTGATTTTAGATCTAACATTTGTCTATATTAATAACAAAAATATGGATAAAAAATAGTTTTAAAGTATGTATTTCTTGTTATTTTAGTCTATCAAGTTTTGAATTTTATTATTTTGGTTATCAAAGTTGTCAAATTGATCCTAGCTTAAATTGACAATTTTGAGGATTAAAATGACAAAATTTAAAACTTCTTAGACTAAAATGATAAGAAACACAAACTAAAGAGACCAAAACAGCCTTTTACTCAAAGATAAAATATTATTTCCGTTATATAGGTAAACAGACGTTAAATATAGGATCAAGTTGTCGTTTGGCAATAAGCATTTTTAGTTGACTTTTTAATTTTTTGGCTATTTTAACTTGGGAAGTCTGGGTTGGCTTTTTTGGCTTTTTCAACTTTTGTGAAAGAAAAACTGAAATGATTATGATTTGAATATGACATTTTGGAGTGTTTTGGAAAGTTGGTAAAAAATTAATTTTTTGACTTTTTAATTTTTTTGGCTAAAAAAAAAACTAAAAGCCCAAAAGGCTGGCCTTTTTAGCTTCTTCCCAAAAGACCCCATTTATTTTATTAACTTTTTATCCTATTTTGTCATTTTGAGGCTTTTTGACTTTTTAAATATTTTAGCTTATGACTAAAAGTTTGTTTGTGTTCGTTTTTTTGACTTTTATGGGAGAAAAAGTGAAATGAATATGATTTGAATATGACATTTTGTTTTATTGATTTTTTAACCTATTTTATCTTTTAGTGACTAATTTAGTCCCAATTTTTTTGTCAAACAAAGCTAAAAAATATATACATTAAGAACTAAAATTGTCTTTTATCCTTAAATATATATATATATATATATTAAGGTTAAGATTTAGGTTAAGATTTATTCATACTACGGTTCACAGTAACTTATTTAAAAATAGGATGAATTATACTAATAGTCCCTATAGTTTGGGGCTCGTGTCACTTTGGTCATTAACTTTTCAATTGTGACATATTTGACCTTGAATTTTAAATTTTGTTTCAAATAAGGACAATTGAATATACCATTGCTCAAATTTAAGGAAAAAATCGTCAATTTGATAAAATATAAACTAATTTGACAAAAATAAATGTCAACAAAATATTTTTGAATTTTTAAAAATAATTTCTACCCACCAAAGATAAAATTATATCAAATTGATAAATTTATTAGACATTTATTTATTTATTTATTACCAAATTAATTTTTATTATGTGTTTAGATAATGATCATGTAATAGGTGGTTGTTAGGCTTTTAATGTGTAATCGATATATTTAATATATAAAATATTTTTAGTTTTGAATTTTTTGATTTAATAGATTGGTTTAATAATGATATCAAAGTTATTGTCATATTTGAATTTTGGAAAAAATAAACCAATTTAATGAAAATAAAAATAACCACCCATTACATTATCATTGTAGACACCCCAATTTTGACTGCTCGAAAGACTTAGGCGCTTGATTCCGAGCACTTGATGATGACAATTACATTGAGTCAGTGGTTTAAATTCTCAATAAAAGAATCTGAGTTCGAGCTCCAGACAATTTCAATCTGCCATACCCACTGTATTTCTACCACGGAATTTCAATATTGCACGTTGTATCAACTTGTATTGAACCTGAAAGTGAGAGATAGTAAAAATACATTGTAGTCTGGCCGGGCCTAAGTGATATCCGGCCGGGTATACCAACATCCGGCCGGACATCTTGACTTTTCACACAGATTCAGCAGTGTACTGCCAGCTGCCCAATTCTGTAGATATTTTGCTCAAACCTACTCGGGGCCTATATATAGCAGGGTTCAAACTGCTGTATAGAGGTTGAAAAACACATATAAAATTTGGTTAGAGAGATCAAATCAATACCAAGTGAGTTAGAATTTGTGAGAAGAGTTAGAAAACATTATCAAACAACATCAAGTTAGAAATATCATACAACAAAGAGAAATATCAAGGTGTTAGACATACAAGAGCTTGAAACCATCTTTGTTCTTCCTTGTTCTTCCATCCATTCATACCATACAAGGGCTTGAACTTGGATCTTAATTTCAGAATTGAAAATCATACTCAAACTTGAGAATGCTTTGGAATCAAGTTTGATTTACAATAAGAACACTTCTCTACAAGAGGTAAAGCTTCCTTATTTTCATTTCAATCTTTGTTCATCTTTTTCTTGTATTTTCATATTATTTTGGGACTGTTTTGAGGGCTGAAACTTGTGATTAAAAGCTACCCAAAGGTGGAGGGGTCAATCACCCTTCTTTGAACCGTATTCCAAGCTTGAATCCTTGTGTTTCCCACTTGTTTTCGCTAATTTTTCCCATTGTTTTGGGACTGATTTGGGACTGTTTTAGGACTATTTTTCAACATTTAAACTATGTGATTTGAAGTTGTAAAAGTGGAGGGATTAGCCACCCTTCCTTCTACTTGTTTACTAACTTGATCCTATTTAATTTTGCTCACTTTCTATAGCTTAATTTCAACACTATTGTATACTATTTAGGGGGCTGTTTAATTTATTTCAATGATTCATGTTTTAAATATCATGCTTGTTTGTACTAACCAATTAATCAATTTCGCATAATCATCTCTGCAACCTCCCTCAATTCTTTGCTTATTTCGATTAAAAAGCTGTGAAAAATAAAAGATTGTGGTTCAAGTATAAGCAAGAAACTCTTCTATGCTTAATGGTTTAATCTCTTAGGGGATTCATTACCAAATGCATAAAAAGTTCACTACCAAAAGCATAAAAAGTTCTATGTTTAATGGTTTAATCTCTTAGGAGGTTCACTACCAAAGACATAAAACCTTCTATGCTTAATGGTTTAATCTCTTTGGCGGTCCATTGCCCCAAACGTTTACATGTTCTTATACTAAAGCACAACCTTTTATTTTTTATTTCTCTTTAGTCACCAGTGTGTTTACTTTTAAGGGACTAATTGTCCCTTGGAAATCACCAAGGAAGGTGTCATTATCACTTATTATCAAGTTTGGATTTTAAGTCATTATCACTCACTATGGGTTTATCTAAGTCATTATTACTCTTTGGAGTTTGACTAGTTCTTGTTGCGTATCTTGAGTTTGACTTGAAATCCCTTATCGCTTGTAAATAAGTTTGACTCTTCCTTTGTAATTTCCCCTGAAGAATTTATCATCAGTGTATTCACTGTTAAGGGATTAATTGACCCTTGAAAATCACCAAAGAAAGTGTCATTATCACTTATTATCAAGTTTGGATTTCAAGTCATTATCGCTTACTTTGGGTTTTTCTAAGTTATTATCACTCTTTTGAGTTTGACTAGTTCTTGTTTAGGGGTGTAATTTTGGCCCGGCCCGGCCCGGCCCGGCCCATTCAGGCTCGGGCCAGGCCAGACCCATGTCGGGCCTTGCGGGCTCCCTCCAAAAAATCAGGCCGGGCCGGGTTGGCCCACAGGCCAGAAAACTAGGCCCAGGGATATTCGAGCTTTGGCCGGGACAGTGGGCCGGGCCCATGGGCTCAGGCTTTGGACGGGCTTGGGCGGGCCAAAACAAATATTTTTGTTATTTTTTCCACCAAAATGTTATTATTTTCCATTAAAAATAACACTGGGCATCGGGAGGGCCGGGCGGGTTGGGCTTTTGGGCGGGCCAACCGGGCCGGACCGGACTTCAAAACGATGGCCCAGGCCCAGGCCCTAGCCCTGGCCCAAGGCCTCGGGTTGGGCTTGGGCCTAAACGGGTCTTAACGGGCCGGGCCCACCTCCGGCTGCCCGCGGGCCATGGGCCAAAATTACACCCCTATTCTTGTTGCACATCATGAGTTTGACTTGAAATCCCTAACTTTTAAATAAGTTTAACTCTTACTTTGTAATTTCCTCCGAAGAAAACAAGGTTTATTTATTCGGGTTAAGTCGACACTTATTTTCCTTTATTGCATTTCAAACTTAGTGGATGTAAATATCACTGTGGACTTAATGGATTAAAGAAAAGTGAAGGTAATATAAAAGAGGCTAATAAAATTGGGCTTAAAATGAATCAACCAACATAAAGAACCAATATAATTGATTGAATTCGATCGGACGTTATACCGAGTTTATTGTGTCAAGGCTTGTCTTACATTAGTCCATAATGTTTTGATGAACCTTGAAGCGTCTTTACTTCCTTTCTTGAATTTGCTTCATGATAGGAGAGAGGGGTGGTTGTTATGTATTGGATTTATTGATCTTTGTCCTATCGTGTCCAAAATCATCTTGCAAATCAACTTGGAACCATGGATGGTTTGAGAACCGAGTTCACTCATCTCTTGAGTATTTTCCATGATAGAGAAGAGTAGAAAGACAAACATGGCTAGGAATACCCTGTATGCATGTTTGCACTGTTTCACCTCAGGCACAAAAAATAGATTTCCGCAGAGAAAACAAGGTATACTTGGATTTATTTGGGGCTTGACCAAGTCTTGTTTTGGGTCGGCAAGGCTCCAATAAATTGCAAATAATACACTTTTGGTTGAAAGCAATGATAAGGTGAAACAGAACAAATCTCACCAAGGCAGACAGAGTAATTCCTGAGGAGCATCGCGCGATCATTACATATTATTTGTTGTAATAAATTAGACAACCCTTTTTCATTATTATTCATTCGGATTTGTAATATTTATTTATTTGGACACTTGGACATTCGGATCCTTCTTCGCGAGAACAAATATGTAATAAGTTGAATGTCTTCCAACCCCACGTCTTTCTCCCTTTTATTAAACAGCTTTTGATGGTTAGCATAGGGACATCATGTTTAATTTAACATACTCATATTTGCATCCACTTGTATTGCATGTATAAAAGTTTAGCTCATCATATTATTCAAATGTCAAATTCAAACGCTTTACTTGAATGCGTGCACTATCACATGCCTTGAATTGACTCGCATGCCACGCTAGTAGCCGAGCTTATTAATTGCATATTGTATGTGTTGCATTAGTCATAATACATAGTTAGGATCATGCATCTTTTTTTTCTAACTAGTTCTTCTTTGGCTTGGAGTACGAGGTAAGTTTTTATACTTTAGCATATTGCATAAGTGTGATTGCTGTCGTACCAAACATACTACCATGAGTCTAATTGCTTAAATGATAAACTATTTGAATGCTTGTGGACTCTTTAGTTTATACTTGTATGTTAAAGATAAAATAATAACATATACTGTACATAAGAATTATATCATAATTAGAAGAGACCGATCTTTGATCAGGTGAGTGGTGTGCTCATTAGTGACCTTCCCTTCTCATACCTAAGTCCTCGAACCAAGACACTTTGGTAATGATGGATTAATGGCCTTTGGCATGAGTCACGGGTTTCTTAAATTTTTCAAACTAAACATTTAGGTGGCAACTCTGAAATCTGGCAAAGTAATCCATTTTTGGCATTTGATTCAAATATCAATTTTCCAAAAACAATTGCCGGATTTGGACTCTTTTTGTGTTTTCACTGTTTCACATTGCACTTATGAAATCAGACTCAGAACCAACACAAGTGGGAGTCCAAACTGTACGGGCTATTCATTCTTCCGAAAGGGGACGCGAAAAGTCGAGCTACAATCATTATCCAAACACATAATAAAAATTATTTTGGTAAAAATAAATAAATAAATGTTTAAAAAAATTATCAATTTTACATAAATTTATCTTTAGTGGGTAGAAATAAATTTTAAAATTTTAAAAATATTTTATTGACATTTATTTTTATCAAATTAGTTTATATTTTATCAAATTGACGACTTTGCCCTTGAAATTGAGCAATGGTATCTTCAATTGTCCTTATTTGGAACAAGATTCAAAATTCATGATCAAATGTGTCATAATTAAAAAATCGAGGAGCAAAATGACATAAGGTCCAAACTATAGGAATCGTTAGTGTAATTTGCTTTTAAATATATACCGTGGATTTGATATTCTAGGCAATTTCTGATTTTGTTTTCAATTAACAATAGACTCTCATCTAAATTACACAACTATTATATAAATATATATTTATTATTGGCAACTTGATATCACCAATTAACAATAAAATTGTAAGAAATAGATTGGAAAAACGGTTTGGAAAAAAAATCAGGATTGCGTTTGGTAGAGTTTTAGAATTATGATTTGAAAATAGAGTCGTATTTTGAGTTTATGAGTTTTAGAATTATGATTTGAGTATGAAAAATTTGTTTGATTATGAGTTTTGAACTGAGTTTGAAATTTTTGATGTGACATATGATATTTGATTCAAAAACTTATAACTCATAACCAAACACACAATCCAAAATTCTATTCAAAACTCATAAAAATTTTTAAAAAATTTTGAAAATATTTTTTATTTAAAATATAAAAATAACAAGTGCCAAAAAAAAAAAAAAAAAAAACTCGAACACTATTCTGGTCAACTGGTCGGACGTCCAGGGAGACGTCCGGGAAGATGACTGGGTAGACGTATTTTCAAAAGTGGTGTCGAATCAATTTTTGAGCACTCTAAGCAAACACCACACTCAAACCAAAGTCTAGAATCAATTTTTCAAAACCTTACCAAACACAGCCCAGATTTTTCTTAAATTTTAGTATATTTTTTAAGTGGGACCCATGTGCCAAAATTGGCAGGTCCATGTGGCAATGCGTTCTTTGCTGCGTAACCATTCACGTCATATATTTGATTGCTCAAAACCAATATCAGGTGAATGTGAAATCAATGCCAAAATGAGCTCCATAAAAATGGAGTTTTAGTAAAATTTCCATAAATGATGGAGTTAAGGTTTGTCTCATATTGCTTTGGTAGGCAAATTTTGTGTGGGTTTATAAGCTTTGAGTTTGCATCTTGGGGAGGGCCCCAAGGGGGTACCCAAATTTTGTGAAAGGGTGAGGTTGTGGGCAAAATAGGATAGATCCATTGGATCCAAAACAAACACACGCACTTCGTCGTCTGTTTGGGCGGGTTGGGCTTGGGTGCGTGGTGGCCCTAAGGGGTACCTAAGTTTTGTGGAGGGGTGAGGTTGTGGGCAAAGTGGGATAGACCTATTGGACCCAAAACAAACACACGCACATCGCCGTCCGTCTAGATGGGCTAGGCTTAGGTACGTGATGTGAGGTTGGATTGGGCTTGTTCGGCATAATGCTTATCTTTTCGGGCCGAAAACATTTGAAATTTATTTTTTCTATTGGAATTTGAATTTCGGTTTGAATTCAAAATAAATTCTGAAATGACCCCAACGTTCAGAAACATTGGCAGTTTGGTCCAACACAACTTTCCCTCCAACCCGAACAGGTGCTTTACCTGTTCAAATCCAATCCGAACAAATTCTTTTACCTGTTCAAAACTGTACCGAACAGGTTCCATGCATGTTCAACTGTGTCCTGAATAGCCACTAAGTCTCTCATAAATAGACAAGTCCTCTAGTTGGTTTAATTTAAATTTTCGTTCTTCTTTTGTACTTTTACTTTATGTATTTTGCTGCATAAATTTTCTGTGAGAAAGAGTATAAACACAGAGTGTGTTCGCTAAGCAATTAGTTGGAAGTGTTGCTACTAGTTGCCGTTGATCATTTTATCTTGCGAGATAGACGTCCATAATCCGAAAGTACCATGGTGAGACGAATCTGTTTTAAGGACACAGTGTTCAACACTAGACTTGATCGGATTTCTGAGAAGATAATACTGTGAGTATCCGGTTTGATTTTCTGTTTTCATTTTTTATTTTTTCCAGATTTTGTTTTGTTTCTGTAACAGAATAAGAATTTAGTTTTTTCTTATTTTTGTTTCCATACTTTGGGGGTGTTTGGGAACGATTTTTTTTTTGTTTTTTTACTAAAAGACAAATTGGTTACAAAAAAAAAAAAAAAAAAAAACAAATCCAAACAAAATATCACATCAAATCCCATAATCATTTCATTTTTTCTCTCACAAACATCACATCCAACCACAAAAAAATCCAACTATCTTCCCAAACACAAAATTTTTTTTCTCTAATAATATCCTAGAACTAAAAAAACCTACAAAAAAATCCATTTCCCAAACACCCACTTTGTGTCGATTTTTGTAATCAAATAGAATCTCTCATTTCTTAATTTTTTTTCTTTGAATACAGTGAATATTGTCTAACAAAAATAACGTATGATTAAGTGAATTTTATTAGTCAAATATAATTATTAATTCAATAACTTGTATATTTGTAAAATGAGATTAATTATATTTGTATGATAATTTATTATTGAACAGTAATATCATGTATCAATAGTATTTGTTAGGACTGTTTGTTGTCAAATTCCATGGATCAAAACCGAGGTTGTAATAGGATCTAGTTTTCCAGATTTTCCAATTTTGGTCTCCCCGCTCGAGCGGGGAAAGTGACGCTCAAGCGGGGATTGCAAGCTCACAGCATCTCTGCTTCGCCTGAAAAAGTACTGGATGGTGTGATTCGACGCTCGAGCGTGGCAAATTCCGCTCGAGCGTGAAGCCTATATGAATCACACAATTTTGAAGCCTCCGCTCGATCGGGAATTCCCACGCTCGAGCGGACCGGGCGAACACAGATTCTATAAATTCGCGTGTTGGGTCTTTTTCTAGGATTAACTTTTCCTAGATCTTATTCAAGAGTCCTAGGGTTTTGTTTGAAGTTTTCTTCTAAGGTTTTTTGTGAGTTTTCCTTGATAATATTGATTGAGTATTCAACTCATGAATTGAGAGGCACATATCAAGGAGATTGTTCGTATACATACAAGAGCATTATTCTTCGGTGGATTTCGAAGATTCAAACGTAGAGTTTCAAAAGGCGTTTGATTCTGTACGTAGTCGTTAATTCGACAAGTGAAGTTGTGGATTCAACTTTAGGATTGATCAGTTCCGAGACGAAGGAGTGGTGAAAGAGTTACAGAAGATTCGAAGGCAAATTGACTGAGTTGGGTAATTTGTGTATTATCTTTGTAATCTTTCTTTCTTCAGTAGTGGATTGATTAGTGGCGGTTCGCCTGTGGTTTTTGATTACAATTAAAGGTTCTTCAATTGTGGTTTTTCCACGTAAAAATCGTTTGTGTCGATTTATTATTTATTCCGAAAAACAAACAATCTAAATCACTTTCGTAAGTGCTTGTTGATTTAGATTGTGTGTTTTGGATTTTTGGGATTTGGAATATTTTAATCTTGATCTAATCACGAATCACCTAGAATTTTCAATTGGTATCAGAGCGGGTCTCTCTTTGTTTTTATCAAAACTATAGGAGTGTGATTTTGTGTGACTAGTTTTGTGGATTCTATTCGTGAAGGTAACTCGACTCATAGACCTCCTTTACTCGACGGTACAAACTATTTTTATTGGAAAGCTCGTATGAGAGCATTTTTAAAATCCATCGATGAGAAAGTTTGGCACTGCGTGATCTATGGGTGGAGTGAACCTATTGTCACCATTGATGGTGTTGATATTCCTAAACCCCTTGATAAATGGGACACAACTGATTACCAAAACTTGAGTTGGAACAGCAAGGCTCTCAATTCCCTGTTTTGCTCTGTCACACCTGAAGAATTTCGTCGTATCTGCACGTGTGAGGTAGCAAAAGAGGCTTGGGACATTCTTAAAACGATTCACGAAGGTACTACTTCTGTCAAAAGGTCAAAACTTTAACGTCTCACATCCGCATTTGAAACCCTTTTTATGCGCGATGATGAGACTTTTGATGATTTCTATGCAAAACTCAGTGATATCGTGAATTCCTATTTCACACTCGGTGAAAAAATCCCTGAAGCTAAAGTTGTTGGAAAAATCTTGAGGTCTTTACCCGAGAGGTTCCAATCAAAGGTGACAGCCATTGAGGAGGCTCAGAATGTTGATACCCTCAAGCTTGATCAATTGGTTGGAAATTTGCAGACTTATGAAGCCCACCAGATTTCAAAAAAAAAACAAAAAGATAGTGTGGCTTTCACTAGTGCTCATGAGACTGCAAAAACTCCGGAGACTGAATTTGATTTAAAGTCTGAGATGATGGCTATGATTACTAAACAGTTTAAAAAAAATTTGAAGAAAAAGATCCTAATTTCAGAGACCCTATTTCAAAAGACAAGAATAATGAAAAACCCAAAACTTTTCCACCAAAACTTGCTCAAAAAACTAAAAAGAAGATTGTAAAGGGGCAAGGGGTCAAGTGATATGAATGTCAAGGATTTTGGCCATATGCCCTTGAATGCCTCGAAAGAATCGAAAGAAAGTTTACACTGTGACTTGGGATGATGAAAGCGGGTCGGAGCAAGAACCCGAAGAACCTGAATCCGGCGAAGACGGGGATAGTGCTTTCATGGCATTTTGGTCCAGTTTTACTCAACCTCTTCCAAAGCCAGCGGAATTAGCTCGTGGTCAGAACCTTGCATCATGCTCCCACCTTTGATGGAGTAACTACCTGTATTGGAAGATCAGAATGAGGGCTTTTCTGAGAGCTTCGACCAGAAGGCTGGAAGCCATTGAAGAAGATACAGAAAGTGCTGACAATCCGAGCAATAGAGAGCCCTGATTTCTATTCGTGGAGCAATTTCTATGAAGAACAGCAACGGTTGCTCACTGCACAAAGGCTAAAGATGCAGAATTCTGAGTCCAATTCCATGAAAGGAGATTCACCTTTACCACCATCCAGAACTTTGCCTTAGTTGCCAGACTGGATGAGGTCACGAAGAATGCGGAGCAAAAAGATGATGATGAAACATCTACATCTGAAGACAATGATGAGATTACCGGTGATGATCTATAACAAGCTTACGAAAAGCTTTATGATGAATCTCTGAATCTGTCTAAAATCAATGACAAACTCACTCTCAAGCTCAAAGCATGTGAAAGTGAGAATGTCAGGCTGAAAGGAGAACTTGTAGCAGCAAAACAGAATATCATCAAGATCTCAAGTGACAGGCAAGATTTATGTGGAAAACTTCTATCCTGTGAAACTGAAAGGAATGAACTTCTGAAGGTGTATTCCACATATGAAGAGAAGCTTGAAAGTCTTGAGTATCACAAGCTACATTGGAAGAGAATCTGTCAGAAAGATGAAGAACTCCGTATTGCTAGAGCCACTTTGCCATGTGGAACAAAGGTTCCAAATCTTTAGAAGACATCCTCGGGTCTCAACAAATGGGTTGTGACAAAAGTGGGCTAGGCTATGGTGCGACAGCTCACAAGGGACAGCCTCTACCTCACATAACCTTGAAGACTCAAGCAAAGGGAAAGTTGAAGGTAGACCAGGATGATTCCTCTCTTCATCTACTGAAAGTGGTAAGATTAACAAAAGGAGGTAAAAACTTGTTTTTATTTGTCATCACTGTGGTAGGTATGGCCATATTCGTCCTTATTGCTATGAACTTGTTTGGTAAGGTGTCTCAAAAGGGTAGAAATTCGAATACTTTTTGGGTTAGGAGACAACCTTACATGTCTAGGCGGAATACCAAGATTCATGAGGGTTTCACAACGCCAAGACATTGACCAACCAAAAATTTGGGTGAGGAAAGATGATTTGACTTGTTTAGTTGTTCACACTGCCTTAAAAGCACGTGACTCACACATGTGGTATCTTGATAGTGGCTGCTCTCGTCACATGTCCGGTAACAAATCCTACTTCCTCCTTGTAAAATATGAAGGAGGAATTGTTACCTTTGGAGATGGCGGCACTTCTAGAGTCATTGGTAAGGGCTCTATAAGTGTTGCTGTCTTCCCAAGCTGAAATGCTCTTCTTGTTGATGGTCTTAAAGCAAATCTTTTGAGCATTAGTCAAATGTGTGATTCTCCATCATGAAGTATTGTTTTCAAAAATAAATGTGAAATTTTGGATAAAAAGGGAAATACTGTCTTACATGGGGTTCGCACATCTGATAACTGCTATGGGATTGTTACTACTAATGATCTCACTTGTCACTCTGCCATCATTAACATTGACCTGTGGCATCAAAGATTAGGTCACATGAATTTCAAAGACCTAACTAAGATAGCCAACAAAGAGCTTGTGAGAGGAGTACCTAAACTGGGTAAGAATTTGAGCCATGTGTGTGGACCATGTCAACTTGGAAAGCAAACCCGTGCCCCTCATAAAAAGGTGAACAGCTTTACAACCAAACGTCCTCTTGAATTGGTTCACATGGATTTAATGGGTCCTACTCGCACTGAAAGCATTGGAGGTAAAAGATACATTTTTCTAACTGTTGATGATTTTACTCGTTTTCGTGGGTAAATTTTTAAGGGAAAAATCTGATACGTTTGATGCTTTCCAGGCCTTAGTCCTTAAAATCCAAAATGAACAGGGTGTTTCCATTGGGCGTATCATAAGAATCCGAACTGATCATGGTCGTGAATTTGAAAATAGTTCGTTTTCGGATTTTTGTGATATGCATGGAATTAAGCATGAATTTTCTGCACCTATTACTCCACAACAAAATGGAGTGGTTAGAGGAAGAACAGAGTTGTTCAAGAAATGGCTAGGGTCATGCTCCTCAGTAAGAGTCTTCCTCCAAAGTTTTGGGCCGAAGCCCTAAATACTGCTTTTATGTCATAAATCGCGTGTATTTAAGACCCGGCACTTTACAAACTCCATATGCATTGTGGAAGGGTTTGAAACCTAATGTAAAATACTTCAAAAGTTTTGGGAGTAAGTGTTACATCTTCAAAGATAGAGAGCCCTTGGGCAAATTTGATTCCCGAAGTGATGAAGGTATATTTCTAGGGTATTCAACCAGCAGTAGGGCTTTTCGAGTCTATAACCTGCGAACTTCATCATTAATGGAATCTATCAATGTGGTTATAGATGACACAGGTTCACCTACTCCAACAACAAATGAGGATGACAATGGTGAGTCTCCAATCTTGGATACTGAACCACAAAATCAAGGAGAAGCTGCGGTCCAATCACAAGAAATTGTTACAGCACCATCCTCACAGGTAAGTTCAAGTCCAAAGAGTGCTCAAAGGGACATTACTCCTGTTGCTTCTGTCAAAAGTCCAGCTTAAACCATCAGCAAGGTGAAACTGAATCATCCAGCTTAACAGTGATTGGAAGTGTCTCGGATCGAATGAAAACCCGAAGACAGATTCGGGATGAGGTATCACATATGTGTTATGTTTCATTAATTGAACCTAAGAATTTTAAAGAGGCCTTGCTAGATGATAGTTGGGTCAATGCTATGCATGAAGAATTAGGTCAATTTGAACGTAACAAAGTTTGGACTCTAGTTCCAGACCTAGAGACATGAATGTGATAGGTACCAAGTGGATCTTTAAAAATAAATCTGATGAGAATGGTACTGTTGTTAGGAATAAAGCTAGGTTGGTTGCTCAAGGCTACACACAAGTAGAGGGTTTGACTATGATGAGACGTTTGCCCCAGTTGCACGTCTCGAATCTATTCGTATTTTGCTTGGTGTTGCATGTTTTCTTGGCTTTAAATTGTTTCAAATGGATGTGAAAAGTGCCTTTCTGAATGGGTACTTGAAAGAAGAGACATATGTTGAGCAACCAAAAGGGTTTGAGGACCCTAAATGTCCTAATCATGTCTACAAGTTAGACAAGGCTTTGTATGGGTTGAAACAAGCCCCTCGGGCTTGGTATGATAACTTACTACCTTTCTTCTTGATAATGATTTTCAAAGGGGTAGTGTGGATAAGACTTTATTTGTGAAACATACTAAGTCTCATATTTTTGTGCTCAGATATATGTTGATGATATTGTGTTTGGTTCCACTGCTGATCATCTTGAGAAATATTTTTCGGATTGCATGACACATGAGTTTGAGATGAGCATGATGGGAGAGTTGTCTTATTTCTTGGGTCTTCAAATTAAACAATCTCCTTCGGGTATGTTTGTTTCTCAATCTAAGTATGCTAAAAATCTTGTGTCAAAGTTTGGTCTTGAGTCTACCCACACGCACTCCCATGAGCACCAGTCTTCACCTCTCCAAAGATTCCTCTGGTATTGATGTTGATCCTACCCTTTATAGGAGTATGATAGGAAGTCTTTTGTATCTGACAGCCAGTCGTCCTGATATTTCTTTCAGTGTCGGTGTTTGTGCCCATTACCAAGCCAGTACTAAAGAGTCTCACCTTCTTGCGGTCAAACGCATCATCAAATATGTTAATGGACCTTGGGGTATGGGGTTTGGTTTTCCACTGATACTACAGCTGAAATTACTGGTTTTTCTGATGCTGACTGGGCAGGGTGTTGATGATAGGAAAAGTACATCCGGGGGGTGTTTTTACCTTGGGAATAATCTGGTTTCCTGGCATAGTAAAAACAAAATGCCATCTCTCTTTCCACTGCTGAGGCTGAGTACATTGCTGCAGGGAGTTGTTGTGCACAAATGCTGTGGATGAAGCAAATGCTTCATGATTATGGGATAGAACAGAACACTCTCACACTTTTCTGTGATAATACAAGTGCCATAAACATTTCAAAAAATCTGTCCAACACTCTCGCACCAAACACATTGACATTCGTCATCATTTTATTCGAGAGTTAGTGGAAGAAGGCCTTGTTGTTCTTGAGCATGTTTCCATTGCATCAACAAAAAGCTGATATTTTTACAAAACCCCTTGATCTTCTTCGGTTTGAGTTCCTTAGAAAGACCTTGGGTGTCATGCTCGATCACTAGAGTGTTACTGTTCCTTGAGTAGGTGTGAGTGTTTGGCTGTATGAGTGCTTGGTTGCTATAATCTCATTATCATTGATTTTTGTTTTTCTTGCATCCACATCTTTATGTACACTACTCATGTTGCTATCAAGATCTCATTGTTCTTTGTTCATAGCTCATTTTGAATGCCCATGCTCATTAACCTCATGATCTCATTCTGTACACATTCTTGAGAAAATTGTTGCAGGGGTTCCGCACAAGTGATCAAAGTTCTCTATGGACCACTAACAGTGTTTCTTGTACATTTACAGTGGAATTGACCGATACTAGTATATCATGGGTGATGTTGAGTCTCTTAACCATCTACCATCTGTTTTTCACTTCCACGGTTTCTCCCTCAGTTCCTTGAAGTCCGGGCATTAGGAAAAAGCTACCTCAGAGGCACTAACCAGGCCATCATTATTTATTTCATTCTTCTCTGGTTTGGTTTTCATACTCTTGAGCGTGTATGCCACCAGTGAGTGCCCACAAGAAAGAAAAAGTCAAAAAAAAAAAAAATGGACTAATTGATTGAGGGGGAGCCTCCGCATTTACTCAACAAATACCTCGTGATTCCTAGTGGTTTGACTTTTCTCTGTGTTGATAAGTTACTCATGGTGGAGGTCCAGCCATCTGATCACTACAAGGATTAACTCTAGCTCAGTGGACCCTCATGGATTGCACACACACATTTTACTTTGTGAGCTCTCATGCTGGATTTTGTGTTGTACATTCACTTGTAGCTTATGATCACTGATGATGTTTTATATACCTTGCTCATGATTTCAGTGAAATTGTTTTCAAAAATTTGCAAGATTACAGGATTCATGCTATGTGGATTATTCATCTTAGTACCCATTTTTTCCAAATATGATCATCTGCTTGTGTTTTGGGTTTCACTTCTTGTTATTGAGTTTCTTGTTTTTGTTTGTTTGTTTTTTTTTAAAAATAAATAAAATTTCCCCGCTCGAGCGGACTGTTACACGCTCGAGCGTGGTTTTGAGGCTTGCAGTATTTTTTGCAGTTCTGGGAGGGTTGTTTTTACGCTCGATCTTCAGTTTTCGAGCTCGAGCGTGCCTTCGCGTGTTTTGTCTCACACTCGAGCGTTAAAACCGACGCTCGAGCGAACTGGTTTTGTATATATTTCCCTCCTTCGACCCTTCGAGTCATTTTGCCTCTCAACTCCTCTCTTCTAGGGTTTTTGGCACTTCCTTGTCTCACCTTCCTTGGTCTGCGCATTGGGTTGCTTCCTTCATCTCTTCCACCTCAGGTATATCTCTTTTCTCTTTCTCTTCTACTACTCTTGTGTCGTCTCTCGTCTCTCTCTCTCTGTTTTTTTTCATATTTTGTTTGGTTTGCTTGAGTTGGTTTTTCTGTGTCTAGATGGGTCTATTGAGTTTGTGTTCATATTGTTTAATTTTTTTTCGATTTTACTAGTTTCCCAATGATTCAGTTTATCACTTTTCTATTTAGGTTTGTTTTAGGGTTATTAATTAAAATTTTTTTTTTGGCTCAGTTTTTGTTTTGGGTTTCAATTAAGGGTTTTTTTTTTTTTGTTTGTTCCATATATTGTACTGTGGTTTTGTGTTTTTTTTTTTGTTTTGATACTTGAGTGTCTACCCCCATGTTGAATTCCTGGTTGGTTGATAAGATATGTTCATAGCATTGTTTCTCCTTTCCTTACTCTTAATGTTTTTTTCATGTTGGATTCATGTGTGTTTGATAAGGTATTTTCATAGCATTGTTTCTCATTGCATTTCACTTATGCTATTCTCATGATTGGATGCCTTGCTTACCATGCCTTTGCTTTTACTGCCTTGTTGCATCATTATCTTATTCCATTGTCTCATTTTGCTATAACCATGTGTTACTAATGTTTGTGGTGTCTCTCTTGGCTTTGTTGGTTGTTGTTTGTCTTGGGTTGGGGTTTGTTTGTAGTGTTTAGTCATGTCCACCTTCAAAAGACGTAAGTCTACAGCCTCTCGTCCTCCATATAACACTGACCGCTTCCCATCAGCTGAAAAAGCCAAGTTATACCGCGAGTCCTACCCATCCCGCTCCATCCATCTTGAACGCAATGTTCAACCCTCCACCTTTGAGTCCATTCATATCCGATCTTTCTTTGATCCCTTGGGTGGGGATGCAGTTCTTCTTTTTTCTGGGTCACAAAATCTTACTTGGGTACGGGAATTTTATTGCAATATGGATGGTCTTGACAACATTGGACCATCTTTTAAGACATGGGTTAGATCCAAGGAAATCACTGTCACCACTGCTATTATCCGTGAGATTTTAGGAATTAGTGAGAGATTTCCTGTCTTTTACCCTTTTCCAGTGCGCCCCACGTGTGATTTTGATGAGGTTGCTCAGACCCTTTGTGGTTTTCCTCGTTCTTGGCCTTCCGGTTCCTTGATAAAACAAAATGAACTTCTCCCACAATTTAGGTTACTCAACTTAATTTTGTGTGCCAATATCATTGTTACCACCCACAGCTTTGAGATTAACCAGGATCAAGGCTTTGTTCTTCAGTGTATCGCCCAAAACCGTCCCATCGATCTTGCCACCCTTATCATTCAAAAGATGGTTGCTGCTTTTGAGTGCCACAGTCTTGGCTTACCCTATGGCTGTCTCATCAACGGCTTTTAGCCAAATTTGAGGTCCCTGCATATGATGAGGATGACTTTGCTTCTCCTACACGCCCGTTTACCAAGAAGACTGTCTCCCAGAGTCAGTCTCACATTAGGGGGGTTCCTTCTGGTTCTGGGTAGATCTGGTGCAGGTCCTAGTGCTGCTGCGGCCATGGCAGAGGAGGCCGAGTATGATGCTGCTGGCTTGAGGACTTGGTGAGGGAGCAGCACCCTCCAGTTCGTACAGTCTGTGGTCAGCTTCAGTCCTTCGAGCGCTCTGTTGGTTCCCGGTTTGACCATCTTGAGGAGCGGATGGATATTTTTGAGGCCAGACTCACCGATCTTGAGACCACTACCGATACCCGTTTCAGTGCCTTGGAGGCTTCTTCCCAGCGGATTGAGGATTCTGTGGCATAGTCTTCATCCCAGCTGGCTCAGATCTTGACCTTGCTTCAGATGCAGTCTCTGCCTCCGGCTCCTTGATCTTTGATCTTTGCTTTTTTGTTTTGCTTCTCTTTCTTTTGTTCCCTCCCGGACAAAAAGGGGGAGTGGTCTTACTGGTACAGTTTTTGGTATACCTTGTACAGTTGTTTTTTACTACAGTTGGTGGTACAGTTTTTGGTATATCTTGTTGGTGTACATGGTACTGGTACATGGTACAGTTGTTTTTACTACAGTTATTTTTTATCTTTACTTCTATCCTTCTTTGGTACAGTTGGATTGTCATATGTTTTGGATGATTTGTTTATAGATGGACTTGTCTTTTGTTATTTAATCCAGTTCCACATATTTTTGGTTGGCTTGTGTGTGGTTGTTTTCTTTCAGGGTAATTGTTCAAGAACATGGATTTGAGATTTGGTTGTGAATGTTGGTTCATAGTTGGTGGTGTTGATTTTGTGATTTTGGTTGGAAAATTGTTTTAGAATAGTTTGGAAAATTGTTTTAGTACTTTTGTGATTTTGTTAAGAAAACTGTTTTAGAATGGTTTTGTCACGACCCAAACCCGCCCCTATGGGTTTAGCACCGTAACCGGCCAGTAATCCGAGATTACCGAAGGCTTGCTTAACAGTAATACAGTTTAATAGAGTACAGGGACATGGCGGAAGCCAATACAGTAAGTAAACAATGTCCAATGAGCTGTGACAGTCTGTATGTCAAAAAGATTTTTCATACATTCACATATATTTATATACGACACAGAACAGTATGCAGAACATTTACAAACTTTCAGGACAGGGATCAAGTCCCTGTTAACCAGTACAGAGTATAGTGCAGTCTATACAGTTTATACAGTAAACAAAACAGTGCAGGAGAAAACTAAAACACCCCTAAGCCTTAGCTTGGCAGGCTCGGAACCTCGCAGTGAGGCACATTGGTTGGCTTGACAAAACTGGGAATCTACCCCGACGTCTCTAGCATTGGTCCGGTGCCTGTACACCTACATATATATATATAAGCAGTGAGCTAAAGCCCAGTGAATAACATAATGCGTAAAGAGGTTTAGAATGAATGTCCTTACAGTAATGAAAACAGTTCAATTCAATCAGTATATCAGTTGTTCAGTATAGTAAACAGTCATATGTGGTACATCTATTAGCATAACAGTAACAGTAGGTCTTAAAAGACCGAACAGTAATGATGGCCATCAATCAGTAAACAGTAGTGGTTCCAACGAGGGAACCAACAGAGATCTCTGTAACAGTAACAGTAAACAGTAGGGCTAAGGATGCCACATTATAGTTTAGAATAAAGGACATACATTCATTCAGTAATCAATATCAGCAGTTCAGTAAGCAGTTCAGTTCAGTATTCAAAAGATAATCATTTTGAACATATCTTTACACAATTGTTACTCACAGAGTTCTGGGCTACAGTGAACGAGAGCGTCTCCTCAGAAAGCCAACCCTACACAGTTCACAGATTGAACACAACTAAGCTATGCAGTTGGGAAAGATCATAACTAAATCCCTAATTTGCCTTGGCATGTTCTACATCTATATCCCCATTAGATGCTAAATAGGCCTAAGAAATGCAATGAGATAGGTGGGATGAGGAGATGCGAAGATGTATTCAGAAAACATTTTCAGAATTTTCAGTGTGAAAAGTCGCTCGGCGCAGGTTTCCCGCTCGAGCGGACAAGAAAACAAAGGTCCCGCTCGAGCGTCTACTTCACCGCTCGAGCGGACCAAAAAGTACTGGATAGGTGAAATCCGCTCGCTCGACGCCCGCTCGAGCGCGGTCACCCAGTCCTCCGCTCGAGCGCAACTTCCTACGCTCGAGCGGACTGATGTACAGTGCAAGATGCTGGGAGCTTGTTTTTCCCGCTCGAGCGGCACTTCCCCCGCTCGAGCGGACGACTAAAATCTGGAAAATCCAGGTTTGGTGTTCTAAGTTCAAAACTCAAGGTTCAAACACCAAAATCGATCCTCTTGGGCCCATTTTCTGGAAAACCTTTGTAAACACATAGAATCACATGATTTAAAGCTCAATTTGTAAAATCAAAGCCCAAGGGTGTTTCAAACAAACCCAATTTCAAACCCATTTTCCATGAACATGCTACAAAGTGACATGCATGAGATTAAATCAAATCAAAGCTTCCAATACATGCTCAAAAGAGTCTATTACTCCAAAAACATGGTGAATTCATGGCTCATGGTAGAAATATGAACATGCATGTACATTCTCATGAAGGATAACCTCAAATCACAAACATATGCATGCATGCAAGGATTAAGCCCCAACATTTGCTCAAATGAGCTCATTCTTTCAAAGCCAAGATAAATTCATGACTTGAGACCAAAAATGGACATGCATGTGAGGAATCATGAACTATAACCTCAAAACTACCAAATGTATACATGTATGCAACAATTAAGCCTCAATACAACATTACAAGCCATAAATTGGCTCTAGACTTTAACTTTGCTCAAAACCATGCATGAACAAGCTTAAACACAACAATGAGAAGGTGAAATCCTTACCTAGGTCCTCAATTACAAGTGTAGAAGCTCAAACAAGCAAGAACTCTTCTAATCTTCTAAATTTCCAAGCATTACAAGATGAAATCACAATTCTCTCACTTTCTCTCTCTCTAAATTCGGTGGAAACAAGGAAATGAAGCTGATGAATGTTTTGATTCAATGTATGCAAGCCTCTAGATGTGTCTAGGATAGTGGCCCACTAAGGGCTAGTTTGGTAAATAAAGCCAACTTTGCATTTTATCAATATTTAATCTAATTTAATCATACCTAATCAATTTTTCAATAAATATACCATGAAATTACATAAATTCTACTAATCATAGAACATCAACCAATTTTGGATTCGGCCGCCGATAAGGCCTTCAATTAACAGTTTAAACATAGAAATTGAACAGATAATCATACAGTCAAACAGATAGAATTACAATTCAAACAGATACAGGCAATTAAACAGAGATACAGTTATTCGATTCAGTTTCAGATTTCAATCGGTTAGTTCAGTAAGTCAGTCAGTTCATTTACTTTCCATAATCGGTATTAACTTAACATAATCGGCATTAATCAGCGACCAGTAACGAGGGTTATTACAGGTTTTGTCCGAGATTTGACAAAGGGGGAGATTGTTAGGACCCTTTGTTGTCAAATTCCATGGATCAAAACCGAGGTTGTAACAGGATCTAGTTTTCCAGATTTTCCAATTTTGGTCTCCCCGCTCGAGCGGGGAAAGTGACGCTCGAGCGGGGATTGCATGCTTACAGCATCTCTGCTTCGCCTGAAAAAGTACTGGATAGTGTGATTCGACGCTCGAGCGTGGCAACTTCCGCTCGAGCGTGAAGCCTATATGAATCACACAATTTTGAAGCCTCCGCTCGATCGGGAATTCCCACGCTCGAGCGGACCGCGCGAATACAGATTCTATAAATTCGCGTGTTGGGTCTTTTTCTAGGATTAACTTTTCCTAAATCTTATTCAAGAATCCTAGGGTTTTGTTTGAAGTTTTCTTCTGAGGTCTTTTGTGAGTTTTCCTTGATAATATTGATTGAGTATTCAACTCATGAATTAAGAGGCACATATCAAGGAGATTGTTCGTATACATACAAGAGCGTTATTCTTCGGTGGATTCCGAAGATTCAAACGTAGAGTTTCAAAAGACGTTTTATTCTGTATGTAGTCGTTAATTCGACAAGTGAAGTTGTGAATTCAACTTCAGGATTGATCAGTTCCGAGACGAAGGAGTGGTGAAAGAGTTACAGAAGATTCGAAGGCAAATTGACTGAGTTGGGTAATTTGTGTATTATTTTTGTAATCTTTCTTTCTTCAGTAGTGGATTGATTAGTGGCGGTTCGCTCGTGGTTTTTTATTACAATTGAAAGTTCTTCAATTGTGGTTTTTCCACGTAAAAATCGTTTGTGTCGATTTATTATTTATTCCGAAAAACAAACAATCTAAATCACTTTCGTAAGTGCTTGTTGATTTAGATTGTGTGTTTTGGATTTTGGGATTTGGAATATTTTAATCTTGATCTAATCACGAATCACCTAGAATTTCAGTATTGATTATTTTTGGAAAATTACAAATTAGTAAACATGTTTTACAAAATTTTTACGAATTCATAAATTTTTTTATAACTTTTAGTTATTAAAGTTGTAAAGTTTATCACTGATTTATAATTTTTTTTTTTTTTTTTTAAACAAGCACTGAAGTGCAATTTTCCATTTTCTCTCCTTGTGCAGTTAACATTAATATTCAAAGTTCAGAGTTTGACTTTAGAGGATCTGCGCTGGATAGTCTTCTATAAATCTCAATTTCTAACTTAACAAATTAAGAAAACAACACTAGAGTCCTTTCCTCCCTCATTCTTTGCCATGGAAAATGGAGGTGAGTACCCACTTCTATCCTCAAGGGACAATGACCATAATAACCCAGTCCATTCATCAAACACATTTTTTTCAAGTTCACCATATTTGGGTAGTAGCCAAATCCAAACCTTCTTCAGAGAATTCTATTCCGAGTCGAAGAAGCTCTGGTTCTTAGCCAGTCCAGCCATCTTCACCTCCATTTGCCAGTACTCTCTTGGTGCCATTACTCAAGTCTTCGCTGGACAGCTCGGAACTAGCGAACTCGCCGCGGTTTCAGTTGAGAACTCCATTATTGCAGGATTTGCTTATGGCATCATGGTACGGTTTACTTCCGCAAAATTTTGTTCCTCAATATATTTTCTAGGATCCAGTCCACCACATAATAGATTGGAGCATATTGTTAGACTTGTGGGATTCATCATGGGTCCTTTTTTATAATATAAACCGTTTAATGTGTAAGATTCATTGAGTATTGTATACTTGCAAAAAATTGTCTTGATTGGATGTCGATAGTCCCTTAATCAGAATACATTTTTGTTAACAATTTATTTTTAAAATCAAAAGGCTACCGATATTCGATCAACGTGATTTTTTGCAGATATGAAGTAATAGACGAACTTTACACATGCAAATATTCGGCTTATCGAAATGGAACCTGGGTCCCACGGACCCAACAGTAGCCATCTCCTATTTTCTCTGTCTGGTTCTCTGTTTAGGGAACAAGGCCGGCTTCAATTGGATATTTTTTTATTACATTAAGTATTAATTTGAATAATATTTTTATTAATTTTTTATATTACGGAATATTTTATTTAAAGTTTGTTTTCTTCTTTTATTATTGTAACTAAAATTTTAGACTTCAATATTATGGGTGCTTTTGGATACTGATTTGTTTTCAATCTTTCTTTTTATTAAGATTGTATTTAAATTATAGATTTGAAATAGAAAAAAGGAAGAGCTTGGATAGAGATTTGGAATGGAAAAGGAAAAAAGGACGCTCACGTTTTCTCTTTTTCTTTTTAAATTCTTTCCTAAATTTATAATCTAAATATAAAATAAATGTGTATTTAAAAAGATTTTTATAGAGAGCTCCTAAAGTGTAGCCAATTCCCTCTCTAACTTCCAATGTCTTTCTACAAATTGCTCACTTTTCTAATTGTTAGGAAGTGATCCCCTGACTTTAGGTTGAATATTTTAACTACTTTGATTAGTGCTTTCCTAATGCCCATCAATTTGAATCTCTTCCGTGCCACCTCATGGTCACTAGGGCCAAATGTTATTACTTGGATTAGGAAGGTCTTTTGGTTGTGCGCTTATTCAACGATACATTGTTATTTTTTTAAAATTTTTTTTACTATTAATTAAATACATTATCGACATAAAATTACTCACTGACAGGGTAATTCCCTTAACTCTATCTTATGCTTAAAACTTCACCTCCCAAAATTTCTATGTTCAACCTTGAAATAAATAAAAACATAGGATCATTAATATGTTCTTTTATATTATTTTTTGTCCAATTCTGTATTTAGTTTTCATCGACGAATCTCACTCACTCTCTCAACACTATTACAGTGGGGCATGGGAAGTGCTCTAGAAACCCTATGTGGGATAGCATTCGGAGCCGGCCAACTCGAAATGCTAGGGATCTACATGCAAAGGTCGTGGCTCATCCTCAACACCACTGCTCTCATGTTAGTATTTGTTTACATCTTTGCAACACATATTTTAAAAATCATCGGCCAAACCGACCAAATATCCGAGGAAGCAGGCAGATTTGCGCTGTGGATGATTCCACAGCTCTTCGCCTACGCCATGAACTACCCGCTCGCGAAGTTTCTTCAGGCGCAGGAAAAGTTCATGGCGATGGCGGTGATAGCGGGGTTGGTGTTGGTTTTGCATGCTTTTTTCAGTTGGGTTTTGATGATGAAGTTGGGGTGGGGCCTGGCGGGGGCAGCGGTGGTGCTGAACTCATCATGGTGGTTCATTGTGGTGGCTCAGCTGGTGTATGTCCTATGTGGGGCTTGTGGTGGTGCTTGGAATGGGTTTTCATGGTTGGCTTTCCACAATCTTTGGGGATTTCTTAAGCTGTCTGTTGCTTCTGCCGTAATGCTTGCGTGAGTTTTTCTTTGTTTATTGTTGTGAATTTTGATTTAAGAAATTTTTGAAAATGATGGGTCAAAAGGATTTTTAGAATGATTATTTTTTTATATTAATCTTTTTGGGCAAATTATTCTCATTATCTCTTTAATTTATCTTTGGTATCAATTTATAAAAATCTGCAAACTCATTACCTATCACATGAGAGCAACACCAACCGCAAATCCTATGTGGCACAACATTTCAATTTTGACATGAAAAATGAAATTCATTCAATATGTCAAATATTTAGTTGGCATTTGGTATGAACTCAATATGTATTTGACATATTTCATGTTGATGTCAAATGTTGAGTTCACCCCAATAAAATAATTTTATTTTTAAAAATAATAAAATAATAAATTTGACATATCAAGTAAACACTTTTTATGTCAAATTAATATATGTCAATTTACCACTCAAACCTTCAAAAAAAAGTCTGACATACCAAATTTTAAAAGTTTGGATAGAAATGCTCTAAGTGTCATTGGTGGCACTAAATAAATGTTTGTCAATTTGGTTATTATAATTTTATTTGCATCAATTTTACACTTAAATTTTTTACATTATATTAATTTTTTTTTTCAATTGATAACACCTTTTAAAAAATTATATTAAAATCAACAATAACAAAATAGTTCACTCACTCTCATAATTTAAGATTTTTCATTCTCTTTTGAATTGATTATTTTATCTTTTATTTATGTTTAATTTCTTCATTGAGTTATCAACTAAGGTCTGGACTGTCTTCGATTCATATCTGGGACAATCCAGTCTAGTTCGGCCCATTGGGTTTACTTTTAGATCTCTTTTCAATAATCAGAATTGTTCATATTTTAAAATTTGTTGAGTATATTATTTCTGTAAAAAATCATTTCGATCGGATAACAGATACTATATATTCGGATAATTTTTGTTTGGAAAAAAATAGACAGTTAGAAAATTAACAATTCATAAAAAAATGATCCGAATATATAGTATCCATTATTCGATCGACATGATTATTTACAGGAATAATGTACTCAACAAATTTTAAAATGTGAATGATTCGAATTATCAAAAAATGGTCTAAAAGTGAGCCTAATGATCTGGACTGGACCCTCCAACTCAGATAGTGAACTGGAAGCACGCCACTGCCTATCTACTAAATTATTTTGGCAAAATATAAAAAAAATATAATTAAAATTACATACACCAAATCAATATAAAGACAAATTACATGACTTACAAGTATAATTTCCTTTTAAATTTTTTCATAAAACTTCTTACATGAACACTCACTATAAATATGAATTATTATTATTATTATTATTTTAGATATGATCTATACGTTATAATAAATAAATTTATACTGAAACAACAAATAATAATAATAATAAATAATTCTCTAACAAATACCACTTAGAAAAAATAAAGTGAACTAATTCAACTCCGAAAGGTTTGATTTGAAATGGGTGACACTTTCCCTAGATTTCCTCACCTAATTTTGACATTTAACACCCTCATAATAGTAACAATGTGGACTGTCACACGTGTTTGGACCGTCACCACCTTCCATTCATATTTTCTCTCTACCATACGAATTTGAGGTGGCTTCTGTACGAGATCCACAATAGTTAGGCGTGGTTTGGAATACTTAGAAAAAGTCAAAAAATTATTTAAAAAATTAAAAAATTATCATTATTTATCAAAAAAATAAATAAATTTTACACACAAAAATATAATTTAGTCTGACGGATTTACATTGTGGCTGCGTTTTTTTAGAAAAATTACACAGTTGAGGTCTAATTTTAACACACTGCTGTTCAGCCTGTGGGGGCCTATCACGGGTCCCGTTTTGATAATCTGAACCGTTGAATGTGTAGAACTCGTCGAGTATTATATATCTATAAAACATCATATTGATCGGATATCACTAACTACATGATCAAATCAGTTTTGTATGAAAAAATGAATGGTGTTATAGTTAACAATTGAAAAAATACTAATCTGATCAGATAGCTATCGGCATCCGATCAACGTGATTTTTTACAGACATATAGTACTTGACGAGTTCTATACATTGAACGGTTCAGATTATCAAAATGAGACCCATGATGATTCCCACGGGCCGAACAGTACCGTCCAGTGTAATACCTGAAAAATAGGCAACCATTTCTTAGCATCAATTCAGCCTGCGCAGACAATACGGCCGTACAACTTACAATCTTAATCTTCTCCTACACACTAATTTATACAATTTTTTAATACACATTTTTTCATAAAAAGTAAAAAGTTAACCCAAACAATTATCTTTTTTTCCTCAACTTTTTAGTTTAAAAATTCAAAAAATGCACTTATTTAGGACACTCCAAACAACTCCTTATTATTGTGTAGTCAAATGGATTCATTTTTGGATTCATTTCGATAATTTGAACCGTCCACATTTTAGAACATATCAAGTAGAATATATCTATAAAAAATTAAGTTGATCGGATATCGTTTACCCATTCATCCATTTACATTTATATTTATAAAAATAAATAACAATTGTGATGTAAAGTATTAAAATGAATATAAATGTGAGTGGATAAAAGGGTAAACGATATCCGAATAACTTGATTTTCTATAGCTACGTTTTACCTGATATATTCTAAAATATGAACGGTTCTGATTATCGAAATGAATCTTGAAATGAACATATTTAACTGCACAACAATAACTGTTATGCGCTCCGCATAATAATCACCTCAAATCCCTCACTTATACACATTTTCGTGACATGATGATTCTTCCTTCTCCCTCTCTTTTTTGCTAACCCACTCTCTACATATAATAAACAAGTTAATATATGGCACTAACACAAAAGAGAAAATCGCAAAAATTGTAATAATTGTTCGTTGACACTACTAGTAGGATCGACAAATCCATTAGAGAGAGGCTTTGAGTGACCCACAAAATACTAAATCAATTAAAGCTAGAAGCCAGCTGTATAGTATCATAGAACAAAGCATTCACATGTGAACAGTTTATAGTGTATAGGTTATTAACATACAAAAATGATTTGAAAATCCAATTTAATTCAATTAAAAATCGATTTTGAATTGAGTAGTATTATCATAATTCATCACACTGTCTAACTCAAATCGTAAATGTCAATCAATTTCGCTTAAATTCCGGCCTTGAAAATCACTAGCTAAACATATATACGAATACATAATGGTAATATAGTAAAGCCAAGATTGGATTGAGATTAATTATATAATCCACATTTAACTATTACTTCACAATAATTAGAAGTCAACAACACTTAATAAATAATATATTAAATCACCATCGGGGGTGGTAGCAACGTTGAAAGGTACATTCCTTCCACACAAGTGAGCAAGGCTCGATTCCTGAGGGGGACAACTAGCATTTTTCTTAATTGGTTAAAACTGATCGCGTTGTACTCTGATTGTGACTCTGCCTCCTAGGAGTTGGTGCATTCTATGTTTGTCACTGGCAACTAGTTACCTCAGACTAAGGCCCACAGATGCTATAATATTTTTCACAAAGCGTCTTTTTTTCTAGTTCAATATATATATACACACTAAACCCAAGTTCAAGCCCAACAACCAATATGGGGGGAGAAATAAATCATCACCACAAAAGATATCAAACTCCTCTACATAGGAGTTGAACTCGTGACCTCACACCATAAAAGTATTATACAACCATTAGGCCAATGCTCTGATTAATTAAGGTGAACTTGACAATTGCTTTTTAGTAGTTTTTTATTTATTATATATATATATATATTTTTTAATTTAAAAAAGCTCATGCGTTTTATATTTTATTAAAACAGTTTACATTTCTTTTATGAAGAAAGTTTGAAAGTGTTTTTATAAATTATCATATTATCCTTACAGTATTACCGAATATTTGGATCAATTTATGCGTACTTTGATTAATCTTGGAGTCTTAAAATTAACGACCGGATAAATCTCTTGTGGTCTCAAGATTTGAGATATTTGACTTTTATGAGATTTGACACTACAACTTTTTGAGTGGTAAGCCTTTGGTTGCCTCTCTTCCACTAAGCCAAACCCATTGGGTTATTGTTCAGTCCTTATTAACATAATCAAAAGGACATGGTGAAATTTCTCAAACTATTGAAGGTAAAATCGTCTTTACACAAATCTAAAATGATTTTCGATTTTTTTTATGTATTATTATTATAAAGAAGTAACATATTTAGTCAAACCGAGCCGACTTTTTTAATTAAAAAGGAACTTATTTTGAGATTATAGAACATCAATATAGGTTTTAACACAATGCATTACAAAAATAAAGAAAACAACAACACTATAACAATAATTTAGTAACTATAATAGGAACTACAAGAACTACATACTCAATTCTTCAGTAATGTTAAAGTCAGTTGAATTTCAATTATTATTTTGAAAATTAATTATTTTAGTTGATTTTTTAGTTTTTTACAAAAATACGTACAGAAAATTAGAAAAAAAAAATTTGATTTTTCATGAACTTTGACTTTGGTGTCTGAAGAAATTTTGCAGCTTAGAAGTGTGGTATACAATGTCTCTTACTCTGTTTGCTGGATATTTAAAGGATACTGAAGTTTCAGTGGATGCATCATCCATATGGTGAGTTCTCTCTCTTTCTTTTCTTTCCTTTTCTTGTTTTTTTTTAATCATCAAAAAATGAATTATATTAATGAAATCAGCAACTTTACAAACATGATTACAACAGAAACCAAGGTGTTAAAAGGTGCATCGTAGGTCACATGTTTAAAGTCTAAACATAGAACAATGAAGAATAATAAATTAATTTTATTCACGTACAAAATGAATACAAAATGAAAGATTGTGCTCAATAGTATTTCTAACACTATTTCTACTCTGTCTATTTAACCCAAATATGGCGTCTCTTTTTCACATTTGGCTTATTTATCCGAGCGGCTTTGACTTGTCTAGGACCAAAGCGAGTCCTGAATTAATGAAGAATTACTTTTAGATAAGTTTCGAATTTTGAATAATTTTACTTTAATTATATTGTTGGGTGTGAATGATTTTGATGATTTAATTGAGAATTTTGAAAGATATGCTTGCATTAGTTTATGATTTTATTTAAAAGTTTAAGATTTTGAATGATTTGCTTGTATTAGAAATTGATTTTGTTGTATTTTAATTTTATCTGTTTTAATTCATTAATTATTAATGTTGAGCATTTTGGAAAATTGGGAGAAAATAGCCCAAAATAAATATATACAAAACGAAAAAAAAAGGCCCAAAAATAAATTTTTAAAGAAAAAAGTTTAATCCGCAAACCGTTCGCAACCGTCCATACATCCACAAACCTTATCCGTACAAACCGCAACCCGCACTGCGGTGGTTGTGGTTCAATCCTTCCCAAACTGTACATATGCAGGCAGGTCTAAACCGTAAACCAAATCATCCAAAGCCGAACCTCGAGCACTCCTACCTTTTATATGTACTTTTAAGAAAAAAAAGTTTATAATCCAAGATTATGTATCAAATTTTGTTTAAATTGTTGCATTTAACAGTGTTTACAAAAAGGTTATTCAAATTTATTTAAGTAACAAAGTTTACAATAACAAAAACGATCAAAATATAGGTTAGAGTACCAAATAAACTAAGTCTTTTATTCCTTATTTCTTTTTTCTTTTTTATGTTCAGAACTATATATTTTTTGGGAATCTACCTGTTTGATATAGTTTAAAAATTATTAACATCATCAATCTTAATCCTCAATCATAAATCAAATAATCAATTAAAGGAAATATAAAATAATAGTCAAGTAATTATAATAGATAAAAGAAATATATATATATATATATATATGTATTTAATCATGATCAAATAAATATTTAATTAAGCAAAAATAAGAACCCATCTCCACTACAGAGTCTGTAACTTGAAACTCCATTTTTATATTACAAAATTGAGACTTTCATCATAGTTCAGCAAATGGAAAAAAAAAAAAAATGCAATTCAAAAAAAGCTAAGAAATAGTTTCTCAATTAGTTTTAAAAAAATATATATTTAGATGAATACTTCCATCAAAAAAATAAAAAATAGAGGGAAAGAAAGTACTAGGTCTTTGAAACCCCAAATCTTCTGTTTTTCAGTTCTTATTGCCAGCTTAAAGCTTTGATTTTATTATATTTGCAATCATACTTCAAATATATTTAAAACATAAATTGAGGCCTCAAAAGTTTGGGCCTTTCTATTTAGATTTGACCTCTTCAAAGACAGTTCAAATTTTCAAATTGAAGTGGGCTTATCTTTCTAATGTAAGTGGGCCTTTTATTTTTTGAATCAGTACAATAGTTAATATAGTTTTGGGGCCTTTTTTTGGATATTTTTGAGGGTCCAAAACGGTTGCTTTATGGGCTTTGCCCCAAAACCGGCGGCCCTATATTACCCAATTTTAACGTCCTTTAGAACTTGTCCCTTTGGGACTGTTTGTTACAACTTTTTTGGGTGATTATAGCTTATTTTGACTTGGGAGTTTGTGCCAGATTGTTTGTGCAGCTTCTGCTTATAGTTTATTAGGCATAGCTTAAATAAGCTGAAAAAAGCTGATTATTTGAAAGTTGAAGTAGGGATGCTTTTAACTTCTACTTTTTGATTATCAACTTTTAATTTAAAAAAAGTTCCACCAAACAGGACCTTTGTCTTTATATCTAATAACTTTCCATGCTGAGTCATGCCCCATGTCCACTAAATCGACGATAAAGTGAAAATTTCAAAGAAAATCACATTTTGTCAACCCACCTTGGTTATCTTTGGTGAAATTGCTAGTACTTCAATTTTGTAATATTGCTGTTGTTCTTAATGATGTTTTATGTAATCTTGAATTTCTTTGCAGTGTGAACATACTGGGCTGGACAACAATGGTAGGCGTTGGATTCAATGCAGCCATAAGGTTTGAAGTAGAAACCCCTTCAAAAATCTTAAAAAATAAAAAATAAAAATCTTAAAACCAAAAATTTAACTTGTCAATTGACATGGAAATGTGCAGCGTAAGGGTATCGAATGAACTTGGGGCAGCACACCCGACAGCTGCAAAATTCTCAGCCATGGTGGTCGCAGTAACTTCATTTCTAATAGGTCTCTTCCTTGCACTCATTCTCATCATTGGCGGAAAGGAATACCCGTCCTTCTTCTCAAACGATGCAGCGGTCAAAGAGGTTGTATATGAGCTCACACCATTGCTAGGACTTGCTATTGTTGTTTACAGTGTTCAACTTGCTCTCGCTGGTATTTCTTGATTATGACTCTCTAATGCTGCTTCTACTTATAGTTAATTTTATTTGTTGATTCTACATATCTACAAGCACTTGGCTTCACTCCTTTCACTGGACCGTCCAGGACAATGACTTGTGATATCAAAAAGGGTGATTGGACCATCCAATGATCGAAGAAAAGCCCAACCTTATGTAAAATTATGCTTTATTTTCTTGGATTAGAATTGTTTCCAATCCACTTCAGTGTGAACTCGACTGTGCAGCCCAACCCACGAGTCCCATTACAATTATCACTTCTGTCATCTAAATCATTCATTTTGTAGATCCATGAAAAAATCAAACTAATTCGATAAATTATCCATTTTTTTTAAGACAAAGCTATTAACATTGTTGACTACAATTATCATAATATCACCTCTGATTTTTTTCACGAATAATTCACATAGAATGACCTATAAATGAAACAACTCAGATCGTTAAAATGGGATACATGATATCATTGAGTGATGATATTGATGCAGGGGTGGCCATTGGAGCAGGTTGGCAAGCTTACATAGCATATGTGAACTTAGGGTGCTACTATTTGTTTGGCATTCCTCTAAGTCTGCTAATGGGTTTCAAGTTCAACATGGGTATCAAGGTATACTCTTGTTGACCTGTCGAAACATTTTGATTGATATAGTTGGAATAGTTAGACTAATGCTATTGTTAGACAACTTGTTTTTGAAAACAAAATTTTAAATTACACAAACAAGCATTTCCATGTAATGATCAATTATGCAATCAAAGTCTATCTAACATTGTATTTGTTTTGTTTGGCATGTTTGTTCATAAATTTGTTAAAGGTATTTGTTTGCTGCCATGATTGATATGCAGGGGATTTGGTGGGGAGTGATATCTGGAACAGTCTTAGAAACCTGTGTTGTGCTGTGGATTATAAATAGAACAAATTGGAATAATGAGGTAACTACTCCCATAAACTCCCTTCAAAAAGATGAACCTTCTATTAGGTTGCAATGCAAATCGGTCAGGTTCAGTCAGATGGGTTAAGCATCTGTCCAGGCTCAGAGTTGTTTTTGCCCAAATCCAAGCCCGAGTTTAATTCAAAGAAATTCAAGTTATATTTATTATATATAATTTATATTTACTAACTATGAATTTCAGGTTGTGAAAATTACTGCCCAAACCTGGTCTAAATTTAATTAAAGCTGACAAATTTTAGTTCAGACATTGAACAAATTTAAAATTATACAATCCAAGTCGTAAAATTTTTTGAGCTGGACTCAAGTTCTTCGGGTTAGGCCTGTTTAACTTCCAGCCCTAATATTAGATGAATGATCTATTGGTGTAAAATGCAGGCTTCTGCTGCTGGAGACAAATTAAAACAATGGGGAGAGGAAACAGATGACAGAGAAATTTGATTTGCAAAAATGGATTGGTTCCACAAAGCACATGGAAAACAAGTGACAATCTGTGGAAAACCCAAAATATTAGGCATATTAGCTTGTAAATTTATTTATTTTTTAAGTAGTTTGTAACTTAGGATTTCTATTGTATAGAGTATTATAGGCTGATAATAACCTAAGATTATAAACTTCTTTTTCAAAGAAGAAATAATATTGATAACAAAAATTTTAAGTAAATGAAGTATGTGATTTTGGATTTATATAATTATTCCAATTCAAACAGATAAAAGTGATTTTACTCACAAGTTTTTCTCCATAAACAATTGTAGTTAATATAGTACAAAAATATTATATATATATACAAGACATGTGTTTAAAGAACAATTATTATTTGCTTTCTAATTATTCAACCTTTCAACTGATTCTAATTTTTTTCCTTTAATAAAACCTTTGGTATTGAAATTTTATTATGACTTTCTTTTTCTTTTCTTTTTTTTAAACTGTATATGGGTTAGATCTAGAACTTAAATACAACTCAAGTGGTTGTATTTTTATTTTTCGAAGGAGATAGGTTTGGGGTTTAGACTTTATGGAGAAGCATTGAATATGCAATGGGTCATGCTAGGTTTCATGAAAACTTTCATGAAAATCATCATGAAAATTCATCTGCACCGTTGGATCATGAGATCATATCTGATCTAACGGTGCAGACAGTTTTCATGGTAGTTTTCCTTAAAAGTTTTCCTTAAACCTAGCATTTCCCATATGCAATTGTGCTAACTTAATTTGCCAAACATCTCCAATAGTGTGTCAAAACTTCTTGAGCTATAAAGTCATTTTTGGCTAAACTTTCATTAAAAAAAAATATTTTTTAAATTAATAAAATTATAAAAACTCTCTTTAATGATGTACCAAATCTTGAGTTAATACTTGACAAAGCCAAATTTGACAAAGGATTTCACTTTGCCAAATTTGTTGCATTAACAAAAATAATTATAATCACTAGATGCTTTTTGAGAAATATATCTAATAGTCGAAACTTAATATGAATTTTTTTTCATTCATATATGATATTCTAATAAATTACAATCATAATATAAAGATTCAATAAAATAAATAATTAAAAAAACTCTCAAATGTGAAATAGAAACAACCCCAATAAATATAGAGAAAATTCACATTTAAGTGAAAAGATCTAAGCCACCTAATGGCTAATCGTTGGTTTAAAATAAAAATTAGTTGCACCAAAATAATAAGGGTAAACTACCAATAGGTCCTACTTGGGAGACTTATTACCCAATAGGTCCTACTTTGAGACTTATTACCCATTAAGTCCTATTTGATATAATTTATTAAGTGATAAAGACAAATTTTATCAGTCTTTTTTTTATGAATAATTTTATAATGATAAATTTATCAGTCTCTTTTTTTATGAATAATTTTTTAGTGATAAATTTATCACTCTCTTATTTTTATAGTGTTAAATTTATTAATTAGGACCTGTAGGTAAATAAGTCTAGTGAATAGGACTAATTGGTAAGTACCCCAAATAATATAAGACTGGGGGAATAATATAGCTAAAATTTTCAAATAAATAATAAATATCTATATATTTCGGTATCATAAAAGTTAGGAAAATTCTATCAGTTATGTGAGAGGATTTGTTATTTGGTAGTCTTGCTTTAATAGCACTAAATTAATTTGCACCCGAACCGCACCGCATCCCTTAGTCTTGTGGGTCTGTGTGCCCTATCATGATGATGTGGACGACGCCTTCCCTTCTACCTTAGGGTTTTTAAGTAGCTCTAGGTCCCACTTTTATTTCCATTTTATCAAAATTTTATTCCCTATTTATCTAAAAAAATATTTGGTGATCCGAATTTTTATAGTTCGAATGACTCGAATATGTTAAAACGACGTCGTTTTAGATATTTCGAGTCATTCGAACCATAATTTTTCGGGTCACATAATATTGTTGATTTATCTAATTAGCTAATTGGATAGGACTTGTTAAAGCAACTTGTGTTTTTTGAGTGAAAAAAAAAAAGTTATATGTAAATCTTTTTGGCACCAGTGTTTATTTTTAGTATCTATTTTTTATTTTTGGAAATTTTTAGACAGTTTAAAATTTTATTAAATTCTTAGAACCACAAAAAATTGATTGTTAGCAACATTAAATTCTTTTCTCAATCCTCCCAATTTTTTCAGCCCCTACCTATTGCTCATCACTATCATTACCCACTACATTTGGCCACAATATTTGATTGTTAGCAACATTACCTCCAACTAGCAACAACCCTTTTTTTTCTTTTATTTATTTATTTATTTTAATTACATTCGGTCATTATCCTGTACTGCGTTAAATATTTTTGGCCACACCTCTCTATCTAGTGGTCAAAACAAGTTTTTAAATATATATCAAATATGTTTTATTTTATATGTAGTGAAAATAAGTATAAATATATATATTTTTGTAATAAAAAAAATTAATAAATATAAATGTTACCAAATAACACTGAATTACGAACTCTTTTTTGTTTTGTTTAGATGGGAAGTGTGGATAAATTTTGCTTTTTCTTTGGAAGTATTAGGTAACTTCTTGAAATTATGTTCAATTGTATCCTAAATTTAACGAAGTTTCTTTATTTTTATTTTATTTCTTATTTTTTAATCACTTTAGTTGAAAAGTATTTAAGGATGAAGAACTTTTAAATATTTCTCCCCTGGTTAAGAGACAAAAATAATTGTTATTAATTCTATTATTTGTTTGATTTTTTTTTTTTTTTTGTGTTAGGATTATGCATTTCGTAATTAAAAAAATGTTATTAATTCTATTATTTGTTTGTTATTAATTTTTTTGGACCGGCAGGCTAGACCGAGTTGGGTTTCAAAATGATGGCCTAGGTCCATACTAAAGGCTCTGGATTGGGCTCGGGCCTATGCCTAATTGAGCCGGGCCCATCCCAAGCCCCCCACCGACCATGTTTACACGCCTAGTTATGTCGTTTGTGGTTTTGTTTATGACCTAGTATGGTATTAATTATGACTTGATTATGATGAGAGATGGACACATGATTCAAACATGGGGAGAACAAAAATTCTAACAAATTTTTTTAAAAAAGAAGTGTAATCAATTTCTACGGACATAAAAGATGAAAACAAGATAAAAAATGTAAATAAATAAATATATTTTTCTATATTTGTTTTGAGTTATAAAATATCAATTGTAAAACAATCTATCGACACTAATTGTGAGAAACTAGATTTTTTGTTATATTTTGACTAAATTATTAAATTTTATACATTGAACCCCGCGCTTCATATGTTGGAAAAAATAGTTTTATGGTGATTTTAATATGAAATTAAAGTATGTCTCAACCATTGGTAGAGGTGGGATTAAAAGGGTTTAAATTGTTTATAACAAGATCTTTACACCACAAAAAGAATGACCAAAAGCACTAAGAATTGAATGAAAAATGTCTCATAAAGTTGGTCTCACGAATGAGGTATTGAAAATTGTGTATAACTACCAATTCCACATTGATTGTAAAGAAAAATTTTGATGGGTATTTAAACCTCAAGATTTTGATAAGAGCATTAGCCTTTTGGGACATCTAAATTTTTCGAAGGAAGGAAATTATAGATGCTTGAAGGATGGGCTTAGTCCAAGTTACTTACACAAAAATTGTCACAAGCGCACGAGCCGCCCGCCGGGCTGGGTCCGGGTCCGTGGTTCTTGAAGCTTGAGGTTTGCTGGAATGGGTTAGATTTGAGCTAGGTCGGATTGGTAGTCCACCAACCTAATCTTTTTGGAGCTAGATTTGTTTGGTGACTGCAGATATACACACGTGTATACACAATGTGTAACTCACACACTTACTCTCTTTCATTGTGCATTACTCCATCAGTTTTGCAGGAGTAATGGGTGCATTTGCTGCCAGCCTTCATGGCTGGGAGGCTCCTCCTCTTTTCCCCATTGTGTATAAAAGGAGGCAATCTTCCTTGGTTTTAGCACAGAAATTGATGCCGTTGTCAGTTCGCTGGAGCTAACATAAGGTGCTTTTGCGTTAGCGAGTTCTAGACCTTCGTATCTTGGGAGACAGAGGCCGACAGACCTCCAGCACCCATGGTGAGGTGACTAATATGTTTTAAGGAGACTGTGGTACCACAAAAGCTTCGATTTGCTATCTTTTCTATGCTTTATCTTGTTATGTATTTCTACTACATCTACTTGTAATTTCCCATGTTTTCATGTTCTATAATTTGATTCAAAATATAGTCTCTAGCATGAGTTAGATTTATGATTTATTATTATGAAAATCAATTAAGTATGAGTCTATTTGTTTATTTTATTTAAATTACACAATTTGTACATCAATCTTAAAACAGATTCTATGTTTCTCATGATATTAGATAAATAGATTCATATGTAATAGATTAAATGATGCGTATGTATAGTCACTGTTTCTTACATAGAAGGCATGATTATGGTTTGGCTTTTGTTCATTAGATTTAATTGTTAAAAACAAAACTGCATGCTATTGTTCTTGTTTTCCGAACCACCTGGAGGAATTCCCACATGCTGATAGCTATTGTTTCAATGATACCTACAATGGGATTTAAATTAAAAAAACAAACAAACAAACCAGTACTTGATGCTCTTGAATATCGAAGTGCATGATTGATTTTATAGTATATGTGAATATATTTATCATGTGCTTCGGCACTGTTGCCTTGATTAGTCCATTGTTGGACTGCATAACTTTATGCTTGGGAAGTCACATGTATCAACATATTAATTTATATTGCATATTGTTTGATTCGAGTATAAGGTTGTAATTTTATGAGTATGATTTTTAATTTTTTATCATGATTTACATGTCTTTTATTTTATAATTTTATAATATAATTTGAATGTTCATGAGTATTTCTATTTTTTTTCCATATTTATTATTTTCTAGATTTTTAAGATAATGTACATGTTCTTTATTTTCTAGAGTTCTAGAATTATGTACACATCTTATTTCTAGATTTTAATTTAATTTGCGGGTTAATTGCTTCTAATTTTCTAGAATTATTTACATATCAAGTGCTTCCTAGGATGGCCTGGTAATAGTTTATTCTCCTAGTATAATTATGCATGATTTTGTATTCTAGAATTATTTGGCTGTAAATTGTGTAATAATTTCCTATAACTCCCATCGATTAATTTTAATTTTTAGAGTTATAAGTTTTGTAATTTATTTAAAAGTTATAAGTTTAGTTGTGTAACTTACCTAGCATTTTTAATTTTTACTTAATTTTGTTATTAAATTAATTTATTACTTTTACAGTTTCTTTCAATTGTTTTCTTTGTGTTTTGTTGCGTTTTTCTGCTAACTTTTTTTACAAGAATATCTATGCACAAGGGAAGGGAAGAAAAATACAAATCTAAATGAATAAATTTGGAATTGCAATAAAAATTTGGATTACTAACCTTTTTGTTAAACAAAAATACCTAAGCATGGAAAGGAATTTTTTAAACCATAAGAATCCTTATTTGGATTGGTTTCATTTCTTATAATGTGAAGCAATATTTTTCTTGTGTTTTTTAAGCAAGTTCGCCTCGTTTGGCAACTGACTGTCTTAGCTAAAAGCCAAAAAGTTATTAAAAAAATCAAAAAGCCAACAACTTATACCAGAAAGTCAAAGATTCCATTTTCTCTCTACTTTTTGTACATCTTTTCGTAAAAAGTCAAAAAGTCATCCTAAATATACTAGTTTTTTTACTTCATATTTTAGCCAAAAAGTCAAAAAGTTACTACAATAGCCTGTTCCCAAACAAGGCCGTTTTTTGGAAGCATTTTATTTGTTTATATTTGTTGTAGTAATTTTTTTTAATTGCTTGTAAATTTGAAACTTGGTTTGTTTTAACTTAATTTATTCCCTGGAAAAGTTAATTCTAAAAATTGTTTCCCATGGATTAAGAGTCAACATGGTCTTAAAAGTTTTGTCTAAGATTAATTGGGTCTCAAGTGGGACTAGTGTAACCCCTCCAGTCTTCTTGAAAACTTTCTTGACCATGTTCAATTCTAGGGTAAGTGATTAGACTAGTTTTGAATTAAATTTTCAACTTTGAGATTTTCTAGTGTTAAGTTAAAGTTTTGAAAACACAGAATCACTACAACAAAAAAAGGTTTTTACTTTTTTACGGCAAGCAATGTACGCCGTAAAAACCCTTCTACGACGTGCAACGTGCGTCATACTATAACCAGTCATGGAAAGTCATTCACTTTCAACGACATACTTTGTACGCTGTTAAAAACTATTTAACGACAGATTTTATTCGTCGTCGTTACTTTTTCTACAACATGCTATAGTACGCTGTTAAAAACTATTTAACTGCAGATTTTGTGTGTCGTTATTACTTTTTCTACAACTACTTTTGAATGCTGTTAAAAACCCTTTAACAGCAGATCTTGTGCATCGTATTTTATTTTTCTATAACAACTTTTGCACGCTGTACGGGAAAGAAATATACCTTCTCGTATAATCCTGTTGATCAAGTCTGCGTTCCTCTGTACGACGTCGCTTTGTCACCTGAAAACACAAACGTGAGCTGGCCGGCGGGTGTGTGCCGGAAACCTCTCCGATGCCTAAGTCAGAAAGCAAGACAAGTAGGCAAAAGCTCAATGTAATCAGGGAGCAAAAGTTGTGTCCTCTCCAAAGGTGATATTGGTGAGCTTATATAGGTTTCGCGTAGCACAATCCTGGTAGGACTCTTACTCCTCCATGTAGAGTCCTTCTAGGATTACTCCTCCTTGCGTAGAGTCCTCCTAGGATTCATACTCCTGAAGGATAACGCTTATCCTTCAACACCCCCCTCACTGCTTAAACCAAGTGAGATGGTTTTACCACGGTTGGATGTCAATACGACCGAAATAACATGACCATGCTAAAGCCGCAGACTAGACCGAGCTACCACTAGTTCGGTTCTTACTTTCACTGCGTGTACCTCGGTTTGACATACTCCAACTGTGGTGTTTACTTACTCCCGTGCTAACCGTAGTAAACCCCCGACCGAGCTAATCTATAGCTAGGTCCACCACAAGAAGCCCAAATACCTTGGTTCTGAATACCACGACCGAGATAACTACCTTTACTCCGTCTGGTGACCATAATCATATTTGGACCGTGGTAACACTTGTCAATCCCTTTTCATACCTGGACCGAAGTAACTATGGCGCGCTACGACCGTGCTAACCAAACCGAGGTCCACCATGAGAAGCCATCATACCTCGGCTCAAAATACTATGACCGAACTAACCATCTTCACTCCGACCGTGGTGACCGTCACTACACTTGGACCGAGCTAACACTTGCGATCCACTTGCTAAGCCCTTTTTACCGCGGCCGACATCTTTACCTCGGCTGATATCTTTACCTCGGCTAACATTGCGGTCAACCAAGTTACTTCGGCTCTTCTCTCTGTTTGACTACCTTGCTTGGTAACTCGGCCATAGCGTTGACCGCCACTAGGTCCTGTAGCTAGGTCCAATAGCTTGGCCCCGTAGCTAGGTCTTGTAGCTCGGTCTCGTAGTTAGGTCCCGTAGTTCGGTCTCGTAGATAGGTTCCATAGCTCGGCCCAACTTGTTTACAAATTACCTTCTCAATTACCCCTTAATTCCATCTGCATAGCATGATTGGGATTATTTTTCCTCCAGCCGAGCTAAGAACGCCTCACTCTGCCGAGCTAAGAATGCTGCACCATAAACTTCAACCGGGCTGCGAATCCCTCGTTTTACTTGGCCGAGCGAGGACTCAATTTATTTCGCCTTTGTTTCTTTTAGCACGGTCCAACGATCTGTACTTAATACTTTTCCTTTTCACTTTGCAGACTGACTAGGTTGGCCAGACACGCCTTTGCACGCTTAACCGAGATACTATATCCTGCAATGTGAGGCTGCCAAAGACCTCTTCTTCAAGTGTGGGTGGAAAGCAGCTGTGGCGCAACTCGGTCATAGCCAAGAGACCGAGGTCTTCTAAACCCTCCTCCATATTGTATACCGAACTCCATGGTGGAGTATGCAAATGCCATTCAGCAAAAAATTCTCCAATACTGAGGAAGGGGATGTATCCCAAAAGCCTGATAATAACGCCCAGCTCGGTCGCCAGTCCAACTCTCCAACTCCTGTGGTCTCCATCCCACCTTTGCCTGCTGTGTGATGCGGTGCTTTCGACCGAGCTCAACCAAAGTGTGCTTGTCATGACCAAGCTATCTTTAGGTGAAGCCAGGGTTGATTCGGATGTCGATTTAAATGACCTCTATGCATGATTTTTCTTCTGTTTACCAAAGGAGTTTGTAACCTGGCTACGGCCCCTCCTTTTGTAATGCACTTTTGGAATGAAATCTTCAGTTCTCTCAACTGCTTGTTCGGCTTGCTCCATGCTTGCATTTATTTTCCGCTATGTTTTGAATGAAGTATGACATTCTCTGGCCGATATACTCATCTCGGTCTTAACCTTGCAATCTATCTTGTCATACCTGCCAACCACTCTTCAGCCTTGATCCTTATCTCGGCTGAAGAGTACCAAGTGTTGGTTTTTCCAGCCAACCACTTTTTAATCCTTATCTCGGCCGAAGAGTAAAAAATGTTGGTCAAACCTGCCAACCACCTTTAGCCTAGGTCCTTACCTGGGTTTAAAGGGTGCAAAAAAGTTTTGTTGGTCATACCTGCCAACCTCCTTTAGCCTAGGTCCTTACCTCGGCTTAAAGGGTGCAAAAAAGTTTTGTTGGTCATACCTGCCAACCACCTTTAGCCTAGGTCCTTACCTCGGCTAAAGGGTGCAAAAAAGTTTTTTGTTGGTAAAACCTGCCAACCACCTTTAGCCTAGGTCCTTACCTCGGCTAAAGGGTGCAAAAAAGTTTTTTGTTGGTCAAACCTGCCAACCACCTTTAGCCTAGGTCCTTACCTCGGCTAAAGGGTGCAAAAAAGTTTTTTGTTGGTCAAACCTGCCAACCACCTTTAGCCTAGGTCCTTACCTCGGCTAAAGGGTGCAAAAGTTTTGTTGGTCAAACCTGCCAACCACCTTTAGCCTAGGTCCTTACCTCGGCTAAAGGGTGCAAAAAGAGTTGTTGGTCATACCTGCCAACCTCCTTTAGCTTAGGTCCTTACCTCGGCTAAAGGGTGCAAAAAGAGTTGTTGGTCATACCTGCCAACCTCCTTTAGCCTAGGTCCTTACCTCGGCTTAGGAGAGGTAAGTGTTGGTTTTTCCATCCAACTCTGCTTTCAATGCCTCTAGCTCACTAAAACAACTTTTACAGAAAAAAATATTCTATGCTGAAAAGGGAACTACTTGTTTTATTGAGGAAAATGTAAATTACAAGTACCCTATCGAAAAAATAGCTCGAGATTGGCAGTGTTCCATGGTCTGGGGATAGCCTTGATGGCTCCATCCTCCAAGTGATATGCCCATTTTCAGCTAAACCAACCAGTTTGTATGGTCCATCCCAATTGGGCCCTAGCTTTCCTTCTCTGGGTTCTTTACATCTATCTTTTCCTGTACCAAGTCTTCCGCTGCCTTCTGTTCAGCTGCCTCGCCAACATCTGCGAACAGCTCCTTGCTCTCAAGTTCTTCCTTTTATGTATTGGTCCAAGTGCCCAGCTGCCACTAACTCTTCCAAATGCTGCTTTAATGGCGTGCAATTTTCAGTGCGGTGCCCCTGTTCATCATGGAAGGTGCACCGCGATTTCTCGTCGTAGTCTTTTTGCGCTTCTCCCAGCTTAGCAGGCCATCGGACGAAAGGTTCATCGCGTATCTCGCTGAGAATTCGGTAGATTGGTTTTTTGAACACCGTGGTCATGGCAGTGTGGACTCTCAACCTTCTTTTGCCTTGGTCCTCTCCGTTGTCCCGCCTGCCTTGCCCGTTTCTACTTGGACGTTCTACCGTGTTGACCTTCGCCGTGGTCATTTTATCTGGTATTGCGGTTGTGCCAGATTTTGTTTTAGCGCGGGCGCTATCTTCCTCCACGCGAATATGTTGGTGTACTCTTTCCATCAAGGCTTCCATCGTGAGGGGTGGCGTCATGGTAATTGAGTCCCTCAACCTGTTTCCGACTGGAAGACCTCTATTGTACTGTGCGATGGCGAGATTGGTGGGACAGTCCCCAATCTGGTTGAAGGTCTCCCAGTAGCGACTATTGTAGGATCTTAGGGTCTCCTTGTCACCCATGTCGATGGAGAGTAACTGGTCGATCTCCACCGGGGTTTTAGTGTTTGTTCTGAACCTTGTTACGAAAGCCTCCGCCAATTGCGCCCAGGAGGCTATGCTGCCTTCTGGGAGTTTTTCGAACCAAGTCAAGCCTAGGTCGCCAAGGCTAGATGGGAAGAGGATGCACATCAGAGCCTCGTTTCGCCGGTATACAGCCATGACCTGGCGAAAGTGGCTCAAGTGTGAGTAAGGGTCCGTCTTCCCCTCATATGTAGTGAATTTGGGCTGAAGGAAGCCTGATGGTAGGGGTGCGTTTTCAATCGCCGGAACGAACGGTGAGGTCTGCAGCCTCGCTAATGCCTTGTCCGTCGGTTCGTAGGCAGGGCGCGGTAGTGGCATTCCAACCTCGACGCTTCCATGCGTCCGAGGAGCCAACCGCTGTAATGCAGAAACTCTGTGTGGATCGCGCGCCCTGGCGTCCTCCTTCCATCGTGCCTTCTCTTTGAACACGGTTCGTAGGTCGGACGATCTGGGCAACTTCGTCTGTCTGGACCTTGTTTGGTGCGTATGCGAGGGCCAATATGTGCTTCCTTCCGTGTTCGACCTTTCGGATCTCGTCCTCTCAGACCTGGAGCGACGAGTTCTGGAAGATCCGGATAGTGTATCGCCTGTCCTGAGGCTTCTGTTCTCTGCATGGGAGGGTGTAGAATTCCTACTACGCCCTTCCGAGTGGCGAGGGGGTGTCTTGTTGTTGCGCCCCTCTCCTGTCGCCACTTCTCTTCCTTTCACCTGGCGTTTGAGTGACTCCATGTCTGCCGCCATCTTGCGAATTAATTCATCTTGTTCCCTGACGCGATCCTCTAGAGTTTGAGGATCAATCCTGCGCCTTTGTCTTTCTGGGCTTTGCGAGCGAGAGGGATGAGGGCTGTTATTCCGTCTTCGTCCCCTCGCATCCCTTCTGGAATTTTGTCCTTGTGGTTCCAGACTCGCCATGGGAGCGACCAAGGGTAGGCCTTCGCGCCTTGCACCCCCTTCTGGGGTTAGTCCGTCAATGGTGGAGTGAGGAAGTTCTTCGTTGTTCGCCATTGATCTTCGAGAGAAAGCTTGACCAAGAGGTTGTTCTTGTCTGAGTTCCCACAGACGGCGCCAATTGTACGGGAAAGAAATATACCTTCTCGTATAATCCTGTTGATCAAGTCTGCGTTCCTCCGTACGACGTCGCTTTGTCACCTGAAAACACAAACGTGAGCTGGCCGGCGGGTGTGTGCCGGAAACCTCTCCGATGCCTAAGTCAGAAAGCAAGACAAGTAGGCAAAAGCTCAATGTAATCAGGGAGCAAAAGTTGTGTTACCTCTCCAAAGGTGATATTGGTGAGCTTATATAGGTTTCGCGTAGCACAATCCTGGTAGGACTCTTACTCCTCCATGTAGAGTCCTTCTAGGATTACTCCTCCTTGCGTAGAGTCCTCCTAGGATTCATACTCCTGAAGGATAACGCTTATCCTTCAACACCCCCCTCACTGCTTAAACCAAGTGAGATGGTTTTACCACGGTTGGATGTCAATACGACCGAAATAACATGACCATGCTAAAGCCGCAGACTAGACCGAGCTACCACTAGTTCGGTTCTTACTTTCACTGCGTGTACCTCGGTTTGACATACTCCAACTGTGGTGTTTACTTACTCCCGTGCTAACCGTAGTAAACCCCCGACCGAGCTAATCTATAGCTAGGTCCACCACAAGAAGCCCAAATACCTTGGTTCTGAATACCACGACCGAGATAACTACCTTTACTCCGTCTGGTGACCATAATCATATTTGGACCGTGGTAACACTTGTCAATCCCTTTTCATACCTGGACCGAAGTAACTATGGCGCGCTACGACCGTGCTAACCAAACCGAGGTCCACCATGAGAAGCCATCATACCTCGGCTCAAAATACTATGACCGAACTAACCATCTTCACTCCGACCGTGGTGACCGTCACTACACTTGGACCGAGCTAACACTTGCGATCCACTTGCTAAGCCCTTTTTACCGCGGCCGACATCTTTACCTCGACTGACCCCTTTACCTCGGCTGATATCTTTACCTCGGCTAACATTGCGGTCAACCAAGTTACTTCGGCTCTTCTCTCTGTTTGACTACCTTGCTTGGTAACTCGGCCATAGCGTTGACCGCCACTAGGTCCTGTAGCTAGGTCCAATAGCTTGGCCCCGTAGCTAGGTCTTGTAGCTCGGTCTCGTAGTTAGGTCCCGTAGCTCGGTCTCGTAGATAGGTTCCATAGCTCGGCCCAACTTGTTTACAAATTACCCTCTCACACGCCGTTAATTTAAGGGACAAACCACGACGTTCATTACTGGCCATTGAATATTTAATACAATGACCTATTTTGCTTGCCGTAGATAGCCCAAGTTTCACAGCATGTTTTGCATGCCGTAGAATATGTAAATTTTAAAAAATAATAATAAAAAAAAACCAGCAAGTTATATTTCACCTATTTTGTATAATTTAAGAAAACATTACAAACAAGTTTCAAAAATATATATATAAGCATTAATCATACACCAAAATATTATTTCAAGCATCCATAAAAAACTATTCATAAGTTCTAAATATCCAAAAACTATCTATACATTCCAAACCATCTAAAAACTATGTTTCTAAATATAAAAAACTATCGCTGTGTTCTAAACCGTCCAAAATGTTCTAAATCATCCAAAAAAATATTGGATATTTCCTCAAGGATAGGAAATCAACAATATTGTTAGATGGGAATGCAAGGTTTGAACCTTCGTTCATGTATTCAGTTTCAGAAGGAATTAACTGAGCTTGTTGTGGACTTGGAATGGACTCAACTGCATCTGGATGAGAAGTGTCAGCACCCAGTTTCTCTCTCTCAATTGAACCTTGGGCTTGGGTTGGAATTTGCCACCGTGACGTCTGAGATCAACCAGCTACCACTTGAGCATCTAAAAGATTTAATAAAATGAAAATTCAGCAAGATTAAATCAAAGGCTCTACCAAGACTAATCACTTAATATTTATCATCTTCTGTGGGTTCCACATTAACTTAACTACATCAGCATCATAGTATCATACTCTCTCATAGAATTGACAAGAGAACCAAACTATCAAAGTAACCATGATTCTACTCCATAGAAGGTTTACGATGTTCTAAACAATGGTGCCAACTTTAATTGGCACTACCGAGTTGATTGATTCAATCAAGTATCAATATCCGAAGTATCTATTTGATGCACTAAATAGCACTCTGTAAGACTGTAACTAGATTTCTTACCCAAGGCTAATAACTCCAATGTACCCAAAAAAATAAAAAAGATTGTAACCAGCTTTACACATTCAAGAAAGTATATATTGTGTATTTTATTGATGATTTATTTTGCAATGAAACTGATATGTTGAACTTGTGTACAAGACAGTTCACAAATATATATATATATATATATATATTTTGGGGAGGGGGGTTGTTCTTACAAGACATAATATCACATATTAATTATCCCAAGGAAAGAGGGGATTGGCGGGCTTCGAATCTCGATTAGTGAGGAAACAACCAAGGGCCCGAGCTATTGGGCCAAATGCTATCCTCAGATAGTTCGTAGTTGGCTTACAATATGTTCATCAATTTGAAACTAACCAATGTTGGACAGGTCACAGCAACAAGTTAAGGGTGCATTAGTCTATTAGAATCTTTGAAGTAGTTCCTTACTTATTTTGAGCTAATATGCTCTTATATATATAGCACATGATAATGTACTTCTCCATTCAACACTCTTGCTTGACTCAAAGATGAATTTTCAAGTATGCTAATTCAACTGTTTGTTACTTCATAGCAACAAGCAAGCAATGTGCACATCATTTCTTTCTTCACTAGCATGTGACACACACATATTTCAGGTTTGGTATATCGCATAAAGTAAAAAGACGAGAAAATTTTGCAGATTCACAAACTATCATTATTATTTTGGTCTCTTTAGCCCAAAATAATTATTGCTAAAAGCCAAATCACATGTTTACTTCAATTCCGATACAAAAATCTATATAAAGGAATATATTGATGCATTAGCTTCCAGCTAAATTGTTTAAATCTAGATTATTAGCCATTATATGTCGCACCAATCTTCGTCGAAACTGGGTTAAGAATATATCTAGATATAGCTTGGCCTTACAGAATATCCCTTGAAGAATTGTTTGTCTCTTGTGATTCATATTTAGCATGTTAGAAAGGAAAGCAATAAATCACCAAATCCTATGGTACTTATAGTTAGGACTTGGTTACAGACTCTTCGGTCCAAGACTTGCTACTTCTACTATCCCTTTCATTTTATCTACAAAAATCATTCGTTTGCAAGAGTTTCGGAAATTAACATTCAAGAAAAGAAGTTTCGAACGAATTTATTAGAACTATTGTAAATTTTGATAACATCTCAATGTCAATGCAAATAATTAAGGTAAGTTACCTATTAGCACCAATCCAAGTAGTTAAGTCGTTGTCCATCCATTCATCCCTCACCCTTCCAAAAAGTTCTATTAAAGCATCCATATTCTCATCCCATGCTTCCAGAATAACAGGTTTTATCTTTGACCAGTTCTCCAATATTCCCTCAACTGTGTCCCTCTACAGCCTTACATATCAAACCACAACAGTCAAGTCCATAACAATTTGAAAGAAGCGAATATAAATATCCTAAATTGATCTTTATTTTTTATTTACCTCTTTTTTTTTTTAATCTGTGCTAATCAATTCAACTAACAAAATACAAGTTACTAGTGAGTGAGTACACACCAATGATTTGCAAATAGAAGGAACTCTTATCTCCAACAGCAACCTTACAAGCAATAGGTTTTCATATCCAGTTTCTACCACAGGTCGCACCTGCCATAGTATGTGAAGATGATTATTCTGAAAATAACCGATATCTTGGAGTTTGGTCTTGTTCTTTCTTTTTCTTTTTTTTTCTTTTTTTTTTTTTTTTTTCAGTGTCTCAACTTTCAGCATAAATTATCTCTAAATATAAGTCCATTGTTTTTATCATTGATCTTTCAACTAAAAAGTAATTGAGACATCCATTAGAAACATCAAATGGTATGTAAATAAGAATTTATCAAGCTAAATCGTATGTAAGAAATAACTTAACAAATGTAAGCACATGTGATCACAAATTGGAGATTCAACTAATGCAAATCTGTTTTTATCAGTAATTAAACATCTTTTTGTTCATGAATTAAATTTTCAAGTAGAATATCACCCACTCCTCAATTCTCTCTCTCCCCTCTTTCCTTTATTTTATCCTCTTCTCTTTATTCAGCAAATACATACACACACTTTTAACTTAATAATTTCTATAATGGAACTTCAATTCCAAAAGCAGCAAAGAGAAGGTTTCTCAGGTGCCAAATAGAGCAGCAGCAAATTCAGAAACAAAGGTGGCAACAATAACAACAACAACAAAAGCAAGTTTGTTGGGGTGAGACAAAGGCCTTCTGGGAAATGGGTAGCAGAGATCAAGAACACAACTCAGAAAGTTTCAAAATAAAGAATTCAAGTCAAATTAGAGTTTATATTATTTACAAGTTTAAAAAGAAACTTTCAATCTATTATACAAGAAATTAGAGTCTCTCTTTTTTTTTAAAAAAAAAAAAAAAACTTTAGAAGCATCATAAAAAAAATCCAATTCTAATTTTAACAGGAGGATCACCTTACGTTTGTGGCTGTTATGATAACAACAGGAGGATCACCCCAGTGTACAACAAAATAAAAAACTAACCAACTAAAGAAATTGTTTATTAGCAGTTTAAAGAACGAAAGTTATATCATACTTACATGTTGGATTTCAACTCATATTCTTTAGTACGAAATTAATCCATTCAACTCACACTTCATCAAGTATGAAATTCTTGGACTAAAATAGCAGAAATAGCAGCTCTGTCTACCAACTCTGGTTGGAGAGAAATAGCAGAATCTTTACCAAGTAGAGGAAACCTGAGGAAATTGTTATTCAAAGTACCATTAATGTGATCAAATTTAGATCCCTTGCTCAGAAAACCAAACCAAGCATTAAGTCCCATAACAAAAGAACTCAAAAAAAAAAAAAAAATAATTAAAGTTTAGAAACAATAGGAACTCCCTATTTAAAAGTCAAGTGACATCACATTCTAGTGCAATAATCAGTGTCATCACTTGTGGAAAGAGTGCTTGAAAGCTTTTATCTATACAATATATGTTACAAAAGGATTATAACACTTTCCAAATGTACATAAAATTTTTAAGATCTTCTCTTATAAGTTGAACAAGAATCATGATTCCTATGACAGGAATCCATTAGGCATTAAGAGATACAACAATAATTTAATAATCAAAGATGCGTAGCTGTTAAGTGTTAAAGTAGACTTGAATAAATGAGAAGTCAAAACTGAAACTAGAAAATAGATTTAATTTGCATATGTAGCATTTTACATTGTGGAAGGAAAAGGAGTTCAAAAAAATATTAACAAGACACAAGCTTAAAACACTAATTAGACATTAACTATAATACTCTATAAAGTAGCTTAAATAGTGAATATAGATTGGAAAACATGTAAATATTCTCGAGCCCAATGAAATCATGATAAATGAAGTATCCAGCAAGAAATATAAACCTGTAATGGCAGAGGAGTGATGATAACGAAAAGAGACTTTAATAATTTCCTTGAGAAGTCTAGAAACTTTGAGGGGCTCCTGCATTAATAATACAACCAGATTACATGGTCAATTCAAAGGAACTCCATTGGAAACATTACAAATAACAATCTAAACAATCACATCTCTTTTTCCTTTTTATTGGTACCCAATTTTTTTATGTTAGTTATGACCTAAAATTAACTCAAAATTCTTTTACGCACACAACTTGGGCGCCCTGAACATAATTTCTTGACATGACCATCATTCATCTACTTCATTTAAAAACAACTATTACACACTTTCATAAGTGACATAGTTACTTCAGTCAGTGACTTGATATAAATATTTAGCACAAAATTTTAGTATGAAAAGCAATTCTTTTAACACCAATGGTCCGATGTAAGTAAGTACCTTCGGAGTTGTTCTTAACTCCAAGTAAACCACATTCTCTGCAGCAAAGTCTTCGACAACCTACTTCATGAAAAAAAATAGTGAATAAGATTTTGAGTAGAGCATTAAAACTTTTATACAAGGACAGGTGAATTTTTCATACTTCTTGAGTAATTCTGGTAAGGATTTTGTGGTCAGTAGTAACAATGTGGATCAGATCAAACAACTTGAACACTTCTTGAAGTGAACAGTCATCTACATTACAAAAAGAGCTTTAAGCATAAGTCTAAAGAAAGAGTATCATAATTACAATGTCAACAGTGAATTACAAATACCAAAATGGGTTTATTCTTTAGAATAGCATGCTCTACATCAGAGAAAACAATAGTACCCTTTTCACCCAAACCTCTAGCAAGCTCTCTGTATAACAAAATTTAACCATTTAATACATCAACACTGAAATGCTCTCAGCCTCTTCCCTTCTTGGGTGCTGAGAATACTACAATATATAAGTATATGTACACCCTTTTCCTCTCAAAATTCTTGCAATTTCTTTGTATAACAAACTTCAACCCCTCCCCCTCAAAAAAAAAAAAAAAAACTTCCAACCATAAAAAATCTTCAACAATCAAATGCTTTCAACATTTTTCCATTTTGGGTGCTAAGAATTCATACACTATATAATGTGTATATGAAGATTTAGTGTAATTAGTTAACTTGTATGTATTAAAAAAGGGTTTAATTTTGCAAATAATTTCGTACATAAGGGAAATAACATTACAAATAGTCAAAGAAGATAGTGAGTGAAATTAACCAAAATAAATAGAAGTAGAAAAATAATATGTAGTTTGAGTGGGGAATTTATGCAAACATGTGTAAAGCATTGTAAAAAACCACAACCAAATAGAAGATTAATAAACCCCATTTGATATTTTGAATCCATGAATCAAGATCGTCATATCATTAAAAAAAAAACTCAAAATTCCAATCATTCGTCAATGGCGGTGGGTGGGTCAATTTAGGGGTGGGTTTGCATAAAGGTATACGAATGGAACAAAAAAATCCTAGACGCCGAAATTGGGGGAAGAGAGAAAGAGATAGAGATACACACACAGAGCAAAAAATATAAAGGACATACCTGGGGGTAGTGCTCCAGTGTTGGATCGTGTTGCAAGATAAGAAGAGAATGGTTGCTGGTTTGCGATGGTGATATTAATGGTGGTGGTGGTCATCGAGGCAATGGTGAGGTGCAGTAGCAATGTGATTATGTGCGACGATGAGCGACAATAGAAGATTGACGAACACTATGTGGTCCTATGCGACATTGAGATAACCGACGGTAGTGACTTGTGAGAGAGAGTAAGAGAGATCAGAGAGAGAACCTATTTGTGAAGAATGGATTAGGGATTTCAGATACACAACCAAGAAGAGAAGAGAAGCATGAGACGACAATAGATACCTTTGATTTCAGATACACAACCGAAAAAAAAATATGAGATGATCCTGGTAACCCTAGCAATTGATTCGGCCTTCATCATCATCAGAGAGAGAGATTGAAACCCTTGTGATGTTCTATTCTAATTAGAGGAAAGCAACATAGTTATTTTGAATAAAAAAAAAATTATAATATTTTTTTTCTTTTTTTGGGCAGGAAATGTCGATCTCCTATCTGCTGGGTAGAAGTAGGAGATGGGCCTTTGCTTGGGCCCGAGATTGTACAGGAAACCACCGAAAAAGTGAAACTGATTCAACAGAGACTGAAAACCGCACAGAGCCGACAGAAAAGTTATGCAGATGTCCGAAGGCGAGACAGAGAGTACGAAGTAGGTGATCATGTTTTGTTAAAGTGACACCGATGAAAGGGCAAACCCGTTTTGGGGTTAAAGGCAAGTTAGCGCCGAGATATGTCGGACCGTATGAGATTATTGAGAAAATCAATCCGGTAACGTATCAAGTAGCGCTTCCTCTTGAAATGGAGCAATGCATAACGTGTTCCATATTTCAATGTTGAGGATTACCTCCAGGATCCCTTCCATGTGATTGAGCCTACCCGTGTAGTGCTAAGTGACGACTACACTTATGAAGAACGGCCCATTCAGATTGTAAACCGACGGATCAAGAAGTTTAGGAACAAAGAGATTCCGTTAATGAAAGTTGAATGGCAAAACCATGGTGGCATATATGCCACTTGGGAAAGGGAAGACAATATAATCAAGAGATATCCTGAACTGTTCCCTCTGGATCTAGTATTCTTCCAAAATGAAGGTAATTCAAGTTTGGAGGACCAAACTCTTTGTAAGGAGGAGAGACTGTGACAACCCTCACCATTGTTTACTGATAATACCACTGATTAGTGCTAATCTATGATTAAGCATGTTAAGTGACTGATTGACTGAAATTCCGACTGATTGATTTAGTGTATTAGTTTAAATGCATTTCTATCTGTTTGACTGTTAATTGATCTGTTCATGTTTTAAGTTTGAACTGTAAATTGAAGGCCTTATTGGCGGCCAGATCTGAAATTGATTGGTGTTTTGTGTTAATTAGAATTTATGTGATTTTATGGTATGTTTAATTGAAATTTGATTTGGTATGATTAAATTGGATTAAATAATGTTAAATTGCATTAGTTTGCCTTTATTTTCATATTGCCATTGAGTGGGTTATGCTAGGCCACTATTTCTCTCACCTTTAGCATTGTTTAGCACCATTTCTTCAGCCTTATTCCTAGAGCAAACCGTGGGAGAGAGAGAAGTAGGAGAAATTGAGTTCATCTAGAGAATTGCTTGGAGAACTAGAAGAAATTGAAGAAAGATTGCATATTTGAGCTTCTAGACTTGAAATTGAGGACATAAGGTAGGATATTCATCTTCTTGAACTTGAATTCTAGTTGTATCTTGTAAGGTCCATGAGTCATTAGTGATCTAAGGCTAGAATTGATTTAAATTGTTGAATTGAAGCTTAAATCATGCATGCATGCACATGTTCTAGCATTTTGAGGTTTGTTTTTCATGAAATTTGTTACATGCTTGTCCATATCTTGATAATAGTTTTCATGATTTCATCTTGTTTTGAGAGAATTGGCTCCTTGGAGCATGTATTAGAAGCTTTGAACTCATTAGAACACATGCATGTCATATGTTCATCAGTTCTTGAAGTATTCCTTGAAATTGTGTTTAATTTAAACTACCTTTGGGCTTTGATTTTGCAAATTGATCTTTAAACATGTCATATTATGAGTTTTAAAATTTTCCAGAAAATTAGCCCAAAGATGATCGAATTGATGCTTTAAAAGTTGATTTTGAGCTTGGAGGTTCAATCTGGAAATTCCAGATTGTGGACCCACGCTCAAACGTAGGACTCCACGCTCGAGCGTACACCCTGAATACATGCATCTCGCTCGAGCGGGGAAACTAACACTCGAGCGTGAAATACGTGTATCCAGTACTTTGCATGTGTTTACAGTCCGCTCGAGCGAGGGAATGCACGCTCGAGCGAGGACTTGTGTCTCACGCTCGAGCGGGGGTCGAGCGCCCGTCGAGCGTGAATTTCATGCATCCAGTACTTTTGCAGTCCGCTCGAGCGAGGAAAGTCACGCTCGAGCGTAGCCCTTTTGTCTGCACATCTGCTCGAGCGTAGAAAGCCACGCTCGAGCGGGACCCCTGTTTCAGCAAAAATTTGAAAAGTGTTTTAAAGTATATTTTGCATCCCCAGTCCATCCTAGGCATTCCTAGGCCTAGTTTAAGCATCTTAATGAGGATAATACTATAGAACCACACCGAGTCAAGATAGGGGACTAAGTTATTGTTCCCAAAACGTGCAACTTAGGTGTGTTCATCCTGTAACTGTGTAGGGTTGGCATCCGAGGAAGCTCACTAGCCTATCTGTTAGCCCAGAACTCTGTGAGAAACAATGTTGTAAAGATATATTCAATGATGAATATTTCTGAATGATCAACTGTACTGCTTTCTGAAATGATATTTCTTACTGAATGAATGTTTGTCCTATTTTGCGAAATATATTCGTGGCATCCATAGCATTTTACTGTTACTGTACTGTTACTGCTACTGTTACAAAGATCTCTGTCGGTTCCCATGGTTGGAACCACTACTGTTTACTATATGATGGCCATCAACTGACTGTTCGGTCTGATAAGACCTACTGTACTGTTTGCTATTGGATGTACCACTTATGACTGCTATGATCGAATAACTGATATACTATTCAAATGACTGTTTTAAATACTGAAAGGGACATTCATTCTTAACCTCTTTACCATATGTTATTCACTGGGCTTTAGCTCACTGTTTATATATATGTAGGTGTCCAGGCACCAGACCGAAGCTAGGAGCATTAGGTGAAATTCCCTTTTTGTCAAGCCAACCAACGTGTCTCACCGCGAGGTTCCAAGTGTGTCCAAGCTTAGGATTTTTCGAGTGTCTCGGTTCACCCTTCTGTCTCTGTTTTGTAACATTGTATAGACTGGTACTGTACTGCTATGGTAGGGATTTGGTCCCTAACCTGAATGCATGTAAACGATGTTTGTACATACTGCTTTTGTTCTGAACGTGAATATATATGAAAAGTCTTTTTGCATACAGACTGTCACAGCTCATTGGACATCTTTTATTACTGTTTTGGCTTCCGCCAGCCCCTGTACTCTGTATTACTGTATTACTGTTAGGCAGGCCTTCGGTAATCACGGATCACTGGCCGGTTACGGTGCTAAACCCACAGGGGCGGGTTTGGGTCGTGACATTTAGTCATTTTTATTCTTTAGTCCATTTGTTCGAAGTGATGATTAAGTCCTCTAAAAGAAGAGAATCGTCAAACGGGAAGTAATTTTCAACATGAAAAAGAGACTACACTGTTGGCAATGAACCTCCGTAGAGATTAAGCTATTAAACGTAAATCGCTAGTTTATGTTTTGAATAATCGTCAACCGATTGAAACAACTCTCAGATGAAAGAGATGAATGCCAAGTTGATTATTAAAATGAGGTCTTTAAACATGGAAATAAGTTGAAGAAAAGCTAGAACAACATGCAACAAGCTATGTACAAGGACTTATGATACAACAAATGAACTAATCAAAGCTTGAAGTAATTAAATAAATTAGGACAGCCCTAAAACAGCCCCTAATATACAAAAAATAGTGACAAAACTACTTCAAAAAAGGGAAAAAAATGAACACAAATATGAGAGGACAAGCTAGACAAGCAAGTTTGCACTACAAGCATGATATGCAAAGCATAAAGTAATTAAATGAGTCAAACAGCCCCTAAAACCAAAAAAAACAATGACAAGACAGCCCCAAAAACAAGCTAAAAAAAAAATAGTTTGAAAAGCTAGAAAAAGTAAGCAAAGATTAAAGAGAACAAAGCTAGTAAGCAAGTCTAAAAAATGGTGGCTAACCCCTCCACTTTTTAGAATTTTAAACCATGTTTTTCAGCCCTTTAAACCTCTGAAAATCAGTTTGTAAGCTAAGAAAAATAGTGATAAAACAAAGGGGATGAGCCATGGAGCAAGGTGCAAGAAAGGGTGTTAACCCTCTCTACCTTTGGTAGCTTATTCAAACCCATGTTCAACACTTGAAATGGGCCTAAAACAGCACAAGAACACAAGAAATAGATAGAGATAGGTTGAAATGAAAGCAAAACAAAAATGACAAGCTTATACCTCTTGAAAAGAGTAAGCTTTGGTTGTTGATCAAACTTGATTCCAAACACCCTTAAGTTTATGAAATATGGTTTGAAACTCTAGCAAAAAGCTTCAAGAACAAGCTCGAATGGTGTATGTATTGTGTATGTATAGCTAAAGAAAGTTTGAAGATCAAAGGAATAAGGAAGATGGTTTTAGCTCTCAAAGCCTTTTGGAAAATTTTCTAACCTTGAATTCTGAAGGAAGAGGTTCTATTTATAGAGTTTGAGCCAAAAAAGTCCAAAATATCTTCAAACAAAGATATTTGTTCAATTCCCGCCAGCTGTCTGTTTCTCGCAACTGAGACCCGGCCGAGCCTCAAAACATACGGTTGGGCCTTAATAATGCACAGTCGGGCCTAAAAATACAAGGCAAGGTCTAAAAAAACACTCTAGAGAAATTTTCATTGAGGCCTGGCGGTTCTCAATGGACCCGACCGGTCTCAATGACTGCACTTCAGGCCCGATTTCAAACGGCATATCTCCCTATCCGGACTTGGTTTTAGGTGATTTTTAAGTCTAAATTGAAGCCTCAGAAGTCTACTTTCCAATGGTGGTGGCTTCATATCTAAATTCTAAGTGTTCAAAGATATGTCTATTTTAGTAAAGGTTGTTCATTCTTTCTTAACGGTTTGATGCTCAACTTCTTCCTAAACTAGTTTCTTCCCTCCCTTCCTATTTTCTTCAACTCCAAACCTATAAATAAGATGGTTTAAATATTTTTCAAAGAGTTCACCTCCCTTTCATATATCTCCACTTTGTCCTTACTCGGTTTATCGAAAAGTGCAATATTTTAAACGAAATGCGAGCCTCGGAACATCGTAGAAGCATTTGGAAAAATATTTTGAAATGAGGGTTTTAAGGTCGAAAATAGTTTGGCCAAAATGGGGTGCAAGGTTTGAGATTAGAGCTTGAATCCAAATTTCTTCACTGATGATCCAAACGATTACACAATGTAACTTTCATCATCAAGTGTTCGGAATAAAGCACCTAAGTCTTAAGGGCAGTCAAAAATGGTGTGTCTACAGTGTTCTATGCCAAGAAGCCGACAAATGAGCTATGGGATGCTTTGGACAAGAAATACCAGACCGAGAATGCTGGGGTAAAGAAATTTGCCATTGGTCAATTTTTGGACTTCAAAATGGTGGACTCAAAAACCGTCATCAGTCAAGTCCAAGATTTCCAAGTAATTCTGCACAAGATTTATGTAGAGGGAATGTTCCTGAATGAAGCATTCCAAGCAGTTGCATTCATTGAGAAGCTGCCTAATAGCTGAAAAGACTTCAAGAACTACTTGAAGCATAAACGAAAGGAGATGACAGTCGAAGAGCTTATTGTCAGGCTCCAGATTGAAGAAGACAACAAGAGAAAATGGGGGAATACCTCCACTGTGAAAGCAAACATGGTTGAGCATGGCCAATCCTCGATGGTAAAAAAGAAACCACCTACAGGCAAAAGTTCAAAACTGGGGGCAAGAAGCGGTGTCTCCAAAAGGCCGGTCTACAAGTCATAGGAATCTACTTTCAGGTTCAATGAAAAGTACTTCAACTGTGGAAGCGATGGGCATCGGGTGGTTGATTTCCACAAAAAGAAGAAGCCTTACAAGAAGTACCCTCCACAGAACAAAAGTCGGCTCACATGGTTGAAATAGAGGATCTGTCACAAGATGTGGACAACATGCATCTGTCAGCTGTCGTCTTTGAGGTGAACATGGTCGGTCCAACCCGAAGGAATGGTAGGTGGACACTAGGGCCACTCACCACATCTGTGCTGAGAAAAAGATGTTCACAACTTTCAAACCGGTTTCAAACAGTAAGAAGTTGTTCATAGGAAATTCTGCGACCTCAATTGTTGAGGGTAAAGGTAAGGTGGTCCTGAAGATGACTTCAGGAAAAGAGCTGACTCTGAACGATGTCCTATTTGTTCCGGACATTTGTAAGAACCTTATCTCGGGGTCACTCCTAAGCAAGCATGGCTTCCGCATGGTGTTTGAGTATGATAAGGTCGTGTTGACCAAGAATGGGGTTTATGTAGGGAAGGGGTGTATGTCGAGCGGTATGTTTAAGCTCAATATGATGACTATTATCCCTAAAGTTAATGAGAAAGCTTCTTCTTTTGCTTATATGCTTAAGTCCCCTGAATTATGACATGGTAGACTTGGTCATGTGAATTTTGACTCTTTGCGTAGATTAATCAGGTTAGGTTACATACCATCTTTCAAGATTAATCGAAATCATAAGTGTGAAACTTGTGTAGAAGCTAAATTGACAAGGACTTCATTTCATTCTGTTGAAAGAAGTACCGAACCTTTAGATTTAGTGCACAGTGATGTGTGTGACTTGAAAGTTGTACAATCACGTGGTGGCAACAAGTACTTCATCACTTTTGTTATTGATTGCACTAAATACTGCTATGTGTATTTGCTTAAAAGCAAAAATGAGGTGATTGATAAATTTATTCTTTTCAAAAATAAAGTTAAGAATCAACTAAGCTGAAACATCAAGGCTTCAAGATGCAATTGTGGTGGAGAATATGAATTTTCATTTATTGAGGTTTGTGCTAAATTTGGAATTATCCACTAAACTACAGTAACCTATTCCCCTCAGTCAAATGGTGTTGCTGAGCGAAAAAATAAGACGTTGAAGGAAATGATGAATGCAATGTTAATAAGTTTTGGGTTGCCACAGAACTTGTGGAGGGAAGCAATTCTCACCGCAAATTACATTCTAAATAGAATATCTCAGAAGAAAGTGGACAGGACTCCATATGAATTATGGAAAGGCCGCAAGCTTTCTTATAATTTCCTATGAATGTGGGGGTGTCTTCCAAAAGTGGTGGTACCTACACCCAAGCGGGTTAGGATAGATCCGAAAATCGTGGATTCTATATTCATTGGTTATGCATAGAATAGTAGTACATATAAGTTTCTTGTACACAAGTCTAATATTTCAGATATACGCAAGAATACCAGGATTGAGTCAAGGAATGCGTCTTTCTTTGAGGATGTGTTTCCTTGCCAAAACTGAGAAAAGGATCAAAGTTCTAAAATGAACTTGAAGATGATCCTAGTGATAGTGATCAAGATGAAGAAGTAGCTAAGCCAAGAAGGAGTCAGAAGGTTAGGACTGCCAAGTCCTTTGGCTCGGACTTCTTGACTTATATGTTAGAGAGAGAACCTCGAACTTTCCATGAAATTGTAACTTCACCTGAAAGTCCCTTATGGAAAGAAACAATTAAGAGTGAGGTTGACTCCATCTTATAGAACCATATTTAGAAGTTGGTTAATCTACCCCCAGACAGTAAGGCCTTGGGAAGTAAGTGGATATTTAGAAAAAAGATGAAAGCGGATGGGTCAATTGATAAGTATAAAGCTAAGCTAGTTATTAAAGGATATAAGCAGCAAGAAGGTTTGGATTACTTTGATACGTATTCACCTGTGACAAGGATTACATCCATTCGCATGATGATTGCGATAACTGCTTTACGTGGTCTGGAGATACATCAAATGGATTTAAAGACAACTTTCTTAAATGGAGATTTAGATGAAGAAATCTACATGGAGCAACCCGAGAGGTTTTCAACTCCCGGGCAAAATAAGAAAGTCTGTAAGCTTGTCAAGTCATTATATGGTTTGAAGCAAGCTCCTAAGCAATGACATGAGAAGTTTGACAATGCTATGTTGTCAAATGGGTTTAAAATCAGTGAGTGTGACAAATGCGTATATGTCAAAGATATAGACAGAGGCTATGTCATTTTGTGTCTATACGTCGATAGCATACTCATTGTTGGTAGTAATGATGAAATGATTAAAACTATCAAGAGATTGTTAAACTCTAAGTTTGACATGAAATATATGGGCCTTGCAGATGTAATTCTGGGTATTAAGATTACCAGAACATCTGGTGGTATTGTACTTTCTTAATCTCACTATATTGAGAAGATATTTGATAAATTTAGTAAATCAGATACAAGTGTGTCTAGGACACCAGTAAACGTGAGTCACACTTGACCAAGAATAATGGTGAGAGTGTCTCTCAGTTAGAGTATTCTCGAGTCATTAGGAATTTGATGTATTTGATGAGTTGTACAAGGCCGAATATAGCCTACTCTGTTAGCAGGCTTAGTAGATACACGAGTAATCCGAATGCTACTCATTGAAGGGGCATTATGCGGGTGTTAGGTTATCTACGCTACACTCAGGATTATGGGTTGCATTATACCAGATACCCAACGATACTAAAATTATAGTGACGCTAATTGGATATCTGGTATAAAGGACTCCAAATCCATTAGTAGTTATGTGTTTACCCTAGGAGGGGCAGCCATGTCTTGGAAATCTTTCAAGCAAATGTATATCAAGATCAATGATGGAATCTAAGTTTATTGCTTTGGATAAAGCAACTGAAGAAGCTGAATGGCTTCACCAGTTCGTTGAGGATATTCCACGTTGGCTGAAACTTGTACAAGCTATCTGTACTCATTGTGATAGCCAATCGGTGATTGGACGGGCACAGAGTAATATGTATAATAGAAAGTCTAGATATATCCGGTCGTAGACATAATTTCATACGAAAACTATTCTCTAATGGAGTTGTCTTTCTAGACTATGTAAAGTCTAAGGACAACATTGTGGATCCACTAATCAAAGAGTTAACTAGAGAGTTAGTAGAAATGTCGTTAAAAGGAATGAGGTTAAGGCTTTTAGTAATGTCACCGAAACGGAAAACCGAACCTAGTTGACTGGAGATCCCAAGATCTAGGTTCAAAGCGACAACCTAACTTCGTGTAACGGGTGAGTCACTGAAGAAGTAAATCCTCTTACCCATTCCTTTGTACGGTGATACCCTGTGGAGGTGGAAGGTTAAGCTAATACTTTTAATGACCTAAGTGATATGAATAATCAACGGTGGTATAATGAGATGCCTTATATAGGTCACCTAGTTAAGTGCGAAGTGGGGCTATTTCTTTAAGAATTGATAATGCCGAATTCTTTAAAAACACTCACTGAACCAGGCTAGTGTTGTAGGGTCATACCGGACATACCAGTGAGAACAATAACAATGGTTAGACTAACTCCTGTGTGAGGTTTATTGTCTCAGTTTACACAAATAGCAGAACAATTCAAGACATCACGTTCACTGGTCAGCCAGTAAATCCGATAGGCTTTCACTACGAAAGGTTCAAGGCCAACAACTATCTTTTCTGGTGCAGGGTTAGTCTGTGTGCTCTCTCTCTCTCCAAGTCTTTGTTGTAAAAGTTTTCTTTATTCAGTCAACTTTTATTCATGTGGGAGATTATTGGAAAAAATGATTTTATGGTGACTTTAATATGAAATTAAAGTAGGTCCCTACCATTGGTTGATGTGGGATTAAATGAGTTTAAATTCTTTGTAACAAGATCTTGACACCACAAAAAGAATGACCAAAAACCATTAACGATTGAATAAGAAATTGTCTCATAAAGTTGGCCTCATAAATGAGGTGTTAGGAATTGTGTATAACAACTATCAATCCCACAATGATTGTAGAGGAAAATTTTGATGTATATTTAAATCTCAAGATTTTGATAAGGGCATGAGCACTTTGGGGCATTCAAATTTTCCGAAAGAAGGGAGTTATGGATGCTTCAAGGATGGACTTGAGCCAATACTATGGTCCAAGTTAGTTATGCAAAAATTGCTACATGCACACCTGCGCCCGCCCGGACCAGACAAGACCCGGCCGGGGGTGAGTTCGTGGTCCGTGATCTGTGATCCGTGGGTCGTGGATCATGGGGCTTAGGACTTGGGGCTTGGACTTGAGGCTTGCTGTAATGGGTTAGGTTTGGGCTAGGCCGGATTGGTAGTCCACCAACCTAATCTTTTTGGGCCAAAATTGTTTGGTGGCTACAAATATACACACATGTGTATATATACTATGTAACTCACACACTTATTCCCCATCATTGTGCATTACTCCATCAGTTTGCAAGAGTAATACGTGCATTTGCTACCAACCTTTATAGTTGGAGGCTCTTATTCTCTCTCCCATTGTGTATAAAAGGAGGCCATCTTCCTTTGTTTCAACACAGAAATTTTTGCCCGCACATTATAGTCAGTCTACTCCATAATATATTCTTCTGTGAGAGAAAGTTGTGCCGTTGTCAGTTTGCCGAAGCTAACAAAAGGTGTTTCTACGTTAACGGGTTCTAGACCATCGTATCTTGGGAGACAGACGCCGACAGACCTCCAGCACCCATGGTGAGGCGGCAAATCTGTATTAAGGGGACTGTGATACCACACAGGCTTCAGTTTACTATTTTTTCTATGCTTTATCTTGTTATGTATTTCTATTTGATCTACTTGTAATTTCCCATGTTTTCATATTCTGTAATTTGATTCAAAATGTAGTCTCAAGCATGAGTTAGATTTATGATTTATTATTATGGAAATCAATTTAATTAAGTATGAGTCTATTTGTTTATTTTATTTAAATTACAAAATTTGTACATCATCATAGATAGAGATGTGTATGTTGTGCAACTACTTGGTTTGTTTTTTTAAAACCTAAAAGAATGAATCTATATAATTTAAAAATAATTAATAGTTAATACTAGTATATACAAATAATAATAAAAATGAAACTGTAGAAGGGACATTCGACCTCTCTTGCCCTTCTTCTAGGTCTATCTGTTGGAAAATTTGAATTAAAATTTACTTCTATGGTTGTGTCTCTTGAGATGGAAGAGTATGTCCTTTTGAAGGTCACAACCTTTCTGAAGAGTCACAGAGGAATTTTAAATTCCATCTCCCTCACTTCAATTTGGATAGAGAATTGGTCATTCCTTCTTCATCTTTGCATTTATTATTAATTTTTTCCTTCATTTTCTTCTTTATCCTCTGCATACTGTTTGCATACTGTTCTTATATTTTCTGTAAGAGAGAGATACAACTCAATCTGTTCGCCAGACCCAGATTGTAGTGCTGCAATTCTAAGATAGTCGTTGCATCTCGGGAGGTCGGCGTCATTTGTTCTCGAGCACCGTAACGAGAACGTTGATGGGTCATTTCACACACCAAATATAAACACTAAACTATACCAAATTCTTTTAGAATAATGGCAAGTCTAGGTATCGATCCATATGGACAAACGGGAAATTAAACTAATTTAATTCTTAAATTTCTAAATTAATTTTGATGAGAAAGATTGAGGGATATTATGACTAAACAAGAACTAAATGAAAATTGAGAAATTAAATTGACAATTAAAATTAGGGTTTGAGATATTGATTTTTGGGAAAATCCTACAGCAAAGAATTCACCACTAACCACATAAATAAGACTTAACAATGGCCATCAATTGCACTCCGGTTTAAACTACTCAATATTTCACGACTACAAGTTTGAAACATTGATCAAGAGGATGGTTGTGTTCAACGTACAGGCACGAGTCATCTCAAGTAGCATAAGGCGTTTGCTCTAAACTATGGTAACAACACAACCCGTCTCTCGTAGCATGATTCATCTCATACTTTGAACACAAACACAAAGAAAACTAATGTATGGAAAGTATTAAACAATCATATAGAGTAAAACACTTGAAGAGATGAAAAACAAAATCATTATAAACTTCTAAAACATCCATACATTTATTCAAACCGTTTCACAATCAAAGCCTAAGAAAAATCCCTTTACATGGCTAGGGTTTCATCAAAACTTTAGAAAAGAAGAGCCTAGCCACTCATAGAGAAGTGGGAAGAGGTGGAAAAGGTGGAAGAGATGGAAGCCACAATGAAAGTTCCTTTGAAGTTTGAGAATCGCTCTCTTAAAACCCTAGCCTCCATTTTTCTTAGAATATTTTCGAACCTTTTACAGCCTCCTTTTCTTCCTTTTATTCCCAGCAGAATAGGACTAAATTTTTTTTGCACGGATCACTAGATGGGTCGCTCGAGCGCCCATGTAGGCCACTCGAACGATGGTGGACCGCACGTGCGGTGAGGTGGCAAGCCAGGATTTTTCGCTTCTTGCACGAAGAATCTGCTTTCGCGCCCTTTTTGATTGAATTTGCACGTTTCTTGCTAAATCTGTACAAGTGTACAAAACACATCATCTCTACCAAACAAACAAAAATTGAAAGACTATAAATGTAACTTAAGTGACCTCAATGTGGTACCTTGCGGCCTACATCAGACGTAACGATTTTAAGGAAAGTGTGTTCAACACATGCCTCGACTGTCTTTCCTTTCTACATTTCTACAACAATAATCTGAAATTTATTGTAAGTAAATTAATTATGTTTTTATTTTTTATTTTTTTATTTTTTATTTATTTATTTTTTCTTCAGAGTGTGTTCTTATTCTAGTTTTAGACTTGAACAATAAATTTATTTACTTCCTTTGTTTTTTCAGAAACTTTTTTTTTTTGAGTTTGGGAATTAAAAATTACATTCTGAAATTTAATTTTAGAATTTTTTTTTTCCCTGTTATGGTTTTATTAAATACACAGTTTGCTGTTTAATTGGAATAGACATTTGATATTTCCCACACTATCTTTGGTTATGACTCAATGTAATGTTGGTTATAACTTATTGTAATTATTATTTTTGTATGATAAAAAAATTTGATTATATCTTATATAGTATTTAATTATAACTCATTATCCTTTTTAATTATTACTAAAAATAATTTAATTTTAACATTTATTATATATGATATACATTTCAAAGGAGTGTGTAAGCATGACTCACGTACCACACCTTAACAATTTTTAACCAAATCATTTTAATTTTCAATGTTGGAGTTGCTAGCAAGCCAACCTTTGAGCCTACATGAGTATGAGTATCCCTTTGTAGGAAGAAAACAAAACAAAATAAAAACAAATTCGTTTGGTTTAGTTTTTTAAATGAGTTTTGAGATTTAAATTATATTTTAAAAGATAAGTTTTTGAAATAAATTTTGAAAAGAGAAAACTTATTTGGTTATGAGTTTGAAAAAAGTTTTAAATTGTATTTTGAAATTATTTTGAATTTTTTTTTAAATATTTAAAAATTTTCTTATTTTTATTTTTTTATGGTAAATATTTTTTTTTGATATGCGCTGTATTTACTACATTTGTACACTGTATTTTTTTAAAAAATTTAAAAAAATATTTAAAAAATTTAAAATTTTAAAAAAAATTATTTTTATTTTAAATATTTTAATTTTTTTAAATCTTTGAAATATTTTTTATTTTTTTAAATATATTTTTATTTTTAAAAGATTTTGGATCGCCCATATATACTTAAATCATAACAAATTATTTGGCCAATACATAAAAAAATAACAAAACTTTTTTCAAAAAAATAAAAAAATACTTTTCTGCAAAATAAAAATATAAAAAAATATTTTTAAAGAACAAAATAAAAAAAATTGATTTTTTTCTTTCTTTTTCTTAAACATAGAGTTTTTGAAATTTAATGATGAGTTTTGAATGAGTTTTAAAATTTTTGTTTGATTATACATTTTGAAAAGAGTTTTAAATTTTTTAATCCAAATTATGATTTGAAAGTCAAACCAAAAAGCTACCAAACTGATTAACTACTTGTGTGGTGCATTGACCACCGCAATATATTACACAAATTATATGAGAGAATAAATTATTTTGTCTTTAAATTTTAGTTGATTTTAAAAAAATATTATTAGTTGAATTAAATTGACATAATTTTTAAAATTTAAAATAAAAATTGTTGTAATTAAAATTACAAATATTAAATTGACACAAATTATAAATTACAAAAATCATAAATATAATTTATCTATGTATTTATTTAGGAGAAATTAATAAATAAAATAAACCATAAGGTATAAGTCGTATAACAAAATAAACCTAAATTTTTAATTTTTTTAATGTTTTCAATCTAAACTATTTATATTTTTGTTAAGTAAAATACACTTTTGTCAACATTTTTACTTAATAGAAATAAACAAATGATTTAGATTAAAACAAATCAAAATAATATGATTTAAATTGATAAAATTACAAATTATTTTGTTTACAAGTTTAAATCCTAACATTTTTTTTTTCCGTAATTTCCTCATTTATTTATTATGATCATACGGTGTACTAGTGTTAGGGGTGCTCGCGGTTCAATTTTGGACAGTTCGGTTTGCAATTTGGACTTGCTTGAATATGTGCGGTTTGGGAAAAATTGAACCCACAACCGCCTGCAGTGCGTGTTGCGGTTTGTGTGGATAGGTTTCGCGGATCTACAAGCAGTTTATGGATTGGATTTTTTTCTTTAAAAAGAATAGTCAAAATATGTTTGCTGAACCAAGCCTTCAACAAAACTTCCAACGAAAAATTTCCTACTGTTAGGCAAACATCTTTCTTTCTAAACAGAATCAAGTATAGTCATTAATCATTCAAAATATGCATCTTCACAATCTCATAGAAAATACAAATTAATTTCAAGAACTGAGATGAAGAGAAAGCTAGTTCAAAACATATTTGTTTTTCCCCTTCTTTATTCTAAAAAATCAACGAAGCATAACAATTGTAGTTCAAATTCTTCAGAACACCCACAAAGAAAAACAATTTGGTTTTCCCCTTCTTTATTCTAAAAAATCAACGACACATACAGATGGACTGAATAAAAGTTCATCTGTATCAATGCTTCAAAATCAATAGCCCTAATAGAGGAAAGAACCCTTCAGATATCAACATAAAGAGAACAGGTGAAAAATTGGAAAGAACGAAATCCATAATTTTGTTTTTTTGCATTACTTTCAATTCCGATCAACTTCTTTCAGTTTCGATCACCGGTCCCCGGTCGCTACAGAGAGAGCTATTCTTTCAGTTCCACCAACTCCTTTCAGTTCTAATCACTGATCGCTGGTCGCCACAGAGAGAGAAAGAGAGAGAGAGAGAGAGAGAGAGAGAGAGAACGAGTATGAACAAAAGTGAGTGAGTGAAAGAGTAAGATGAGAAGAAAGAGGCTGCTTAGTGCTACTGTTGTTAAGAGATTAGGGTTTGGTTTATTGGGCAAAAATACCTAGGATAGGATGAATGAAATCAACGGTCCAAGTTTTTTAGGAAAAAAAAAAAAAAAAAGTCTAAGTATGGGCGGGTCTTGCGGGTGTAGGTAAAACTCATAACCTGCAATAATACCATATTCCAAACCGCATCTATCCGTATTATGTCTGCGAAATCGCCTATTCGTATGTGAATCGGTTCAAATTAAACGGGTTGTGCGATTTAGACAACCTATGCCTAACTCTAACTAGTGTATAGTTACTACAATATAATAAATGAGATTGAGACAAATTAGACTTAGCCCTAACTAGTGTATAGTTACTACAATATAATAAATGAGATGGAGACAAATTAGAGAGTACTAATAGAGACGTGGAGTGTGAAGCACCATAACTAGCTCCTTTTAGAGGTTATTTGGCAAGTGATATATTAGTATATTTTTTTTACTTTTTATATATAAAAAAATATAAAAATAAATTGAGTTTGAAGTGATATAGTAGAAAGGTGATACAATCTAAATAAGATAATTGTGACCCAAATAAGATAATATACTAAAATAGTATGGAGTGTTTTAGCACATGCCAAACAAACCCTTAATATACCTTAAATACTTCTTAGAGCTATTTTGTATTAAAATATGTATAATGTGTATAAAAATATTTTAAAATATGTAAACTATGTATTAAATTTAAATTTTTTTAATATTATTTAATTATTAATAAACGATCAAAAATTGGGTTTAATTGTATTAATTTTAATAACTATGGATGGGATTGTAACATTTAGAATATTAAATGAGAAATATATGACAAGATCACATGTAAATTTGTAATGTGTTTGATTATAGCAAGACCAAATAGGGACACTTGGGGTGGAATGTATTTTGGAAATAAGAACAGGTTTATGAAATTAGTAAAAATATTTTGAATTTTGTAAAAAATATCTTGTATTCCTCTATTTTTTATCTTTTTTTTGTTGTACTAGAGACACTTGTAGCAAGGTCATAATTTTTTTTTTGCGTCATGTTTGGATTTTGAGTTTGTTAGGATTGTGTTTGGATTTTAAGATTTATGAAGAAATTTATGGTGAGAAAATGTAAATGGTGGGAAAATGAAAAATGAAGTAAAGGTTTTTTCTTTACCTCCTTTCCTTTTACAAATTTAATATCTAAATACATCGTAAAAAAAAAGAAAAAAATGAAAGAAAAAAATTAAAATAAATAAAATTACGTATTTAGATTCATTTTCATAGTTAACCAAACGAGAAAATGTATTTTTTAATAAACATCTATTTATTTTCTTCTAAATTTCTTCGCACAACTAGGACGTAGATAATGAAGTTTTTTCTTTTTTTACTTTATTTTTTTCTTTTTTCTTTCATCCACAATTTTGATATCCAAATGTGACATTAATGATCATCAAACCTTTAGAAATTGATAAAATGATGTGACGTGGACCCATATATTGGACCATGATACATGCATATCATCACTTTATGTATAATGAATGAGACCCCCCTCCCCAAAAAAAAAAATGAGACAGAGGAAGTAGATACATGCATATCCCTTACTTTATGTATAATGAACGAGGCAGAACAAGTAGATGGTGTGTAGACCCATCTGCAATCAATTCTCCACCCACAATTTTTTTTAATTGGCCTACTAAGCGCACGGGATCTTACACTTTAAAAAGTAGATTCTCTGTCTCTATAAATTTCTATCTTTCTATTTCAAATTATTCACGATTATTAAATATCTCTTGAGATTCTTAAATTTTAAAATTTATATGAGAATTTTAAGATTTAAAAATTTTAAAACATATCTAATAGTTACAAGTGATTTGAGACAAAAAAATAAGAATATTTAGAGACAGGAAATCCTTACTAGAAAAAGTATTATTAGAACATTCATAATGGGTACATTAAAGATGTTGTTAATGTTAGATATCAAGTTTTGGCCAGCTAAATATATTGTTTGGTGCTGCAATAAAATTATTAAGCGCAACGTTAGTGCTCAATGTTAGTGCCAGATGCTAAAATGTGTGTTAACTGCAGCCAACGAGGAAGAGAAAGGAAAGTGTCATAGGTCATCTTCCCGGATGTTCGGCCGATTGTCCCCCCGAATGTCCGAACCCTTCAAGCAAAAAATAAAATAAAATAAAAAAATAAAAATAAAAATTGGATCTAACCAGTTGATCGGCCGGACGTCCAGCTGTCTTCATACTAAATGCTGCAAACTGCAAACTATTTATATATATATATATATTGTTTAATACATCCCTTAACACACACTTTAACATATTCATTATATCACCATTCACTCACTAAATTAACAAACTCTTAATACATATTTTTTTATCTTACTTTTATTATTTTTTATTATATAACACACTTTAATACACATTTTTAACACATCCTTGTGGATGCTCTTAGGTCGAAGGTTATACTAAGGAAAGGTAGGAAATGGGTCATAGATGATGGGACCTCGGTTTCCATATGGAAAGAAAGACCGGTGGTGTGGAGATGAAAAATTAGAAGAAAAATCCCCTGGCTCTCACTGTGATAATACAATTTTAGATGAAGTGGGGAATTTTTTTTTTTTTTTGATTGGTAAAAGAAAAATTTATTGATGCATCAACTGAGGCATAGTAATGAAAGATACATCAAGGGACGAATGGAGAATAACATCATAGCTTGATGAAAAAGATCCCAACTATTCTAACTAGGTTGGTACCCAAACAACAAGCACAATCATATGTTGACCCAATCGCAAAGTGGAACAAAGGGAGAGAGAAAACAGAAGGCAAGTTGCCAAACTAGAAAAGCAGAGCAGAAAAGGGGTAGAGAGAAAAGAAAAAACACATAAACACCATTAAAACTAAATTGAATCTGAAATATGGCTTTTGAAGTGTCGTTTCTTAGACTTGATCTTTCGAATCTCATGGATGTGAAGATGGAAATCTTGGACTGTGAAATCGAAGAAGCCAGAGTTAAATTTTACCCATAAAGCTACTTGGGAAATAATTTCATCAACTAATCTTTCCCAATTGGCTTGAGCAATATTGAAGATTGGAATCTTGTTTCAATTGGTTCTTTTCTGCCCAACCAACCAGGTCATTGCTGATATTCTTAATATCCACCCCACGAGATATGTTACTTTCCCTGTAAGCCCAATTGGAAGGGGATACGCAATAGTAAATTTTCTCTTAGTGCAGCCTATAATATTATTGCAGATGCGGGGGATCAATATGTGAATGGGAGTTGGATAGGGAAACTCAAACTTCCACAAAAGCTTAATGTTGTGTTTGGTTGGAAAATTTGAGGAGGAATTTGGAAATGAAAAAGGAAAAAGTACGTAAAATTATGTGAAATGTAAGTATATTTTATTCTTATTTCACTTACCTTTTTTTATTTTCCTTTCTAAATCCCTTCACAAATCTCTTAACCAAACACAGGTAAGGGATTCCTTTGGATTATAATGCATAACAAACTCTTATTATATTAATGTATTTCTTTCCGTTGAATCAACAACCACAAAATAAATAAATAAATAAAATAATAATAATAATAATATTATAATATAAATAATGTTAGAATGATAACCTTGTCCGAGTTTTATTTTATTTACTCATGTGAAAAGATATGTAAATAAAATATAAAATATATATTTTGATTGGTCTAATATTTCGGAGATATAAGTTTAATGGGGAACTTACTGATAAGTCCCATGTACTAAGTTCAAGATCCAGCTAATCCCAAAACAAAATACTTGCACCAATTAGTCCAACACATTTTTAATTATTACCAAAAAATCCTTTTTTTTTTTTTTTAATTTACAGACACTGTTCACATCTTACTATCGTCGGACTTCCGTCAAACGGTCGCCGGAGACTCGTCGAAATGTTCAACATCGCCAGAAAGTCGTCGGAATGTTTAAAACATGTTATGAAACTGTAAAAAAAAAAAAAATTTTGCATGTTATAAAACTGCAAAATTTTACAGTTTTAAACCATGATTCATTCCAGCACCAAAAAAAAAAATTCAAACTGCAAAATTTTACAGTTTTCACCGCCTGTAACTAAAACTCGAAAATTACTTGTTCAGAATTCGAAAATTTTCTCATTACAAATCTGTGTGATAGCTGTACAAATCTAAGTCATTACAGATCTATTTCAATGATATTATAGATCTATTTTATCATCAACAACAACAACCATAGATCAACAACTATCCCCAAAAAAAATCTGTAAATAGAGAGAGAAAGAGAGAGAAATTGACAAAACCATATTCATGGCAGATTCTTACAACAACTACAGCAAACTTCGTAGATCTGCTGTGGGTACTTCACAGGCACGGCCTCATCTAGCTTCTGGTTGATTTCTTCTATCAGAGTCATCCAATAGGTTCGAAGATTGAATTTCGTCGACACTGACGATGATGGTGTCGATGATGAAGAAGAAGAAGAAACAGAGCATCGAATTTTGGGATACGAAATTGATCTGAAGAACGCATTGTTGATGATGATGAAAAATCTACAGAAAATTTCCAGATCTGAAGATTTTTTTTTGTTGATGTTGATGAACCCATTGTTGATGATGAACACGTAACAAGAGAGGCAAAAACCAGAGAGATAAAGGAAAGGACTTTTTGGGGCACTCAAAAAGTTTTGGGATTAAATGGTCACCACATGTTTCACATGGGACCTCCCAGTAATTTCCCCAAGTTTAATATACTTCCCTAAATAAACATGAATTTCGCAGTTTTGAATCAATGAGATAGTTTATTTTGTTCACTTATTTATGAGAGACTCTGAATGTGTGAATAAATCATTTTATCTTCTTCTTTTTTAATTACAATTTGTTTACCTTCTATTTATCTATCTATCTATATTATTATAAAAAAAAAAGAATTTGGCTTCTCTCATGTTAGGGATCCAACTTGAAAGAGTATTTAGATTTAGTAGGCCCATTGTAAACTCTTATCCAAATTGTTCACTTTTTAGAACTAGGAATATTCATATCAAAAAAATGAAGATGATTGGATTTCAGAAACTATATGTTTGAATTACATTTTCTTTAAAAAATAGACTTTTATTTTGAAATTATATTAGCCGTCCATTTTTTAAGATAAATATGATTCAAACATATAGCTACTGAAATCTAATAATCTTTATTTTTTACATGAATATTCTTCTCAATGAGTATAAAAAATTGAAAGGTTTGGATCATTGAGATTGGGCTCACAATTGGCTCACTAAGTTTATACTCTCAAGTTAAATTGTGAACATGAAAAGTCAAACCCAAAAACAAAAACTAGAGTTGGTGTCAATGTCTTTTTTTTTTTTTTTTTTCTTAAATAAAAAAAAATATTCAAAATACCCCATATAACAGTTACATGGACAGTTAGTTATGCCTTAAATTCAAAGTTTTTTTTCTTTCCCCAGAGTCTCTCAACGTCTGATTTTTTTTCAAATTCATTTTAATTTTTAAATTTTAAATTCAATATATTGTATATAATTTTATTTTTTTGAAACAAAATAATCATAAAAAATCTTTGGAACCCCTTTTTTTAAGACCTTCACAATCCCTTTAATCTCAACCATTGATGTATGTGTGAGTCTCGTATCATCAATAGTTGAGATCCAAAAGAAGTTGAGGATTCCCAAAACAAAAGGGGTCTCACTCAATCATTATTAATAATTTATATGCTATGCATCACGTGTACCACTACTTTTAGTTTCTTTATATTATATGAAAATATTTTATTGGTTAACAAGTTTGATCACTAATATTTGTTATAAATGTAAAATTAATATATGAGATAACAAATAAAATATAATATATATATAATCATCATAGCATGAAACACTTTGTTTGGTTTAAAATTTTCAAATACAATTTTGGAGATTTTAAGTTTTTTTATTTTTCATGTTTTATTCTCTTTAGTGAATTTTTTTTCATATTTAGTCAATTTTCTTTTAAATACACTTAACACTGAAAATATTTGTAGAAAAATCTAAAAGAAAATTTTAAGGAATACAAAATTGTACTGCATTATATATATATATATATATATATTGTGAATTTTTATAAGATTTTTTCACTAATATTTTGCTTTTTAACTTCATTTAGCTTAGGTGCATTTAAAAGGTAAAAAAGTGATTAAAATATTAAAAAAATTAACTAAAGACATAAGAAAATAGAGAACTCAAAATTTATAATCAAATAGAATTATTTTTTTAGTGTAAATTACATTGACACCCCTGAGATTTGGTCCAATTACATCCCACCCCTTGACATTCTGGAAAATTATGTTCTTACTCCTGTGGTTAATAGTCTCGTTTCACAAATCCCATGTTATGATAAAAAGCAACAACTCCTAGTAGAAAAAAAAAATTACATTAAAAAAAAGTAAAGCAAAGGAAAAATAAATAAATAAATAAAGTAAAGTAAAGTAAGAAAAAAGATAGTGCATGAATTCAGTGTTTTATTCCGTCTAAATAATTACCATGACAGGAGGGCAATGTAATTTCTCAAACATGAGGAGGTGATATGTATTAATCTAAATCTAAAAAAATGTAAGTGTAATAATTACTCTATTTTTATTTTTGTGCTACAGCATTATTGTTAAAATTTGTTAAAAAATCACATGAACCAATTACATTTGATTCTTAGGGGTTGTTTGGGATGACCTAAATAAGTGTACTTTGTTTTTTACGAAAAGATATGCCAGAAAAGAAAAGTAGAGAGGCGAGTGTGATGGAAAAAAGATAAAAAGATGAATTATTTTCAACTTCCCAAACTTAGCCTTACTAGTAATCGTACCTTCTTCCGCATGCTAAAAGAAGATATGTCAATATTGCTGTTTTAATTATTTTCGGGGTTATTTTTTTTTTTTTTTTTTTTTTTTGAGCTCAATTTTTTTTTTTTTTTTTAGCTCAATTATTTTCTCCAGGGCTGAAAGCAATGTAAACAAGCATAGCCCAAATAGGTGCCAATGAGTTGTCCAAATAATTCCTAACCGAATTTAGGCCAAGGAGCTAAACAAAAAGAAGAGACAAGCCGTCCCCTTTTCTTTCGTAATTTCTGTGACATGACGATGCTGACATAGCCGACTACAGATAGCGATAAAACTTACGACTAGTAAGACAACGTGAAAAGACAAAGACATGGGAGCAATCATGAGTGGGGCACGTTAAGCAAGAGGCCAACAAATGTATGAAAGATATCAATACATACATACATACTCTCTCTAATTACTTCTTGACTCCTTCCTTTTCTTAATCTTAATGAACCATCGGAGGGTCCTCAAGAAGAAACCCCACCCTTGGGTCCTTCTTACCAGACTTGGTGCAGGTGCTGCTGAGAAAAAAAATTCGGCCAATTCGTAAAGCATCCGAATCCTGTCCAACCCATCTCTCATCCAACAAAACTGTATCATCAGCATGTTTGCCCCACTCACGTACCATGAAACATAAAATATTAATAAATCTTATAATTTTTATTTTTATTTATTTGATGTTACACATATAAATTATTAAGTGGATCTGAGAAGGTAATTTGTAAACAAATTGGGCGAGTAGGGAAAAGTCTTCTTTAGAAGTTGGGCCGCAAATGGGCGAATAGAGCTGGTGTAGCTCGATCTTGGGCTAAGAAGGCACTAAGCCGATCAGAGATGGGTTTCTAGGGCCTGGACCTATCTATCTAAAGGTAGTCCTTTATCGGACCGAGATGTTGTCAATAGAGAGGGCCAAGCTATGTGTAGCTCGACAGGGTGCCATTAGGTAGATCGGCTTCTGGTCACACAGCCCGAACGACAGGGAACCGAAATAAGGCAACTCTGTCAGGAATGCATATCCGAGCATAAGGGTGTGGCCATCTTACTTGGCTTGCAGTGATGAGGGTATTCTAAGGATAAGCATTATCTTTGGGCATGAGACTCCTAAAAAGACTCTACTAAGGAGAATTAGAGTCCTACTAGGATTGTACCAACCATCTCACTTAGTTGGTAGTGAGTAGGGTGTTATCAGGATATGCATTATCCTTGGAAGTGTGATTCCTAGAAGGATTCTGTTAAGCAAAGTTGGAGTCCTACTAATATTGTGCCATGCAGATTCTATAAAAACTCATGACAGAACCTATGGACAGGTATGATTATTCATACTCTAAAATATATAGAGCTTATTGTTTATTGTCTACTGTCTACTTGCTGACTTAGGTATCGGAGGGGTTTCTAGCACATACCCGCCAGCTAGCTCACGGGTGTTTTCAGGTAACAAAGTGATGACGTTTAGAGGAGTGCAAACTTGGTCGACAGGATTATACGAGAAGATTATTTCGTACCCGTACAGGATCATTCAAAAATATTTTTACTAAATAACAACTCAATCAGTAAAAAAAACACAAAGAAGATAAATTACCCTTGAGGTTAAAATAATACAGTCGAACCCTACAAGTTTCACATATTTACATTATACTTTCTTAAAACTTTAATTTACATAATACTTAACCAATTTTAACAATAAATTGTTAGTTATATGAATGAAAAGATGATGGTATCATCTCTTTTACACTAAAATATAATTTATCTATTTATTATTGTGTTTTCACACACCTACATTAGTTCCAAATCTCTTTAATCTTATTAAAAACAAGACCAGTATAATTAGGTCAAAATTGTGGGGCTTGTTGTAATTTTTTTAAATCTCAAGAAATGTAAATGTAATTTAGCTTTAAAAAAATTGCAATATTTATTAATTGGGTAAATTATACTTTATCTCATTTATGTTTGATCATTTTCTCACTTTGACCCTTAAAAATTTTCTTTTCACTTTGGTCCTTCAAGTTGAAGTTTTTCTTAATTTATTTTTAAAACTAATTTCTGTTTAAAATTGAACAGAAAATGTCACGTTAATTGCTGCATAACATAAAAAGTATATTAGTAAATTAGGATTTGAGTTGACGTTAGAGGTGTGAGGTACATATATTATAAAAAAAAATTTATATCATGTGGCTGTAATATATTATTTTGTTTAATTTTGGACATAAATTAATTTTTAGAGTAAATAAAAAAAATCAAAATATAAAAAGTTAAAATAAAAAAAAATAATGATTTAGAACTCTAAATAATGAGTTTTAAATCCACCACTAGTGAGGTAGAAAATAAAAAAAATAAAAAAAATAAACACAGCACACACTGTGGCAGTAGGTGAGATCCACTGTCACATCATTAGTGGTAGCTCTAATTAGTGGTCTCAAGCATTATTGATAAAAAAAATACCAAATATAAAAAGGTAAAGTCTAATTTACAATAATGCTTGAGACCACTAATTGAAGCTACCACTAATGATGTGGTAATGGATCTCACTCACTATCACAACATGTGTTGTGCCTTATTTTATTTTATTTTTCATTTTTTACTTCACTAATAATGGATTTAAAGCTCTAAATCATAACTGGTCTAATTTACTCTTATTAATTATTATGATTTGCCCTTTTTCAGTACCATTGTTTTTTTTTGGTTACGATTCTCATCAACTTTTTAAGGTTAACTCATCAACTTTTAAAACTCGTGCTGTTTAATTGTCCTATTAAAGTGATAAAAGTACCTTTCAACAGACACCAATAATTATGTCTGCGGACGACATGTGTTCCGCACATGCAGAAGCAAAATTGGAACATGTCTGTTGTGTACGGTGCAGAGCTGGTTGTTTCGTTGGCTAAATTTATATGTACGTGATAGTTGAAATTTATAAAAGACTAGGAATAATCCGTGCCTGAAGGCACTACGAATAATTTTTTTTTGATACTACACGTGCAACGAAATTCAATTATAATAAATCAATTTAAAATGATAAATATCACTCTAATTTAAAACTTTACATGGAAAGAGGAACAAAATATATAAAGAAAACTGAAATAAATAACTAATAAATTTCAAATCTTTTATGGGGTGGTGCCTTCAAGAGTTCCTACCTCATTCTCTAAATAACTACTAAAACATCAAATATCAATATAAATAGTTCAAATCCTCCCAACTTTTCACAGTTTCAACTAATTACTTACAAAAAATGAAATAAAAATAACCCAAATTACTTTGAAGACTAACCTTATTGTTGATACCAGAACATCAGGGATAATACAACAAACCGAAGCTACTTTCACAACCAGCTGTGTTGAAATGTCAGAGATCCTAAAAGAGAAATGAATTCAGAAACAAACCATAAAAATAGTGCATCAAAATACACTGGTCTTTCAAAATTTTTTTTTTTTTTTTTGGGAGGAGGGGAAATAAAATCAAGTATATAAAAATTAAGAAGCAAAAATACTATAACATTCTCCTCCTTCAACCCACTAATGAATTATTCTTTTTCAATGTAACTCTAACATCCTGCACAATAGACACTAAAATTACACAAAAATCCATGTCAAGCATATGTGACTTCCACCAAAATATGCAAAAATACTAAATTAAATTGTTGCACTTAAATTTAGTGAATTTTCAAGGGCACTTTACAGTCCACATTACATTGATAAGAGACTTTACAAAAATATTAGAAATCCATTGAAGTACATATCAGTATGAAGCTTTACAAAAGTGGTTAACATGAAGCTTTATAGAAGTACTTTTTGTCAAATTTACAAAATGTATACCATATAATGTCTTCAAACTTGGATGCCTCTAAAGTACTTGGACGCCTCTACAAAAACTTGGAAGCCTTTAGAAAAAGTACTTGGACGCCTTCAAACTTGTTCTCCATCACATTTTGAAATATCCATGCATCAATTTCTGTGTACTTTTTCTAGTGAGGAGCACGCACAACAATCTAATATTTAAAAAACAATAACATTAGCATATTGAAACAATACGAAAAATAGATATTGAAACAATATGGACTAAGGATACCTTATTACAATTCCATCGGAGTAATGTAGTCTTATTTATCCTCTTATTTATCCTCTTGAGCCCCATTTTCAATCCTGAAATAATTGTTGAAGATTCTATTTTTTCAAGAAAATCAAAATAAGGATACATGCTAATCTACGTAGCAAACATTTGTGATGTTTCGAAATTCAGATTATACATTTTTTACTACCCTTGAGACACATCCATTAGAAACATGAAATTTAGATCATGACAGCTAAATTAAATTCAAAGTTACATATAAATAACCCACACAATGTGTAGGAACTGTAAGTTTAAAAATGCAAATTTCAAATCAAATTGTATTCTCCTAGAAGATTAATCAATGCTTTTTGTCACTGATACACAACAACATAGACAATATAGTGATAACCCATGCCTAAAGACACTCCTCAACAAAACCTAAGCATTCGGTAGTGTATACAACTCAACATTAAAGAGGAAATTTTTTTATAAAACTCGGTAGTGTATATGTAAAAACTTAAAAAATATATTTTCAAAACCTTTAAGAGTAATTCAGCCATAAATATTCCATTAGCATCATTCTTTTAACACCAAAAAAATTTAAATCAATCCATTATTTATTCACCTGAGTTCGTTTCCCCCAACTCTCCCACACTCACATTCCACTCTTTCCATGTAGACTACCCAAGAATAACACAATTGGTGAATGAAATATTCAATTGCCTTTTTTTGGCATTTTAGAAGGTGTTTGTAATGCAAAAGTTGCTTCAATTTTGTTGCCTCAAATGCAAGAGAAGTAACCAAACATCTAGTTTGAGCATTCTCATGGTAGCATTAATAAATCAATTGCTAATTTAATATTGCTTTCATAATCAATTAAGAAAAGCTCCACAATTAGAATACAAAAGAAATTATGTATAGAATATTAAAAAAATCTTGCATATAATATCAAATGAAATCCTATATGAAATGTTAAGACAAAGAACAATGAAGACAATTGGTTAAGAGATGATAATTTACTGTATTCCATAAAAATTTTTCAAAGGATGTGATCAATTTAAAAAAAGGAAAAAAAAGCAGAAACTCAAAACCAAGATCATTTGAGAGTATCCAAACTATTTAGAAGGAATGAAAGTAAAAAGTTGTAAGCTGCCAATTTTCTTACATCCTTTGAAGATTACATCCCATAGTAAGCTTCCAATTTTCACGGTGTTGTCCCTCCATGTGATTGCAATCAACTAATAAACATCACAGGTCGCTAAGAGAACATGGTAGAAAGCTCAACCAGGGGAAACTTTTGTTTCCTAATGTCATAGATTGAAATAAATCTAAAATTCAAAATTTTGTTTAATTTCCTTTCACCTTCCATTCCAAATCAATCAATATACGGACATGTAAATTGAAATGAGTAGTTTCCTAGTTTTGGATAACTAATATGCATGTTTTGGCTTATAACTAAGTTCCATTTACATACCCACTACTACAGGGTAAAAGAGAAAAATAAAAACAGAGAAAACAAAAAAAAATCATATACTCATTTGTCATAGTACTTACAGTTTATCTTGTTGTCTTATAAATAGGCACATGCCGTAAATATCCACCATCCATTAAACTAATTTTCTTTGATTTCACTTTAACCCTTCAGATTGAGTGAATTTTTGAACATGAAAGATTCCAATTAGAAAACAATGTTATAGCAAAAACAGATAACTCTCAAAGATTCACAACAAAGTTCAAAAAAAAAAACAAAAAAAACAAAATTGACATACCAAATCAAATACACTGTAAATGAGAAACAAAATCCACCTAAAGGCACGGTGTAAATAATATTATGATTAAAATGTAGTTGTAATTTATACGTATCATGTTAAAATTTATAGAGTCTATAGCATTTTTTATTCTTCTTAAAGAACTTATAACAATTTTGCTTGTACCCCACACTCAAAAGAACTCAATTAAAAATAACAAATGCAAATTAAGGAATAAACATATAAATCTACAAAATTTAAAATGTTGATCAAATGCAAATTTATAATGTTGATCAATATTGCAAATCAAAATAATAAAATGTAGAGTAAAAAATATAAATCTACAAAATTTAAAATGGTAAAATAATGTTCTGCAATTATAATAAAATAAAATTAACCAAACAATGCACACCAGCTAGTCTCTACAATTTTAAAAAATTAAAATTGGATACCAAACAATGCACACCAGTGCTCTGTAATTCTAAAATAATTTAAAGTCAAAATAATTTAAACTAAACATTGGATACCAAACAATGCACACCAACCAATACTATATAATTTTAAAAAATGAAAAATAAATTAAAGTCAAATCTTATAGAAAACTTTCCAAATGTGAATGGAAGACCGAATGTTGGATTTACCTCGTGAATGCAGATGACATTAAGATCCTACTCATCACAGATCACGCACCAACATTGGACCTATATCTATATAAGAAGATGAGTAAATTAAATAAGAAAAATTGTCAATAGGTGGTAACTTCACAAATATTTAAAAACTCACACTGATTTGTAATTTTCCCAATGAAATAAGAAGATGAGTAAAGAGAGCTCATATTACAGTTTGGTGCAAATCTCAACAATGTAGCAATACATTTTTCATAAAACCGCTTATGAAAAATTGCTTATGCAAAAATAAGAAAAAAAAATTTATAATCAAAAAAAAAAAAAAAAACAAAAAAATATATAAAAGAAAAATGAAGTTTTTTTAAAAAAAAAAAAACATTATCCGTAATTTTAGAGGTCGTTGCAGCTTAGTATTGCCAAAACCTGTAATACAAAAGTCAGCTTCACTAAATACATATTAATCAAGCAATGCAAAAGGTTTTGTTGTTCATAGAAAGGTAGCAATACATAGCTTACTTTAATTCACCAAGTGAAACCAAACGAAGCAATCAATAGATACTTAAATGGAATCAAACATATGGACGGCTTCAGCTTTCTTGAATTTAATTGAACTAAAAGAGGTTTAAATGGAACTGCAAAAGTTATAAAGCAAATTCATATACCATGAATAAAATATCTCATTTAAGGAATTAATAAAAAATCACACAGATATGCAAATGCAAACTAATAACAAACGATTTGCAATCAATCCACATAATTCGACTCCAAAAATTTTCAGGTATTGTTAACACAATCCAAATCCAAACAACATCAAAAGAAAATATTAATGAATCTTACAATTTTTCTTACAAATTTTTAGATATGCCACATCACCCAAACTTGGCAAAGGATGCAAATGAATAGAAACATATGTAGTAGTAAAGTCAACAAATATATACTTTTGCACCTGAAGTGGACAAATAGATAGAAAAGCAAACAAAAAATAATGTATTGAAAGTCTCACAATTTCATCAAATCAAACTCAACCAAGTCAAACTCAATCTCACAATATTTCAGAAGCTATGAAATTATCCTCTCTAATTTCATCAAGTCAAACTCAACCATCCCAATCTCATAATTTCATAAGCTATGAAATTATCCTCTCTTTTTTCAATAATCAAACACCTAGAAAAGCCATACAAAAAAAAAAAAAAGGTAATGACAAAAAAAAGTCCAAAAACCAGCATATTTGAGAGCTCCAAGCTTAGAAACACAAACAGAAACACATATCAAGGCCATTATTGGGTTACGAATAGGAAAACAACCCTTTATTGGCCAAATATTTGTTTGATTTCTTGATTAATCTCCAAAAATTGTTTGACCCAAAAATGTTTGATTTCTTGATTAATCCCAAAAATATTTGATTTCTTGATTAATCCAGCAGTCCGCAAACTAAGATGAGAGAACAACAAACAAAGATGAACAAATAAGCTAAGCATATATAAATAAATGATTAAAAAACATGAACAACAAACTAAGCATCACTGCCATGGGTTTCAACTTTGAAGCCTATATCCAACTCTCAAAAATAGAGCTTCCTTGTTATGAAAAAAAATCCATAATACAATCAACTCTTGAAATTTTTTTTTTTTTTTTTAAACCATAATACAATCATGTTCACAAAAAAGGACTGTTAACAGATTGGTAAGATTGGTTTGGGGAATGAAAAAAAAAATTTATTGGGTTATGAATAGGAACAACCCTTTTTTGGCCAAATATTTGTCTAATTTCTTGATTGATCTCCAAAAGCTGTTTGACCCAAAAATGTTTGATTTCTTGATTAATCCCCAAAATTTGAGTTCTTGATTAATCCAACAGTCCATAAACTAAGATGAGAGAAAACTACAAACTAAGATGAACAAAGAAACTAAGCATATATCCATCTCTATATCCAACTCTCAAAAAAACTAAGATGAACAAAGACAGAGCTTCCAAAAAGAAACTAAGAAACTAAGCTAAACAAAGATGAACAAAGAAACTAAGCATCACTGCTATGGGTTTCAACTTTGAACCCTATATCCAACTCTAAAAAACAGAGCTTCCAAAAAGTTAACTCTGAATTTTTTTTTTTTTTTAAACCATAATACAATCATGTTCACAAAAAAGCACTGTTAACAGATTGGTAAGATTGGTTTGGTGGATGAAAAAAAAAAACCTAAGATGTGAATCATCTATTGCTTACCTGAGGAGAGAGAAGAGGGGCCAATCCACCTGATTGTGCCATAGCAACTTAAAAAAGTTAATCAAAATCACACCACACCCATCAACATACTGCAGTTAAATCAGAAAAAAGGAAAAATAAAATTAAATAAACATGAGAGCAAAATAAGATCAAAATAAAGAAATTTTCCCCCAAAATCAAAATAAAGAAATCTTCCACATACCAACAATGGTGATTACACTTGAAGAGGGAGGGGCTGCAGTGGTGGTGAGACGAAGGGGGCTCCTGATGGCTGAGGCGGTGGCTGCTCAGTTGAGAATGAGGGGCTGAGACTGTTGAGAGAATTCAGATGAAATTTCAAAATTTGAAATATCTGGAATAGGAAAGGGTGGGAAGAGTGAGAAAGGCTCTGTAAGAGTGAAGAGAGAGAAGACATTTTATACACCAAATCATCTCAGCCCTCTAGACAAAAGTCTCATCAAGATTAAAAAAAACCCCTTCCCTTGTTTATGAGGTTGACACACCATGGACATGTAGCGAACAAATCGCTCATTTTTTTGGAAAAAGAAAATAGTAGGAAGTACCTTCTAATTTGAAAACAAAAAAAAAATTAAAGGTAGAAGATTACTGAATTCTTTGAGTTAGCAAGTAGAAGATTTTGTTGTCCCAAAATAGAAGATTTACAACCTAAAACCCATTTCATAAAACACATGAACCTAAACAGAACTTAAAACCCATTTCATAAAGCCCTCAAACCATTTCATAGAAACCTATTCCAAAAACAAAATACAGAGCCGCAGACATAGAGATTTGAAATACAGAGATTCGAAACCCATTTCAAAATCAAAACCGAAATCATATAAACCCATTTCAAAATCAAAATCGAAATCATACAAACCCATTTAAAAACAATCATACAAAAAAAAATATCAAAATTGAGAGATGCAAGAAACCAATGTACAGAGATGCAAGAAACCCAGCACACAAAATGATTCAAAAATACCGAAAAATTGAGAGATGCAGGAAACTCAGCACACAAAATGATGCAAGAAACCCATTTCAAAATACAGTGATTCGAAATACTGAAATACATGCAAGAAACCATTTTAAAAAATCAGTGATGATGAAATCATAACTGGAACCAGTGAAAGAGAGAGAAACAGTGGGGAGAGGGGTTACCTGAAGGCGAACAATCTTGGTGCTACCGACGGCAACCACCGAAGCAACGAAGAGCCGGTGAAGCAACAAAGAACCACCGAAGCAGTGATGATGAAATGAAAGAGAGAAAAACAGTAAAATGGGTTTGAAATTTTGGGCGGTGAAAGGGTGAGTAACAAAACAGTGAAATGGGTTTAAAAGGAGACACAAAAAGCTCTCCTTTGAAGCTTTATCCAACGGTGAAGATAGGGAGACACAAATTCAGATTTAATCTCAGCCTTTGAATTTAATCTCCACCTAGGATAGATGTCCCATCCGGAATAAAAAACAGAGCTTTCTTATTATATAGATATTTGTTTGGTTTTGTAATTTTTGAAAACAATTTTGAAGTTTTTAATTCGTATTTTTTTTTTATAAGTTCTTTTAATCTTTTAATCATTCTTTTTTTTTAATTTTTAAATTCTCTTAATGTAAAAAAAAATTAAATACAAAAACATAAAATATTAAAAACAACTCATTTACCACATCAATTTATAAACTAAATTTGGAAAAGAAATTTCCATTGCATTGTGTGTTTCATTGACACATCATCTTCTATATTTTAACCGAAAAGTTGAAAGAGGGGGAGTTGCAGTGACTGTTGTGCCTTAATTTAAAGTGTATTATGAACTTATTTTTATGATTCGAACCGTTCATTTTGTAAGGTTTGTTGAGTACTTCATTTCTATCAGAAATCATATTAATCGAATATCAATAAGTATATGATCGAATTGTATATTTTTTTATACTATTTCTCAAAAGAAAAACTTATTGTCTATTTTTTTATTACCGATTATATAGTTATTGATATCCGATTAATATGATTTTTGGTAGGCATGAAGTACTCAACAAACCCTACAAAATGAACGGTTCAGATCATAAAAATAAGCTCATAATACACCTCAAATTGAAACATAACAGTCACTGCTTCCGAAAGAGAAAAGTGATTTTTTTTTTCTAGAAATTTGGATAAAAATTTAATTGCATGGCATTCATTACTCTAAAATAATATAAAAACCTTCATTTTATGAGATAATTGTGAAAATTTTGAAAGCCTCAAAAAGTGCTACATTCATTACTCTATAATAAAATTAAAAACTACATTTTATGAGAGAATAGTGAAATTTTTGAAAGCCTCAAAAAGTGCTACATTCATTAGTAATGCTCTTTTCATCTTTCATATAGTTTTTAGAAAATCTAATATGTACATCAACAATGGTTGGTGGCCCGAAATTTAGTGGCTCGAATGGTTCGAAACTGTCAAAACGACGTCGTTTTGACAATTTTGAACCATTTGAGCCACTGATTTTGTGGCCCTCAAACATTTTTCTATGTCCATTTAATTAATAGGCAGCACTCCTCTTAAGTGCATGATCAGATTAGATCGGTTCACAGTGGCTCACTGTAAACCAACATCGGATGTGTCTTAACGATCCAAACCATTAATCTTGTAAAATTCGTTCAGAAAATTATTCATATGAAAAACTAAGTCAACCAAATATTAATAATTATTTGATTGAATCATATTTAAAATAAAAAATAAAAAAAAGACTAGACGGACTCTCTTTAAAATCATATAATCCATTTATTATTATTTTTTCCAAACAAATGTGATCTAATAAAATAACTATCAATGACCGATCAATCTTACTTTAAGATAATTAATATTTTTAACCAACTTATAAAATAAATAATTCGAATCATCAAAAATTTTTGAATGTGAGCCCATAATGAGGAGCTAAGGCCTTTCAAGTCTAATCATTGATTGAAGAGAGATATTTATTAATTTATATAATTTTTTATAGAAATAAGGTAAATAATGAGTCTCAAATACAATAATAAACTTCACCTATGAAATTCACCTTTTATATTACATTTATATGTCATTTTATTAAAAAAATTGTGTGTTTTTAACACAATTATTTTATTTTAAAAATTGATGGGTCTTCCCAATGAGAGCGTCACCTACCACGCACTATATCCCGTTACAATCAATCTTCATTTTTTATGTCTTTTATTTTTTTATCAAAAAAAAAAAAAAGAGAACAAATTTTTCTTTTAATATCATATTTGTCTCTAGTCGACTGTGGATTTGAGGGTATCGTTGGGTCTTGTGAGCCTATCACAAGGCTAGTTTCGACGATCAAACTATTTTCTTTGTTGGTTTTTATATATGGATCATTTATATAAAATAAAACAAAATAAAAAAAAATTTTGATAAATTTAATAAAATTATATAATTATGATTATCGGATCAATATGAATTTTTGAGTGAATGATCTATGCATTAAATTCAACAAACTGAACGGTTCAAATTTGTTAAAAACGAATTCCGTAATAAATCTCACAAAACTTAACAAAAGCAATTTACACAATAGATTTGGAGACAAGCCTCCCCTTTCAAAAATATTATATCGTATCATTCTTGTTAAAATAAAATAAAAAATTATAAGAGTATCATTTTTCATATTTAAAGAAGGTATTGCATGTTGGCAAATTCACTGGTCCAATTACCATAGTTTGACTATCTACCAGGCAATTAAAAAACAAAACAAATTAAAGAAAAAATTAATCCGAATCTTATCTTTTTCCAATTTGGAAGAAAATCATTATGAATTGTGAGACTAATTCAATCAATATAATTATGATAAATAAAATGATACATCAGATTAATAAAAAGATAAATCAAATATGATATATAAACATAATCATTGTAACATTAATGATCAAACTACGTGGGGCTATTAGTAATTGTATTGATTCAGAAAAATTTTAGAATGAAATTGTGTAGTAGAAAATGAATTGGTGCAGCGTCCACCTACATTGATTGATTTTTTAAAATAAAAATCTGATAAAACATATGAATTTGTGTAGCGTTGTTGTTGTCGTTATTAAATTGCATGCAATCTAAATCCCATCCAGTAATGCTAGGTATCATGAAAATCTTTCATGAAAATAATCATGAAAGTTTTGTAATCTTTGGATTACACTTAGAATAAAGCACCACACACTAATCAAGATAATCCAAAAATCATAAATCTTTCATGATCATTTTCATAAAAAAAATTTCATCCCTAACTTTTCTCAATCCCATCCCACCTCATCAAATAGGTTTTAATCAGCCTCACTCACACACACACACACACACACACACACACACACTCACTCTCTCTCTCTCTCTCTCTCTCTCTCTCTCTCTAACATGGAGGAGGAGAATAGTAAGCAGCCACTGCTGTCCACCATAGCTGGTGACTATATAGGAAAATCAAACACGTCTCGATCTTCATCCTTCGTTGCCGATGAAGCCGATATCAAACCAATTCGTAGCATCAATGATTTCTTCAGAGAATCCATTGTTGAATCAAAAAAGCTCTGGTACCTTGCCGGTCCGGCAATCTTCACCTCCATTTGCCAGTATTCTCTCGGAGCTATCACTCAAGTCTTCGCCGGCCATGTCGGAACTACCGAACTTGCCGCCGTGTCTGTTGAAAACTCTGTCATTGCCGGATTCTCTTTTGGCATCTTGGTAAGTTATATATATGTATCATACATAATTCTCAGCCTACTTACTAGGATTAATATAAAAAAATAAAAATAAAAAACGTTACGTATTCGGAGAAAATAATGAGTTAAATGTAATAAATTTAATTTACAAGTACTAGCCAGAGGATTCGGGCTTACTTGGTATGCAAAAATCCCAATCGTTCATATCTTCTCAAATTGAGTAATCAGGTTATGCCACCATGAAAGCCCGAATAAAGGTACTAGACCTCACTTTAATGTCTTAACACATTTTCAATTCTAACCACTTTCATAATTTTTTTTAAAGATTTGTTCATTTCAAAGGAATATATCAAAGTTTTACTGATCAATCAATGACTTGTTTGAACAGTTGGGGATGGGGAGTGCCCTAGAGACGCTATGTGGGCAAGCGTTCGGAGCCGGTCAACTAGACATGTTAGGGGTGTACATGCAGAGATCATGGGTCATACTCAACACCACATCACTTGTATTGATGTTTTTCTATATTTTTGCAACACCAATTCTGAAACTCATCGGCCAAACAAGTGAGATATCAGAGGCGGCGGGGACTTTCGCGGTGTGGATGATTCCGCAGCTCTTTGCCTATGCCATGGTTTTTCCATTGGCAAAGTTTTTGCAGGCACAGAGCAAGATGCTGGCTATGGCGGTGATAGCGGCGGCAGCGCTGGTTTTACACACTATTTTCAGCTGGCTTCTGATGCTGAAGTTGGGGTGGGGGCTTGTGGGGGCGGCAGTGGTGCTGAATGCATCATGGTGGCTCATAGTGGTGGCTCAGCTCTTGTATATCTTTAGTGGAGCTTGTGGTCCAGCTTGGTCTGGATTTTCATGGAAGGCCTTCCATAATCTTTGGGGGTTTGTCAAGTTATCTCTTGCATCAGCTGTTATGCTTTGGTAAGTCAAAAAGTTTGGATTGTCTCAATACTAGCCATCTAACTTAAGAGGACAGCTGGATTTAGTGGATCGATTTAGATAATTTAAACTATTCACTAAAAAGATTATTCATTATTTGTTATTTATTTTTTAAAAATAAATATAATTTAAATATATAATTATTGATATTTGATCATTTATTTTTTTATATAAATATTCTACTCAATAAATCTTAAAATGTTAATAATTTAAATTATCAAAATGGATCCCAAAATATGTCCATGATGCCCAGAATTATATTTTCACTATGAATACAAAAATCAATTAAAAAATTAAATACAGAATATAGATGCATTCTGCATTATTTTTGTGCCTAGTTTATGTGTTCAAAGAGTTTTTGCTTGCTTTGCATTAGATGATATTAAACGTGAGTAGCTATGAGTCACATAATTCAACAATATTAAAAACTTCAAAAAAATATTTAAAAGATTATTTTAAAAATATGTATAGATCACAACATCAACTTCAAATTTGAACCACCCATCTCGTTTATGAAATAAAGTTTGAAAAACAATTTGATGTTACATGTCATTTTCCGTAAGTATGGAATCACGATGATTTACAATTTTCCATACCTTTCTTTGTCTTTTTATGGATCCGAGGCTGGTGCCAGCACACGAATCCGGATCGTCGGTCGCCTTCCCCTATCGCCATTTCCTGTCGCCCCCAAAACGACGTCGTTTTGGGGTTTTTTCGTTTTTTTTTTTTTTTTTTTTTCTTTTCTTCTTCGCAGAACCAGAGGGGGCAGAACCAGAGGGGAGGGGAGGGGGAGAAGAGAGAGAGGAAGGGAGAAGAAGAGGGGAGAACAAGAAGAGGGGCCGCCGCAGTCACCGGTGGCGAGGTCGAAGGAGCAGCCCCGAGCAGCCATGGCGGCTCCAGATCTGGCCGGAGTGGCTGCAACGGCCTCGGCGGCTCCCCTCCCGTCCGTCGGCTCCCCTCCCGCCACCCTTCTTCGGCGAATCCGCGAATCCGGATCCCCTCCCCTCCCCTTCCTCTCTCTTCTTCCCCTTCCCTCCCTCCCCTCCCTCCCTTCCCCTCTGGTTCTGCCCCCTCTGGTTCTGCGAAGAAGAAAAGAAAAAAAAAAAAAAAAAATGAAAAAACCCCCAAAACGACGTAGCTTTGGGGCGACAGGAAATGGCGATAGGGGAAGGCGACTGACGATCCGGATTCGCCGGCACACATGCTGCGAAACAATTTTAAAACTATAAATTAATCTAGAATGAGTCTATTGTTTTAAAATGATGGAATTATAAATATCCTCATAAAAATTATGTTTGTACAATATTACTCTCAACAATAATTAATAATTAACACAAAGTGATGCCTAAAGTTTGAGTAAGCGAGTTTCTATTTACACACAGTAAAAACTTTTAGTTTATATATATTTGTTCTAATATTAATTACTGAACAAAAATATATAATTTAAATATCAATTATCGAATAAAAATCCAATTTGATAATTTACGTACCAAATAAATTATGAAATGTTGCATATTTTTGTATTCCTTATTCTTTATTGATGTTGTTGCATCTGTATTTTGTACTTTGCCATTCATTAATAACGTTTTTTTTTACTGATTAAAAAATAAATTATGAAATGTTTATATCAATTTAATGATGCAAAAATTAATAAATAAATAAATAATGAAGCAAAACCAAAAGAGAGAGAGAGGAAAAAAAAGAGTTAAAATTAAGGGAAATTTTTTTTAAGATCTCTGATAAGATTTTATAAGATAAATGGTATATAATATTTTTATAGTAGTTAAAATCCCTCGATATTTTTATAAAAAAAAAATTTGACCCTGAAAAATTTTGCCTCAGAGAAATTTCGTCCCGACTTTGAGAAATTTTAATTTTTATAGAGAAATTTTAAAATTTCTTTGTGATTATACTAAAAAAAATTTTGAAATTTCTCTAAGTTAGGGTCAAAATTTCTTTAAATCATGTGAAATTTTTCTAAGTGAAGCAAAAATTTTCTAAGTTAAATTTTTCTTATAAAAATATTGAAAAATTTTAACTAATAAAAAAAATATCTTTAAATCTCTTATTACACAAAAATAGAGAGATATTTCACGAGGTGGTATAGATGATCAAGACGAGGTTCTTTAAAATATACTTTTGGCATTTTATATATCATGTGGATAGTGGCATAGATGATTAATGATGAAGTCACTATCAATCATATTTCACTCTCGTTGCACTAAAGTGATGTTTTGAAAAGATAGTGCGTTGTTATTTTTTTAATTTTTTAATTTTTTTATTATTTTATGTAAGAGATAATAATTTAAAATGAATAAAAAATTAACTTTTAATTTTTTTATTGTGTTCTCAAAACACCCCTAAATGGGCAACCCTAGCTAACACTTCTTTAACAATATTCTACATTTAAAAATATTTAATGGTCTATCCTCAATATAGGTGTATTTCAGATTTTATTAATTTTAAATTCATACTAAACACTTATTTTTAAAATTAAATTTAAAATAGATTTTTATAATTCATTATATTTTTAATTATTTAATTTATAATAATACTACAAATCTAAAAAATTTATCCAATTAAAATTTATACCATATATCAATTAAAATCTCATCCGCACAATTTTTACTTCTTGACCAGATCTTTCTAGATTTATGTTTAATTTAAATTGACAACCCCATGTGTTTCACGTGCCTTGTCCTTGTTGACATTTCCACAGAAACATACACATTACATATTTGCTTGTGGACAAAATTGTTTGACAGTTGTCCATCACATTTATGATTTTTAGTTTTTTTTTTTTTTTTGGGAAATCTTTAAAATTTTATGTTATGTTTTGGCATGTCTATTTAGACTAAAATAATCCTATAGAATAAAATTGATTATTTTAATTAAATAGAATAAAATATTACATTCAAATTATAATTATTTTATTTTTTTTCTTACAAAAATAAAAAAAATAAAAAAATCTATCTCAAACGAGACTTTTTAATCCCTAGTTAAAAAAGTTAAAAAATTATAAAGGCAATCTACATCCCAAACGAAGGCCAAATTATTTAGGAGTATTTGGCATAGAATTAAAAAAATATTTTTTTATTTTTTATTTTTTATTTCTAGTGATATTTTTTAAATTATATTTAAAAAAATTATTTTTAAGATCCGTCTGGTATAGATAATATAAAAAGTTAAAAATTTAAAAAAGATTCACTAAAAATAAAATAAAAATAGATAAATTATAAATACATCTCCTAAAGTTTACTTAAAATATGATTTTTTTTTCCTTTGTAGTTTTAAAAATTATATCTCTCCTCTTAAAATTTCTAATTTCATAACAAACGGCCAGTTTCATTAATAAATCATCAAGTTAATTAACAGTTTTTAATGATGTCAGAATTTTATTTCAATTAATAATTCAAGTAATTTTATCATTGTATAAAAGAATAGTTAGGAGTTTTATTTTTTCAATGAATTCTGTAAAATAAAAAAAATTTAACAAGGGAATATTTATAATTTTTCAAACCACGGAGATCAATTCGTATTTTAAACAAAACTCATGAGATGCATTTGTAATTTATTGAACTAAAAGGTCAAAAAGTTTTTTTTTTTTTTTTTTTGGTCCTTTTTGAACTTTTTTTTCTAAATGAAAAAAAAAAAAAAAATTCAATCCATTTAGTCGAGAAGAACCAAAAGGTTCAAGATTTGAATTTTTTTTTTTAAAGTTTACTAAAGACTAAAAAAACTAAAAAAACAAACTTCAAACACGCCGACCTCGTTTGAGAATACGCTATTTTAGTAATTTTTTGACTGATAAATTACAAACACATCCCTTAAGGTTTACTTAAATTACAAATTATTTTCTGTAGTTCTAAAAATTACATTATGCCCTTTAAGATTTTAATTCATAACCAATAGGCCATTTTATTAATAAATCATTAAGTTAATTAACAGTTTTTAATAATATTAAAATTTTATTTCAATTAATAATTCAGATAATTTTATTATTGTATAGATGAAAAGTTAGAAATTTCACTTTTTTAATTAATTCTGTTAAATAAAAAATTCTGACAGGGAGGTATTTGTAATTTTCTAAATCACAGGAAGCAATTCATATTTTAAACAAATCTTAAAAAATGTATTTATAATTTATCCTTTTCATAATTATAAGTTTTTAGATCGTATTTGATTCAGTAAAATGAATTATAATATAATCAGAATGTCCATTCTTATCTTTTGTTGGCCAAAAAAATAATAAAAGCCATATCATAAATGAAATCATTATTCACCTTTATAAAATAATGATCACTTGATAGGAAGGTTAAAGAATAATTCTATTTCACTCTTTCTCACACTTCTTAACCAAATACAACATTAGATTATTAATTTAAAAGAATTAAAATAAATCGTATATCTATTGATGTGGTTTTTATAATCTCTGTAAAAAAAAGTTACACCTATTTAATTAAGTTGTCACATAATTTTTTTTAAATATCAAAAATGTCCTAATCAGTCTTTTTATACTAGTAATTAAGACAAAACAGGTGAAACTTTTTTTGTCCATCTATATTTAAAAACTTTAAAAAAAATTTAAAAAATAAGAAAATTGAATCTCACTTTTATTAAATAAGCTAAAAAAATAAAATAAGTTGTAATATAAAATGGCAATCAAACATCACTGGTCAATTTTTTAAATAAAGTTGATTGTACTATCCAAGAAGGTCATAATTAATAGAAAAATACTTTATAAACTAACAAATGTCATACAATTTTTTTTATGAACATGTGTCCTATCGAATACTAGCCATCTAACTTGAGAAGGCCCTCCATAAATATCCTCATAAACATTACGGGCTTGTTTGGTAGAGGGTTTTTTTTTTTTTAACTAAAATTCACAAAAAGATAAAATAGTTAATAAAACAAAACTCATATCAAATCCATAATCACTTTATTTTTTCTCTCATAAATATTACATCTAATTATAAAAAATCTAATTATCTTCCCAAATACAAAAAATTTTAATCTATTAAAATAGTCTAATAATAACTTTCCAAACATCCACTATGTATGTACAATATTCCTCTCAACAAAAATACATAATTTGAATATCAATTATTGAATAAAAACTGATACTTTATATCCCAAATAAATTATGAAATGCTGCATGTTGTAATACTTTTTGTACTCATCCTTTATTGATATTGTTATATTTGTATTTTGTACTTTGTTATTTATCAATAAAATATTTTTTTTGTTGATTAAAAAATAAATTATGAAATGTTCATACGCAAAAATTTAAAGAAAAAAACATAAATAATGATGCGAAACCAAAAGAGAGAGGAAAAAAAGAGTTAAAATTAAAAGTGGTATAGATGATTAAGATGAGGTTATTTTTATTTTTATTTTTTTAGATAAAAAGACGAGGGTTCTTTAAAATCTACTTTGGGCATTTTATATATTATGAGCTCGTTTGGCATAAAAAACTAAAGAGATTTTAAGTAATTATTAATAGGTCTTAATAGTTAGATTTAATTCCTATGAAGTCCTATTGAAAATAAGTCTTGGTAAAATTGTCGTTAAAATAATTTTTTTTGTGATAATTTTTTATATATGTCACTAAAAATTGATAATTAATGATTTTTTTTTTGTCATGATTTTTATAAATTGTCGTTAAAACTTACAATTAGTGACATTTTTTTATGACAAATTTTTTCTATAGGACCTATTGGACAATAAGTTCACTTATTAGAATTACACGTAAGTACCTCAAGATTTTTTGGTTAAAATAGTCACAAAAAGACAAAATAAACTTTTTAATCCAATGAGATAAAACATCACATCCAACTCATAATCATTTTATTTTTTCTCTCACGAAAGTCAAAAAAACCAAAAAAAACCTATTTCAAACAAATTTTTTTAACCCCAAACTAAAATAATCAAAAAAAAAAAAAAAATTTAAAAGTTTAAAACTCAATCAACAACTCAAACCAACCTTATGCGGATAGTGGCATAGATGATTAATGATGAAGTCACTATCAATCGCATTTCACTTTAGCTGACACTTTTTAACAACAATATTATATTTTAAAAAAAATATTCAAAAAAAAAAATTAAATAAATTACAAATACACTTTATCATATTCAATTAAAGTATAGATTGTCTCTTATAGTTTGAAAAATTATAAATACTTCCTTGTTAATATTTTTTATTTAACAGAATTAATTAAAAAAATAAAATTCATAATTATTCTCCTATATAATAATGAAATTACTTAAATTATTGATTGAAACATATTTCTAATATCATTAAAAACTGTTAATTGACTTGATGATTTATTAATAAAATGGGCAATTTGTTATGAATTTAAACACCTCAGAAAGTGAAATGTAATTTTCAAAACCATATAAAATGATTCATATTTTAATCAAACCTCAAGGGATGTATTTGTAATTTATCCAAAAAAATTAAACATCTACTCTTAATAGAGGTGTATTTCAAATTTTACTAATTTTAAATTTATATTAAATATTTATTTTAAAATTAAATTTAAAATAAATTTTTATAATCCATTATATTGTTACTTATTTAATTTACAATAATACTATAAATTTAAAAAAAAAATTATCTACAAATATTAATAAATAATTAAAATTTATACATAATATATCAATTAAATCTCATCCGCACAATTTTTACTTCTTGACCAGATTTTTCTAGATTTATCTTTAATTTAAGTTGACAATCCCAGTTGCTTCACCTGCCTTTGTTGACATCTTACGTATCATCTTATCGCTTGTCGACAAAATTGTTTGACAGTTGGCCACCACATTTATGGTATTTACGGGTGTTTGGCATATAATTAAAAAAATTATTTATTTTTATTTCTAGTGATATTTGAAAAATTATATTAAAAAAATTTACTTATAAGATCAGTCTTATGTAGATGAATATAAAAAGTTTAAAAAAATTAAAATTTTAAAATAAAAAAAAAGTTCACTAAAATAAAATAAAAAGGGATAAATTACAAATATATTTCCTAAAATTTGCTTAAAATACGTTTTTTTTTTCTTATAGTTTTAAAAATTACATCTCGAACCTTAAAGTTTCTAATTTCATAATAAATGGCAACTTTCATTAATAAATTATCAAGATAATTAACAGCTTTTAATGATATCAAAAATTTATTTCAATTAATATTTCAAATTATTTTATCATTGTATAAAATAATAGTTAGGAATTTTATGTTTTTTAATGAATTTTGTAAAATAAAAAATCCTAACAGGGGTATTTATAAATTTTTAAATCACAGAAAGTAATCTGTATTTTAAACAAATCTCAAGTAATGCATTTGTAATTTATTCAACAAAAAAGTCAAAAAGTTTTTTTGTGGACTTTTTTTTTAAATTTAAAATAATAATAATTTTTCAGTCCATTTAATCAAATAAAACCCAAAAGGCTAAAGATTTGAATTTTTTAAAAAAAGTTAACTAAAGACTGAAAAAAAAAAAAAAAAAAAAAACCCCACTTAAAAAACAAACTTCAAACGCGCACTTAAGCTACACATGCTATAGGCTGTTTTTATAATTATAAGTTTTTGATAGTTTGATTCACTAAAATAAAATGTAATATAATTAGAATGTCCTTTCTTATGTTTTGTTAACTAAAATTATATTATAAATGAAATCATTATTTATTATTATAAAATAATGATCATTTTATAAGAAGGTTAAATAATAATTCTATTTCACTATTTCTCATACTTGTTAACCAAATACACATTAGATTATTAGTTTAAAAAAATTAAAATAAATGATAAATCTATTTGATGTAGTTTTTTATAATCTCTGGAAAAAAAAAAGAAAAAAAAAGCTGATTAGCACTTGTTTGGGAAGAAGGGTTGGGTTTGGTTAGATTTGGGGTTATTTTAGTCGCAAAAAGGTAAAATAAGCTTTTTAACCCGATAAAATAAAACATCACATCCAATCCATAATCATTACATTCTTTCTTTACAAAAAATTTTAAAAAAGTCAAAAAATCCTTTTCAAACGAGACTGTTAGGTTAAAATAGCTAAAAATCAAAAAATCAAAATGCCAACCTACTTTCCAAACGAACATTTAATTAAGTTGTCACATGTTTTTTTTTTTTTTTTTTAAGTATCGAAAATGTCCTCATCAGACGAAAGAGATGAAACTTTTTTTGTCCATATATGTTTAAAAATTTTAAATAAACTAAAAAAAAATAAGAAAATTGAATCTCACTTTTATTAAATAAGCTAAAACATTTCAAATAAGTTGTAATATAAAATGGCAATCAAACATTACTAGTCAATTTTTTTTTATAAATAAAGTTGACTGTACTATCCAAGAAGATCATAATTAATAGAAAAATACTATACAAATTAACAAATGTTATAAACTTTTTTTTATTAACATTTTAAGAAGTGGGTTAAAAGTCACTTCCTAACTTTTAACTCATTTTGAATCATATCATCTCTCATATTTTTATACGTTTTAAAAAAAAAAAATTTAAAAAGTCAACTTTTAATCATCTTCTTAAAACAATCCAAAATAATTTCAAAACGTGAAACCAAACTCATTTTAATAATGTGATAGTTGGCACGCAGCACTCAAATAAGATAAGATTATCATATATATATATATATATTATATTTGTAATCCCATAGTTTTTTTATATGTGTTAATAGAATGTTTTTTTAAGGTTTGTGCAGCTTAGAAACATGGTATTTTATGGCATTGATTCTATTCGCTGGATATCTAAAGAATGCAGAAGTTAATGTGGATGCCTTGTCAATATGGTGAGTTTGCTTCATTTTCCCATCTTCACTCACACCCATTTTATGAACCACCACCAAACACCAATAATAATGCACATTTATGAGTAATGTTAGATAATCAAGATTGAAAAAACAAAAGCAAAAAAACAAAAACAAACTAGAAGAATCCAGATCATTGGTTCTTCTCTATTCTCTTAGATTTTATTTTTTATTAATTTACTTTTGTTGATACCATATGAACCAATCAGATTTAAGGAAATATAGAATATAAGTGATACGTGATCTTCATATGAAAAATCCCGTTTGGCAATAGGTTTATTTAATTAAAAAATTATTTAAAAAGTTTAAAAAAATTAAAGTCATACAAAAAATTTAAGATTTTTTTTTTTTTAAATCCCTGCTATTAAAATTTTACAAGATAACGGACATTTATTTTCATAGTGGTTGAGATCTCTTAATATTTTTTCAAAGAAATTTCAAAACACAAATAAATTTCAGACAAATTTTTATATGTTTTGAAATTTCTTTGGATTGAAATTTCTCTAGTTTGCTCACAAATTTATTTATGTTTTGACCAATTTTCTTTAGTTTGATCACAATTTTTCCGTGTTTTGGCCAAACCAAAAAAAATTGAGCTACAAAATTGATGATGAATTATTGGAAGATCTTCTAGCATCCACAGATTAACTGAGTCGACTGTGAGTTCATTGTTTTAAAAAGTCAAATTACTTTTTTTATATGTTGATAACAAAAGTGTTCTACTTGCTGCTATTAATTGATGCATAAGTCTTTAGATTTCTTTTCATCAAATGGCTTTGACTCGAATTTTTTTCTTAGAGTGCATGTTTGTGTATATATTTTGTAGAGTGAAGAGAGAGAAAGAGCTGATGAGAATGTAGTTGAAGAATTTTTACTTCGACTCTTTCCGCAATAAAGGCTCAAATAAACCTAAATTCTACACACACACACATAACACACATAGCTTCGAACTAAAAAAAAGTCAAAAAGTCTCTAAATCAATACTTTATATTAAAATAAATAAATAAATAACGGAAATCGTGGGCTTTCACAATGACAGTGTAGCACAGTCTACCACTGTCACCATTGACAAGTTGTCCCATTATTGGTAAATGACGATTTTGTCCCTTTATATTAATTTTGAAAAATGTGAGGTTAGGGATAAATCTGTCATTTTAACTTTAAAACATCATTTTAACAAATTTTTCAATATAACAACTCAAATAAAAATTCATCTCATTTTTCAAACACAAAAATTAAAATAACCAAAAAATCAAAAAGCCTCTAAAATAGCCACTTCCCAAACACCCACATAGAGTGAGAGGTAGTGAGAGAGAGGAAGGGAAAAGGGAGGACCTTCGTCGTCCATGAGGATTTCGTGGAGAATATCACTTTCGTCGAGGAGAATCTCGTTGGAGGATATCGCTTTCGTCGAGGAAAATCTCGCCGCCTTCTTCTTGATGTTTATCATCGTCATCATGAGAGCTCATATTGTGGATGAGGGACCTTAGGTTACAAAAAATAAATATTGTGGACCTCTCCCATTACTAAAAGTTAGAGAGGGATGTTAGACTAAATTTTTCAAAATTTAAATTCTCTCTATTTTTACATTTTTTTAATAAAAAATAAAAAATAAATTATCTCCAAGCACTTCAGTTTTTTCACCTCATATTTTAAATTCTTATTATTTATTAAATTCTTAACTTTATTCTAATTTTAATTTAATTATGTTTTAGATCAGAATCAATCCTAAATAATTAATTATTATTATAATTCCTAAACTTTTTAATCTAATTTTAATTTTATTTTATTTTAAATCAAAATTAATCCTAAATTCTTAACTACTTAATATAATTCCTAACATATAATCTAATATTAATTTAATTATATATTTGAGATCAATTTTTAATATATTTATTTATACTTTTATTTAATTATATTTTAAATCAATCCTTACTTATATTTTATATTTTAGATCAATCCTTAATTATATTTTAATTAACATATTAATCTAATTTTAGGTTTAGAGAAAATATTGCCTTTTTATTGTATTAATTTCACTTATTTTCAAAAATCCAAACCCATTCTAAAAATAGTGTGTGTGATACACATTTCATTAGTTTTGAAGAAAAAAACTAATGGTAGCACTTTAGTCTAAAACCATATGGGAGCTTCTAACTATATTTGAACCATTTTTTTTAAAATTTTTGATAGGCGAAATTCTTAATTATTAAATTAGCACCTATAGAAATTGCCTTCTAATTCAACTCCGTTGAACACATGACCTCCTCCTAGAGACTAAACCCTTGAGAGAGTATAGTGGCCAACTTTGAACTATAAGAAGGTAAAGTGCTCCAATCCAAATCAAGAGAGGGTTAAATGAATTTAACCCAAAATTTAATTTTCCTAATTCTGTTCCACAACAAGAATGGCATATTTGATAATGTTAGTATTTATAATTTTTTATTTATATTTACAAAAAAAATTAAAAATATTAAATTAAATGGGCATTCAAGTCATAAGTCAATTGAAGTAAAAAAAAAAAAGAAAAAAGAAAAAGTTACAAGTCAATTTCTTAATCTTTTGGGCCATTAGCCCCAAGTCCTAATCTCTTTAGGTCAAAATGACACAATTTGTTCAAAACGACAACTATCTGTTGAAATTAACCTATCTGTCTATCTCTTCAAATCATCTTTTCTCTTAAAATCACCCAATTTGTCTACTTGTTGAAATTCATCGAGCTTATTTTTCTATTTGTAGAAATTTACCAAACTACCTATCTGTTGACATATGACACATGTCACTCATTCAATATCATATCTGTTGAATATCTCATATTTTTCTACCTTACCACCACTACGTGCTGCCGTCGGTTGCTAGCTGTGGTTGCAGGCGACTTTTCTAGCCAATTTTCTACAATTTTCTAGCTATGGTGAAAATTCTCGGTGACTTTCTGGCATATTCTTATCACCAAATAATATGTTACATTGGATCTAATATTTTATACCCTCTTTAAATTGAAATTTTCACCAATTTTCTTAAATGAAATCTCATTTTACGTTTATTTTTCATTTTTAAGAACTTGGAAGCATTTTAAAATTTTTCTTAAATTCTTATAATCACAAAAAGTAAATAAATAAATAAAAATTGTGGCCTCCTCCAACAATTACCTCCGAAGCACTACTCTAGTGACCAGGCAAACACCTCTGACTACCATCACCTTCGACTACCTTAAGACCGTTGACAATTACTTTTGACCATGACCTCCCACCCTTAGCCATAACTCACTCAAATAAATTTTCAAAAGACATGTATATACCACATAAATTTTTTATTTTCAATTTACTACAAATAAATAAACATAGGTTTTACAATACATCAATTCAATTGCAACTACACAATTCACTTCTGTATTGCTAATTATTACATTATGCCATTGGTTTTGCAGCATGAACATATTGGGCTGGACAGTCATGGTAGCTATTGGGTTCAATGCAGCCATAAGGTTAAAAACAAACCCTCCATAGAATTTTAACTAAGAAAACAAACATTGAGAAAAAATGATCACTTAAAAGTTTTGGCTCTCAAGCAAAATTTTGAAATTAATGTGCAGTGTTGAGGGTGTCAAATGAACTCGGGCAGCGCATCCAAGGACCGCGAAATTCTCTGTGGGGTGGCCACCGTGACATCATTTGTGCTCGGCCTCATCATGGCACTGGTATTGATCATTGCCCGAAATCAATACCCGGACTTGTTTTCAGATAGCAGAGAAGTCATACAGATTGTGTATCAGCTCACACCATTGTTAGCAATATGCATTGTCATTGACAGTGTACAACCTACTCTCTCAGGTATAGTATACAATCATTATTTTGTAATTTTTATTATTTTTTTTTTTTGTCTATTCAACGGATTAATCACTGATGCTGGCGATGGTATTGTTTGCAGGGTGGCCATCGGAGCAGGGTGGCAAGCTTATGTTGCCTACGTGAACATAGCATGCTACTATTTTCTTGGCATTCCTCTAGGTCTGGTGCTGGGCTACCCATTCAACATGGGTGTAACGGTAAAATCTCCTTGTTTATGTGTCTTAGTCCTCGTTTGGTAAACATTTTGGAGCTAAAAAAAGCACAAAAAGACAAAATAGTCACATTCAAATCATAATCATTATATTTTTTTCTCACAAAAGTTAAAACAGCCCCCAAACGAGACTAAAAAGTCCCAATACAAAAAAATTGACTACCGTAGCCAATGCCAAACGAAGCTTTAATGTAGCTTGAGACTATATTTAGATCATGAATTTGGTTAAGGATTTGAAAAGAAAAAGAGAAAAGGCAGGGAAACATAGTCTCAAGCTACATTGTGTTTATCCCTGCATTTTGTCTTTTTCATTCCAAATCTTTATCCAAACCCATGATCCAAACAGAACTTAAGAGTGATCTAATCCAAATACTCAAATCAGTCATAAAGTTGAGCAATGTTTTTACACATCAGTGATTAAATTTGAGTACTAAATTAAGTGCTGTCAATACATCTAGTTTAATAAGCCCGCACATATCAACAAAAGATATCCAAAATTTGGCACCCAATATAGGAATGTAAAAGTTGGCTATGTCACTGAAGAGCAAATTCAAAGATGCACACAGCTAAACAGGAGAAGAAAAAAAATGAGACGTCAATTGTTATTCAGCTAGGAGTAATGCTATGTAAAAGATGATAGTCTGTAATTGAAAGAGTTTGTGAATCATTTTCTTCTTTTCTCTTATAATTTTGCAGGGGATTTGGGATGGAATGCTGTCAGGAACAATTTTACAAACATGCATCCTGTTGTGGATGATATATAGAACCAATTGGAACAAAGAGGTAAACAACTGTAGATTATCATTTGTAGATTCTCTATACAAAGATGCAACCAATTCTTTCTAGTTAATAATTTAATAAAGAAAGACTAATATAAATATTTTTCCAATGATGATGATAAAATGAATGCAGGCATCCATCGGGGAGAAAGAATAAAAGAATGGAGAGGGAAGGCAGATAGCAAAGAAAATGATGAAGAGCAAGAGATAATAAGACGAGGAATGTGCATGAATCAAGCCACTAATATTATTGGGAAAAATTCAACTATAAAATGAAAAAAACCTTTTTCCTCATCCAAAAGTTTTGGCCTTCTGGTGAGCAGTGTTGGTTATTTGACTCACAGCCTTGGGCATAAGTGGTGTGTTACTTGTTTGTGTGAGAAATAAAAGAAAGAAGCATAGCTCTAATAGGGAATAAAAATAACTATAAGAATTATGTGGATCCAGGCACTGTCACGTGATGTAATTATGGATTATCAAGTATATGACAGTTGTCAAATTCTTATCAAACACTGCATTAGTGTTTCATGTTATGCAAAACTTATCAAGAGATGAAATCTTATCGATATAGAAGTCCTAAATAACTAGAGATTGTTTGGGATAAGACTTCTGGAGTATTTAAACTACTTGTTAGGTAAGTCCATAGATATTATAAATAGCAGCACCTCCATGGGTTGAGGTACGCAATTTCTTTCGATGAATTTTTCCATTAAATATTTTAATAATATTGGAGGAATGACTTGGGCATCAGAGGGCCCCCGGCTACGGCTGGGGGTGTTTTGTCTTGCAGATTGCGATCGCGTGGTGGCACTGATCATCTTCTTCGTTGGATTTCCTCATCATCAAATACGGTTTTTTCTTTTTATATCTATACAATTGGCACCATCTGTGGGAAGGGACATAATTCAATGAAGAAGATTACATTGTTCTTGATGTTTTGTTATGCAATTAGAGCATCTCCAAGGGGATAGTTAAACAAGGCTTGTTAGGTATTTTAGCTAATGTAAGTCTAATTTGAGCTCCAATGGGCTAGCTATTGGACTAGCTACTTTACCATCCTATTTTTTTTGGTGGCTACAATTGAAGAGCCCTAGAGGCTCTCCAAATAATTATGTATGTATATATTTTAGATTTTTGTATATTTATGTCTTGGATTTTGGATTTTATATATATATATATATGTGTGTGTGTGTGTGTGTGTAATTTTATATGTTCTTTCAATTTTGTTTGATGAATTACGGAATAACTTATTTTGTATTTTGTATTTTGTATTTTGTATTTTTTTTTCCTCATTCTACAGGTTTTTTATGTTTGTATGAGCAAATTTATTATTATTGCAATTTATATAGTAAAATATTAGCAATTAGTATTTTTTTATTTTAAAAATTAATTAAGTTAGTTTAAATGATTAGCTAAAATAAAGAGCGTGGTTGGAGAACACAATAGCTAAAGTAATTAGGTAAAATAAAGAGTGTACTTTTTTTGTACTTTAGCTAGTGAAAAGTAGAGAGTGTGGTTGGAGTTGCTCTTAGTTATTCAAAATTGCAATATCTGATGCTGGAATAAAAAAACAAAACAAAAGTAATATTCTTGCATTGTTACTGGCGTGTATCAAGATTTGTTATGTGTAGAACCATTTGGACAGCAAGCTCTTAGGTAGGTCTGTTTGTTCGATAACTAGAGTTGGAACTATCCGCGTCACCGTCACGGAGCATAAAATCCAGTTATTGAGCACAAAACCATCGCTTGAGGCATCTCTAACATGCCTTTCAAAGAGCGTATTTTACGGATGATTCACAGCACTGACCACAACAAGGTAAGATCATCAAACTATTTTATGATAATTTTGATTGGGAATTATTTATTCATTGGTGCATTATAATGCTTTTGGAGAACAAGATAATAAGCCTTCCTAAGTAATAAAAGCTTTTCACAGGCCATACTCATTACCTATTTCAATCAAGCAACGACGGTATTTTAAAGCTCAAGTATTAGAAGCATTGTTTGGTGAATTCTTTTCAGCCTTGTCTCATGTACGAGAGTACTTTTAATTCTAATTCGGCCATATTATTTGTTGTGCCGAATCTTCGTTATCTATGAAGATATAATTATCAATTATGGATTTTATGCACTATTATTTTGATCATGAAGATATGGAAGATCAATTATATCGAATTTTTATTATCTGCCGCATATGGGTTTTATGCATTATTATTCTAAGCATAGAGATATTTTTATCGTATATTATGTCGGACCTTTATTATTCACAGAACATGAATTTTTATACCGTCCATGGATGGAGACCATTATTTTGGTCAAATATGCTGAGATGGAGTCTGCATTTTGTGGGTCACAGAGGCAGGATGAATTACGATACCCCTTGGTTAAAATTTTTTATCTCTTTGCCGAGCTAATTTTGGCAAGAAGTAGGTTGGCATGTTTGACCAATTTTGAAAATCTTTGCCGAACAAGATTTTGCTCAGCAAAAAACAAGTTGGTGTTTTTGTAGTTTCTAACTTGGCTAGACACTCTTTGCAATAAGTCCTGGCTAGATTAAGCATTTTCGAAATAACTCCTATCGAGGCTAGGCATTTTTGGAATAAGTCTTAACGAGGTTAGGCATTCTTGAGATAAGTCCCAGCAAGACTAGGCATTTTCGGAATAAATCCTAACGAGATTAGGCATTCTTGGAAATAAGTCCTAGCAGACTAGGCATTTTGGAATAAGTCCTAACGAGTTAGGCATTCTTGAATAAGTCCTAGCAAGGTTAGGCACTTTCGAAATAAGTCCTAACGAGGTTAGGCATTCTTGGAATAAATTTTAGTAGGGTTAGGCATTTTCGGAATAAGTCCTAGGCAATATTACACGGTTACTTTTATCGGATTAATAACATCAAGCTTCCACTCTTTCCTGGGCTCAAAGAGAATGAAAGCTTGGGGCAATTTAGAGGGAATAAAAATAACCACAAGAATTATATGGGTCCAGGCACTGCCACGTAATGTAATTATGGATTATCAAGTGTATGACAGTTGTCAAATTCTTATCAAACACTGCATCTGTGTTTTATGTTATGCAAAACTCATCAAGAGATGAAATCTTATCGATATAGAAGTCCTAAACAACCAGAGATTATTTGGAACAAGACTTCTGAAGTATTCAAACTACTTGTTAGGTAAGTCAATAGATATTATAAATAGGTAGCACCCCAAGGATTGAGGTACGCAATTTTTTTCTATGAATTTGTCCATTAAATATTTTGATAATATTGGAGGACTGACTTGGGCGTCAGAGGGCCCCTAGCTACGGCTGGGGGTGTTTTGTCTTGTAGATAGCGATCGCATGGTGACACTGATCATCTTATTTGTTAGATTTCTTTATCATCAAATATGATTTTTTTTTTTTTTTTATGTCCATACAATACCGATCATCCAAAATGAAAGCCAAGTATAAATTAATGTGATCGTGTATGTAACAATCAGTACAAATATTATTTTTAAATTTTTTCCATTGAAAATGGCTAAAAGAGTTGTGTGTTTTGAAGGCTTGGAAAGATTCTATGGCCATACTTCTAGGAAAGGACAATCCTATCTATCTATGAGTTCACCAAAACAACCCAAATGAAAAATCTTATTTGATTGTGTTGGTAGACAGTACCACTCGACTATTCTAAAAATAAGTTCGTGGGCACGATAATATAAAAGACATAAGCGAAGTGTTTTTATCACTAATTGATTTCTAAAAAAATAGTGAAACTTGATCGACAAATAGTATCATAATTAAATTGTCATGGATTCTAGTGGTATTTTACCTCTTTCATGGTTTAAGACAACTCTAATAATCATATCAAAGGTTGTAAATTATAAGATTTTTTTTTCTTAAATTTATATTTTTTTTTCATAATTTTCATTGTTTTCATCGTTTAAGACAATCATATCTATCCATGAGTTAATGAAGACTGAGTTAGTGATTTCAAAGCGATACTTGGTGAAATCTTCACAACATTTTGGTGAGATAAAGGTATCCGAGATAACACAGGTATCCGAGATCACACTTATACCCGAGATGACATGATCCGAGATGATGGTTTTATATGAGATGTTAACCTATTCCTTACATTGATATCGGACAGAGTCTTGGCCTTCTTGATAGGCCTTGGCATCCATTCCTTGCTAGTTAGTGCCTCTGCTAGTTTCTTCTCAACTTCAGCTTTATTTTCAATGGCCTCGGCTTTGGCAACAGTAACTTAGTCCTTTTCTTCGTGTTCTTTTCTTCTGAGATGTTGAGTTGTTGGAGGCATAAGCATGTTGAATTGACTATAAGAAAGTGGAGTGGATTGCACAGTTATGACATCAGGGATGTCAACAAGAAGGTCTTGTACGACAAGAGTTCGGCGAGACATGTCGTCGTTGGTTACGACGATGGTTACTCGTTAGTATAAAACAAATAGAGCGATTAGAGGTTTGTCAAGGTCATAGGCTAGGAGCTTAGGACCTTGGTGTTTCTTGCTCCTAGTTCTGGCAACAGGATTATCGCTATATCGACATTTGTACTGCCATTAAAATAGTGGGTTGATGCGTGGAGCAGCTAATGAATTGCTTGGCTGCTAGTCTGGTTCAGCTGGTAAAGTTTGAACCTTGGCCACGAACAAAGTATTCATAGTAATGAAAGCTTCAAGAACAACGATGATGGTTTGTACAAGCAAAAAGAGAGAGTCTAGGGACACAGATAGAGACGATATGGGAAAGTGAAAAGGTTTTGTTGGAATTGGAAAAAAATGGCAAAAAGTTATGATTTCGAGTCCTTGGGCAACGTGCCCATGCTGACGTCAGGTGGCGAGGGGTAGAACTGATGCGATACAATGGGGATGTGATTGGTACGCTCCAATCTAATGATGATCTTGATTGAGAAATGTGATCTCCGTTGAGATATTGATCTCGGTAGAGATGATGATCTCGATTGAGATGGTGATATCGGTTGAGGTGGTGATCTTTGTTGACATGATGATTTCAGTTGAGATGTTGATCTTAGTTGAGATGTTGAATTTGGATGGGGGCAGAACTTGTTTATTCTTGGCTTCTTAATGGATTAGCGAGATGGCGTGGACTGAACCGAAATGACATTGGCAAACCGGCAAGCAAGTGTTCTGCGATTGCAGGCTTGCATCGCATTTCCACAGCTATTGTAGCAACGATAACTCCTGGACTGAGTAAGAAAGCCGATAGGGCAATGGGTGGATTGGATGGGTCTGATGTCGATACGTCCGGACCTCAGTGCAGTCGGCTACGAGTTCTGCCGACAGGAGCTTTTGGAGGTCAGCAACGTCGTTGGCATTAGGACAGTGGAATAAGATGGGCTGGAGTAGAAGTGGATGGCTCGTTTGCTGGATCTGATGTTGATCCTTTATCTGTCCGTAGCGAGGAAGTAGCTGGTTGAGTGGATGTTAATGTCTTACTCTTTCTTGGAACGTCGGGGAGCGGAGACCGGTATGTCGGCACGTAATTCAACAGGATGGGGGCCTTGCATTTTTCGATTCGTAGACCCAGAAGCCAGATAAGATCTCGGCTTGGGATATACTCTTGGCGGAAGTTCTTTGATGGCTAGGGAAGAACTACAGAAATAATGAGAAAACATTAGTACATTTAAAAGAAATAAACTACTAAGTGTTAACAGAAATAGAACTATGGGGTGACTAAAGTTCTTACCCTCGTTTTTCCTAAAAACTCCTCAGCGTAGAGAGTAGATATGAAGATCGTCGTCTGGTGCGAATTCCCAATTGCCTAAGACAATCAAGTAGTCATCTCCAGCTCCCTTATTGGAGTCAGGGAGGTCGGCTATGAGTTTGTATTTTGTGGATCTGGGTTTAAGGTAGTATATATAACCACTCTTTCACTTGAGGCCACACATGGTATAGTAGTATTGGAGGTCTGACAGTGTGATCCTAACGTTTTCTCGGCATGCTAGCTCGACAACGCCGCTGATGACCCTAAAGGTGTTTACTACAAGCTACATAGGGTTGAGTTTGCAGTAGTGAAGGACTTCCCTAAAAAAGATGTCAAGGGGGAATCAAACCCCACCCTCGATAATGGACAGAACAGGAAAAGGGTAGAAAGTCTCCCCAGGCATCATAGAGTCTTCCTTCCTAACCAACCTAAGTTGAACGTCGGTTGGAATGGAGAACTCCTAGCAGAAGTACTCTAGTTTGCTAGGGGTATTATCACGACCCAAACCCGAACCTATAGGTTTAGCGTCGTAACCGGCCAGTAATCCGTAGATTACCTACGGCCTCAAAGACAAAATTTCAAAATATTTAAATAATATCGAGGCCTGAAGCAGAAGCAAAACAAAAATAATAATGTTCATTGAGCTGTGCGTACATGATTAACTGTAGTAATTAAAACATTCTTAACACATTTTCATATACATGTACGAAGACATATTTTATATCTCACACACTACATAAAGGACTTTCAACAAAATACAAAGTTTAACCAAAGCTTGACAAAATAAAACGAAGCCTCTACACAGAGGCACTTCTTGGGTGGCTTGACAAAAAGGTGGACCCCAAGGCAAACTCTAATGTTGATCCTCCAATTGTTCACCTACACATATATATAAAGAGTGAGCTAACACCTAGTAAATAATACCAAAGTAAAGAGGTTATATGAATGAGATTCTTAATTAAGTAATTCTTATTTATACATAATACATGTAAATCCAAATCAAAACGACCTCAAGTCCAATCTATCATGCTCAAGGCGTATTAGAGGGGCAAAACGACCTCGGGTCCAAAGTACTCATTCATATAGAACGACCTCAGGTCCAAAATACTTGTTCAATGATATTACAGAACGGCCTCTGGCCCAATCATAACACAGAACGGCCTTGGGCCCAATCACATTACAGAACGACCTCAGGTCCATCATTTCCATATTCATGTCTATGTATATATTCATATTCGTGATCATGATCACATTCGTATTCAAACGACCTTAGGCCCATTTCGTGTCCTTGACACACATATCAGACGGCCATTTCATATACATACAGAACGACCTTTGGTCTATGTAATCAAATATACAGAACGGCCTTTAGGCCCACTTCATATTCATTCAGATGATTTCATACTTATCAATTTCATTACAGAGTCTTGCACAATCAAACGAATAAAATGCTCATTCATAATTCGAATTCACAAGTCCAGAAAACTTACACATGAGTTGCATTTGGAAAATAATATACATGGAAATATCTTTACTAAAGTATTGCTCACAGTGTTCAGATGGCTGGTTCACCCTTGTAGTTGACCCTGACCCTACACAATTCATAACACACATAGAAATCGGATCACAATACAATTCATTCCATTCTTTAATTCATTTAATTCTCTTAGGCTCTCTCTCTAGCCCTTTAGTTCATTTATAATGCTCAATGCATGCCTGAGAGTGATTAGGAGTGAAAGAGAACGGAAATCGAAACATGAAACAGCTTTTCAAAATTTTCTAAAATAGAGCTCTTCGCTCGAGCGCAACATTGATCGCTCGAGTGGGCCCCTTAGTCTACAAAAATACTGGTTGCTTGCATTCTACGCTCAAGTGATGAAGTCGATTTATGGGTTTTCTAGAATGTTGTTTGAGCTTCAAAACATAACTTTAAATGATACACTTACATGTTTTGTTCTATATGTCAACCATATAACTTCTAACATGATATAATACCAATTCTACAAGATTTGAAGCTCAAATCTCCAAGGATTCATCATACAAGCCCCAAATTATTTCAAATTCATTTCCATAACTTCAAAACTCATGCACATAAATTCTATATTTTCATGGATTGTGCATGCATGTGAAATGTAGACTCTAATTTCATCTCAAATGGTAGAAATGACACTCAAATTCATGAGATTCAACAAAATTATGTATGCATGTGTGATTTGGTGCCAAATTTTCCATGTTTCAAAAATCATCTTTCTTTATTTTATAAAACATAAATTAAAGCTATAAAGCCCTTTCAAAAATATTTGCATGTATGAAATTTAAATCAAAATCAAACTAATTTTTTATTCTCAAATATAAATTATTACTTATTTTCATATTCATCCAAATTTAAATTTAATTCATGTTCTTCATATCAAGCCCAATTCCAAACCCACAAATTCTAAAATATGAATTGAACTTTCAAAATAATTTCAAGACTTGGGTTCATACATGGCTTGTCTAAAAACATACAAACTCATAATTTGCCAAAGCTTAGTTCTTATTTCATCAAAACATGAAATCAATTCTAAGAAATCTCTGATGCATGTAAATATAGACTCAAATACTCATAGAATTCCCTCATGCATATAACAATGGAACTTGATTTCATGCAAGATTATAAAAATCAAACTCAAAATAATAAATTTCTAAATTTAACTTTTATAGCTTGAACCTAATTTCATTTCTTCATCTCCTTACTAATTTCTTTCTAATTATATGAAATTGAACTCACTCATTTCTTAATTTCAGCTGTTAAGTAAAATACCTACAAGATTTAAACTTTAATTTCTTACCTAGAGCTTTGGATGGTTGAATTCTTCAGTTTACTTGTTCCAATTTTCTAGCACAAAACTTGAGCTCTTTTTCTTCTTCAACTATCTAATTTCCTTCTAATTCCATAAATATAATTCCAAACCCTTCTCAATCTCAAGTATAATAAGGAGATTCTATATAAATCAAGCATAAATCTTATACCTTAAACTTTAATTTCAGCAAATTGGGTTGATTTTCCTTTAATTCCCTTGTTCTTCCTTCAACTTCCATCACAAAGTGGGTTTCTCTCTACACACCTTGAGCTCTCAACCGCACTCTCTTTCTAAGCTTCTTCCAATAGAAATGAGAGACTCAAGAATGAGCTCCCTCTCTTCTTCGACTCACATATAACGCACTTCACTTCATATTAATGTCCCATGTGTGCACACACTTGCACCTCTTCTTTGAGCTCCAACACAACAATGACATGCACAACACACACACACCCACATACACCCTCAAATTTTGGACCACTCAATTTATGATTAAAATTAACTTAATTAGGAAACACTTGATCTTAATACATCTTGATCAGCACATAACTTAATTAATCATAACTAATCACAAATCCCACATAATTTAATCAGTCTAATTTGACTTCCATTATAGCCCAAAATTAATTATATTTAAATTTATCATTCTAAATCAGATTTTTAATCAAACTCCCAAAAGGCTCCAAATATTAAATAAACTTATTTCCATCCTCAATTTGGTTTCTTAAATCATTAAGGCCTTCAATTTTAGATTAAACTTCAAAATCTTCGCCAATAAATTACATACTCAATTGAATACCTTAATTGAATACCTCATAAATAAATTTAATCCATAATAACCACATCCCAATTCTCATAACTTAATTAACTCCAATTCGGACCCAATTAATCAAATCCTAATTTTATAAATCTGAATCGAATATTTAATTAAACTCTCATACAGTCCGATACTCGAAATTAAAATAATTCAATTTACCAATTATACTCTCTTGAGCCATTTAGGCTTTCAATTTCAAATTCCAAAATAAATCCTTATTAAATCAAATACGAATCAGACTTCAAAATTCTCATAAATCCCAAATTACCTTAGATAACAACCAATTAGAATCCAAATCTCCTTAATCAATTAAATATAAAATCTTTTACGTGATGTGGTTGGCTTAATCTAAGGCTTATGCTAATTAAACTCGATTAATTCATACAAATCAAAATTTTATCAAATTTCACCGCAAGCTCTAAAAATCATGCTAAACACAGATATAAAGTCGTTTTGGTTTCTAGCACCTCTAAGGCTATAAATTCTCAGTTCAAAGCCCCAATTGCAATAGATTTTCTACACTCAACAGATATAAATTCATAATCACGTAAAGCACATAATTAAATATGCAAATTCATATCAAACACATAACCATATGCATAATTAAGTAAATTACGGATTAGGTCATCACAGGTATTTACCCTCCACTTGAACATACCCATGATATCAGCTAGGCTGATAAAGGTAAGGTTTATTATTAAAAGTGTTTTATGTGGGTTCTTTAGACCTCGGCAAAACCCTAACGAAGCACTAGGGCAATGGTTCTGAAAATCTAAGGGGAAGTTGATTTCAATTTCCCTAAGGAAACTATTTCTAGCAAATCCCAAACCTAGTTCTATGGAAGAACAAGATGCAAAGGCAAGAATCTGGAAAACAGACACAAAAACAAAAGAAAAAAAACAAAAGATTTCAAATCACCATTTCAGTGACGGTGTGTAAAGCAGTGGTGCGCAATCAAAAACACAATCGAAGCAAGAAATAGTGATTCAAGATCCATCCACAAATACAGATTCAAGAACAAAAATGGGTTTATAATGCCAGAAACATGAAAGATAGAGTGTGAGACGAAGTTTTCAGAGCATGGAAGCAAATGTGATACGAATAAAAGACAATAAAACTTAAAACATAGAGAACTGAAATTAAAGACTTACAGATTGGAGACGAGGAGACGGACTCGAAGTTGAGTTCACCAGAGTCAGATGATGCCTTTGATCAGAACAGAGTGGCAGAAAGCTTGCCAGAAATGAGGAACGAAGCAGTTGCATGGAGCTTCAAGAAATGACAATGGTGGTTTGAGAGAGAAAATTCAAAGAGAGAGAGTATGAGAAATTGCATTTGCAAAAGTGAGAGGAAGAGAGAGAGAGAGAGAAGAGAGAGAGAGAGAGAGTTTTGTCAAAAACTAAAGAGGCGGCAAAATGTAATGAAAGCGCCTTGGACGACATGCTTGTCAGGCGGCGGGGCAGAAACAATGCGACCTGATAAGCGCGTGTCAAGTACGAACCAATGAGAATGGAACACGTGGAAGAAATGGTTGAATTGACTGTGCGTGATAGCTCATGCGCAGTTGAAACTCTTATAATTCTTGAAATAATGAGGCAATAACCTCGACTAGGGACACAATCTCGGATGGGATGCTAGTCTTGGTTCTTGATCCTTGATAAAGTGGGTGACTAACTCCTGATTACCTAAAGCCGACAAGTCATGATCTCGGTTAGAGTAATAAGTGCTTTTTGAGACGGCATGTTATTTGGACAGATTATGTAAGTTCCATCACCTCAGGTTGCCGAGGTAATAGAACCTAGGGGCAGTTGTGGGGAAATATTTTGTGAGTGACAGCACGTGGCTAAGGTGGCGCCGAAGTGTCAGCCGAGGTGCCACATGGCCTGGTCAGGCTTGCCGAGATAATCTCAACTAGGCCGAGGTTATCTGTGGAGATGCCGGAATCTGAGATAAGCAGATAAGGGACAAGAATCCTAGACGAAAGATAGTTCTAGCTTAGATAAGGATAAAGCTCTTAGGGAGGTTATCCCTATCTAGTTGAGAGTCCGAGATAAGCATTATGTGCTTGAGTCCTATGAAGTGAGGCTTCTAGGGAATTTGGGCACTAATGGCTATAAAAGATAGGCACTCCCATGGGTCTCAGAGATGTGTGATATACTGAGAGTAGTGACTTGAAAGTTATACTCTGATTTAATATCTTTGAGAGATTACTGACTTGATCGTCAGAGTGCCCCCGAGTGGTGAACCACCACGGTATTCTCATCTTCTTGTTACAGGTTGTTGTGCTTAATCTATTCTACTGGTGCTCTTCAGCTGAATTTCTCTGTTTAGTTATGTGGTCAAAAATCAACACCCACAATAATAAAATATATATATGTGTGTGTCCATAACTAGTGTTCATACTCATATTCTATTTTAGATACATACAATAACTAAAAAAATCACTCCTCAAACCAATCCTATTAAGTCACTAACGTAATAAATCTAAAATAAAATAAGATTTGAAATTGCTCTCAATAGAAACTAAAATGAGAATACAAATTAATGGAGCCTTCATAAAATATTTACAAAGTTAAGAAATTTTTTTATAACTCTAATGCTTAAAATTGATAAAATTTACTACTAATCTATTTTTTTTTTTTTTTTTAGAAACATGGACTTGATTATAAAATGTATAACTTTATCAAAAAATATTGTGACATTAATAATAAAATGTATAACCTTATCACAAATTGGCATAATAAAAAATATCGTAATCAAATCATAAACTTTTGCAACATCAATTACAAAATTTTAGACATTTTTTTACGTCAATTTATAACGAGATTGAGCATTTTATAGTTAATATTATGAAATTTTATAATAAAATTATACATTTTTATAATAAGATACATATAATATACACTCCTTAAAGAGGTGTACACCATAAGATTTTCCAACCATACCATTCAATTCTTTAGTGAGTGATATATTTTATCTTACTATCTTTTAAATAACTTTTTCTCTTTAGATGAAATTCATTATGAATTGTGGGATCCATTAAATTTACATAATTAAGGCAAGTAAAATTGTAGATGAAATCATTAAATAATAAAAGGAGAAATCAAATATGATATATAAATATAATCATTGTAGCATTACTAATCAAATTATATGGAATTTATAATATTAATAATTCACTTAACTGAGAAAAGTTTCTCACATTTTACTTAAAATGAGATTGTGGGTAGAAATTGAATTGGTGTAGGTAAGTTCTATTTATAGAATGAATGACAAATTACACATGTAGTCCATATACTTTGATTTTGTATAATCTTGGTCCTTATAATTTTAATTAACATTAATTATGAATTTATAATTGTCTTAATTTGATCAAATTGACTACAATTCTCATCATTTTTTAATGGAAAATGTGCACAAAAGCAGCATATGTATCATGTTTTTAGGGGCACTTATGAATTTGATCAACTCAATGAATTAAACTTAACTAAGTCAGTGATCTTTTTCTATTAAAAATTCTAACAATGTTATCAATTAAACTAAATTGATACAAAATATAAAATTAACGCTCCGTTTGTTTGGACAGAAAATATTTTCTAATAGAAAACATTGTCTACATATTTTTTTTTTTAGGAAATGTTTTCTAAAGAAAATATTTTTCTATTTTTGGTGGTGATGGTCATGATGGAACGAAGGTAGAGATGGAGATGGTGACATGGTGGTGGGGCGATAGCAACGGTGATGGTGGTGTGGTGGTGAAGGTGAGAGTGGTGGTGGTGATAGTGTGGTAACATTGGTAAAATTTTAGTCCGAAAAATCTTTTCTGTCTTTTAAAGGTGAAAAACATTTTCTGTCGAAATAGGTTTGTTTTCCATTGACTATGAAAAATGTTTTTCGTAGACTTTCGTTTTTTATTGTACTAAATACCAGAAAATACAAAAAATATTTTTCGAAAAATGTTTTTAGTCCAAACAAATGGAGCGAAAGAGCCAAAATTGAGCCAATTAAAAATATAGCGATCAAAATGATACAAGGGATAAAATATAAAAACTACTGGTGTAATTTGTCTAATTAATGAATTTAAATCATCGATTGATTTTTCTAAATACAAATCTAGTAAAAAATTTGAATGTATGTAGCAGTGATGTTATAATTGCATGCAATCTAAATTCCACCACACCAAATCCAGTAGTAGTAGGAGGAAGAGGAGGAAGCAACCACTTCTCTCCACCATAGCTGGTGACCATATAACAAAATTAAACACTTTTCTATCTTCATCCTTTGTTGCCGATGAAGCCGATATCAACCCAATTCGCAACATCAATGATTTCTTCAGAGAATCCATTGTTGAATCAAAAAAGCTCTAGTACGATAGTTCTATATCGTGATATCGGGTAACGTAACGGTATTGATCGCGGAGTATCGTATCGGTAGTATCGACCGGTAACGTATTGGGAATCAAGTGTCGCGACCATGAAATTTCAAAAATCATTAGCAATCCCTCTAAAACTCAATTTTATGCATTTTTTTTTTTTACTCTTTTAGCCTTAATTTATCACATTTTAATCAAAAATTTGATATGTAGGAGCACTTTTGACTCATTTTCAACTAAATGATATGTATTTATTTTAGTCTCAAGCTTTTTTTTGGCATATTTGTTAAAATTTAATAAAAAATTCATGTGGAAATTTTTTTTTACTTTTTCAACAATGAAATACTTCCGAATGCAACAAAATTAATAAGAGAAAGAGCGACATGAAAATAAATCATTCACTTCAATCATAATCGCATACAAACAATCTACTACAAATCAACAACTCTGAAACTTAAGTAAAAAAAGAATTACGTGGTGGTACAGAAGGATTTCCATATCTCACATCACTTTGATTATCATTATGAATTGGTTGGCCTATTTCTTCATATTGATATTCCTGGTAGTAGTTATTGAAAGTGTATTGATCATAAGTGGTGTTGTTGATGCCATTGCTACTTGATTGTTGTTGTGTCATTGCAAGCCCCCCTGTACCATAATTGAAACCCTCTGTATATGGATATTGATGAGGTTGTTGAGAGTAGTTCTAATTTCCCATATAAGGTGGTTGATAGATGTGTGGTGGTCGTTAATTTGGAAGAGGGTAATAAGGATATGGTACTGGGCATATTGGTTGCCAATGTTGAGTTCCCCTTCCATCTTCTTGTCTAACTCTGAGATGTCCAAATTGATTTCTAAGGTCACGATGACTATAAATATCATCAATATGTCGTGAATGCCCAATTGATGCTTCTACATCAGAAGCAGAAATAGAATGTCGTCGCTGCTGTGTAGAATCCTTGTTCTAATCATGATCAATATGATGAATACTGCGTCTACTACCTGTAGACACCCCATTTTTGACAGACCTTAAGACTCAGATGTCATCGATTGAGCGCTCAGTAATTGTGCATGTTGTGCTCGTTTCGAGTTTCCGGAGTTTTTGGCTGAGTGCCTTGCCTCCGGGCCTCTGAACTCTTTGTGTTTTGGCTCGGTTCGTGGACCAAGCCTTGTTTCCCTTCCCTGGAGGGAGGGAGGTCTTGTAGACCATCCTTTTGTGGTTGTAGACCACTTTTCTCGTTTGGAGACCAATTTTCGATTTTCGGAGCTTTCGGCCGCGTGCCTTGTCTTGGGACCGCTTAACGTTCTCCGTTTGGAATGGTTTTTGAACCACACCTTGTTGCCTTTGCTTAGAGGGACACTGTGGTCCGAGAGACCACTTTTGTGGTCGTAGACCACTTTTGGTGCCGGTAGACTAGTTTTCAAGGCTTTTGGCTGCGCGCTTTGCCTCCCGAACTTTCGTCTTGCATCCTTTTTGGTTTGTTTTTGGTACAAACCTTGTTTTCCTTGTTTGGAAGGTGGTACAAGGGTGGGAGACCAGTTCTTCCCCTTGGAGACCATTTTCCTTCATTCCAGCCAGCTTTCTGGTCGAGCAACTGGTTTTCTTGGTCTTTGGGCCACCTTTTCTGGTCGGCCACCATACCACTGCCTTGCTTTTTGCTGTAGACCTTCTCCCCCCCATGGCCGACCAGTTTTATTTCTGGGAGACCACTTGTGGTGGTCGGCCGACCAGTGGAAGTAGCTGGCCGACCACTTCAAGTGGTCGGCCACTTTTCATTACCTTTTTGGAGATATTTTCTATCCAGCTGTTACAGTTGGAAGGCACGGAAGCCATCCTCCATACACATATGGAGGGATGGCTTTAGGCCAAAAACTTGTCCAACAAGCTTGTTGCTTGTTCTCTATAAAAGAGAACCTCCTCCTTCATGCCTTAGGTTCAAATTTTGGAGCTTGAGTTATACATACACCCATGTCTCTATAATTCTTCATCCTCTTCATTTTTGTGCTTGAAAGTGTAATTTCTTCATACTATTGCACACAAACACACACTCAAACACCATACTTTTGTTGCTGAGGCTTTTTGAGGTTGGTTTTGGTGCTTTTGGACTGGTTTTGATCCAAGAAAGCTGCTGGAGTGGTAACCTTGAAGAGGTTCTTCAAGGGTGAGTCAACTAACCCTTTAAACCTTGCTTTTTGCTTAAGCTTTTAGCCCTATTTGCATGGTGTTTTCAGCTTAACTTCCTACTGCAAAAATTTCTGATTTTGCATCCTTAACATGTTTGTTTAAGGCCTTGTTGGTGTTAGGGGTGGTCTACTCCTTCTTATGCCTTGTTTGGCCTTGTTTTGTGCTTTCCTTTTAAGTTATTGGAACCACCTCCTTTTGGCCTTCTCACCACTGAAACTCAGAGGAATTTCAGTGGTGGAAATGGTATTTTGAGGTCCCAAATATGAGAGGGTCATCCTCTCTCCTTGTGTCTTGTATGCTTGCTTCATTTGCCTCATGTTTGAGCATGTTTGTTAAGCTTATGTTGGCTCCATCTTAGCATTTATTTGGGGTTATTTTGACATGGCATACCACTATTTTGGTTTGGTTTTGTCACCTCATGCATGCTTAATACACTCGTAGTGTAAATTTTGCAAACTAGCTTTGTGTGCTTCATGAAGTAGCATGTCTTTCTAGCATGTTTTGAGTCCATCTCAGTAGGTTTTTGGTGTTGTTTTAACATGCCTTAGATCTTTTTTGGGTTGGTTTGATGGCCCCATGCATGCTCCATGCACTTGTAGTGTATTTCCATTCACTAGCTTAATATGCATCATGTGTTTAGACTATCATTCTAGCATGTTTTAGCTTAACTCCAAGAAGATTTTGTCCATGTTTTAGCATGCTCTAGCTCTGATTTGTGTTTTTTTGGTCATGCATGCATTGCTTTATATAGCCATGGTTCAATCTTGCTCACTAGCCTTGTGTATTGAGTCCACTAGCATGCATTACTTGGACTATTTTCATGATTTGGCATCATTTGAAATGTGATTTCAGTACATGTAGTGTGGTCATACACTTGCATTTGTCACTTCTTCAATGCTTTGAAGGTTGGTCCTTTATGCCTTAAACATGAGCCATTGCGTATGCTTCATGCTAAGCTTGCGAGCTATTATTCAGTGGGTTTTTGGGATTATTTTGCCATGATATAACTCTGATTTTTGTTGGCGAAGCCATCTCACGCTTGGCTTTGGTAGGTGTAGTGTAATCCTCCCTTTTGGCCTTGCATATTTCATGCTTCATGCTCACCATTGCTAGCCTATTTTGGCTTTCCTTCCATACATGTTTTAGCATCATTTTGACATGCTCTAGGACTGTTTGGGGTTGTATTGGCCATATGCTTCATGTATTGCATAGTTGCAGTGTAATCCTCCCTTTTGGTCTTGCATATTTCACTTCATGCTCACCATGCTAGCCTATTTTGGCTTCCTTCCATACATGTTTTAGCATCATTTTGACATGCTCTAGGACTTTTTTGGGTTGTATTGGCCATATGTTTCATGTATTGCATAGCTGTAGTGCAATTGGCCTTGCTAGCTTTGAGCTTTGAGCACCATAGCATGCTTCATTTATATCATGTACATGATTTGGCATCATTTAACATGACATTTCAGAGCATATAGGACTGCCATGTTCCTATTTCCTTCACCCTTTGAGTGCCTCTAAGGGTTGAGCATTGTTGCCTTGTTTGTGGCCTAGTGTGCATGCATGCATGCTTAGGCCTTTGAGCTCCCATCTCAGCATGTTTTTCGGTCTTTGTTTAGACCTATTTGAGCTCTATCCATGATTGGTTCATGCATTTGTGCCATGTATTGCATGTCCCCTTTGTAGTCCTCTTTACTAACTTCATGCTTTAAGGACATAGCATGCCTTGCTTGTGTTGTTTGAATGATTTGGCGTCATTTCATACCTTATTTCAGAGCTTATAGTGTTGTTACACTCCCATGTTTATCACTCCTTGAGAACTCTTGAGGGTTGTGCTCTTAGGCCTAGTTGGTAGGCCAATGCATGTGCATGTTTGTATATGTTTTCGTGCCTTCATTTCTTAGCATTATGGCCACTGTTTTGGGGCATAGCTGAGGTTTGTCCACATTCGGTTTAAGTCCATTTAGCATGTTTATTTGCATATTGCTTGCATGCTTATGTTACATTGCATTGAGTATACCATGTTGTTCTTAGCATTGCGTATGCCATGTTACATTACATTACGTATGCCATGTTGTTCTTTGCATTGTGTATGCCATGTTGTTCTTTGCATTGTGTATGCCATATTGTTAATTGCATTGTGTTATGCATGTTGTTGCTTGCATTGTGTTTGGATAGGGTGTTAGTCCAAACACGAGAAACGAGGGACGTTTCATACTTGAAGTGATGAAACGTGCCTTAATTCTCGGTTGCCGACCCTCTTGATCATACATGATAGAGGTCAAGGCTTTATGTGTTTATTTGTGCATTTCATTTTACATTGAATTGTGCAATTTGGCTTCTCGGCCATCATGCACCGAGAATGCGTGATTGGTGGCCCGAGGTGAGAACCACACTCCCTTGAGCTTTGTGAAATGATAGGGAGAGTGGTTGTGCACACATACCTTGCAAATATATTGCCATGCCCTTTCTTGTTCTCTGTTGCAGCAAACTGGAGAAGTGCAGCAAAAATTGGTTGGCCGACCAGGAAAACTAGCTGGCCGACCACTTTTTCTGGTCTGTAGCAAAGATAGGTGGTCGGCAGGTGGTTGGCAACTCCAGAAAGTGGTCGGCCATGTTCCTACAGGTTCCCAAGGTGAGTTTGAAGCTTTGTGGAGCTTGGTGCAAGGTTTTGAGAACAATTGCAAACAGAGGCAAGTTGGGCATCGCGACGGATTTCCGAACGAGGTGACCGAGCATGCATGCACTCCTCATCCCGAGGACCTCTTTTACTGCTTTCCTTAGCTAGTTTATGCTTTGGTTCTGTATTTAAGTAGTTAATGTGTTTAGTTGCTTATTTGTTTTGTAATAGTTAGTTAACTTGTTAGTTAATTAGCTTGTTTTGTAATAGTTAGTTAACTAGGAATAGTTAATCAGCATTGTTTGTAATAATTAGTTTAATTAGCTTAGATTAGCTAGTTAGCTTCTTATTCGGACCTCCGTCGAGAGGGCCAACTGTTGTAATAAGCGTGCGTGTGTGTGATGCATGTCTTTCAACCCCCATCTTTCTCTCCTTTTACTTACCTGCTTACGATGGTTAGTTTTAGGGCATGTTTCAATTAGCATCCTTATGTTTCGCATGCGTGCATCCATTCATCTGTATTGCATGCACCGGGCTCGGCGCATCATACTAACTGCATTGTATTTCAATACTTTTACTTGAATACGTGTTCAACAGCATGTTATCAAGTTGCATTTCATATGCCATCTTAGAATAGCTGAGCCTATTTGAGTTGCATTTTTGCATGTGTTGCATTAGCCATCTTAACATGAACTAGGATCATGCATGATTTCTAACTAGTTCTCTGTTTTGGCTCGGAGTACACTGTGAGTGTTTACGCTTTAGCATACTACATGAGATGTGTATGTTGCCATGAAAGCATGCTTGCCATGAAAGCATGCTTGCCATGAGGCTAACTGTTTATTTGATATAACTGCCTGAATGCCTGTGGGTGAAGGTTGGATTACTTGAATTGGAACAATTCATCAAAATCCTCAATTTAGCCTACTTGCGAGTAGCAAACTTCAAACCGTTTTCAAACAAACAAACATGAAATGTTTTGTTCCAACTTAGGCGATCTAGTCTATACTTGTGTATTGTGCGCATCACATAGTAATTCTAGGTTAATAACTGGAATAAGGACGCATGTGTAGACACCCCATTTTTTACCGCCCCTAAGACTTGGGCGCTTTCTTTTGATTACCCGATGATGACAATTAGAATGTGTTTCTCGCAGAATTCTCATTAAAAGAAATGGAATTTGAACTTTAATCCCAACCTTCACCATTATGGCCAAATTATTTTAAAATATTTAATATTTCATTAATTTAGTATTTTTGTAATTTTTCATAATTTTATGTGTTTGTTCTTTTTGGTGTATTTTATGTAAAAGAAAATAATAAAACAAATTATCTTATATCTTTAAAAATTATTATTATATATTTAGTATTATATAAATTATATTAGTATATTATATGTTTAGTATTTTGGTATAAATTATATATTTTAGATATTTATATATTATATTTATATATATATTTATTATATTATATATATTATAAAATGAAATAATAATAAAAAAATAAATTCATGTCGGTCAGCCTACGACTGCCGACATCCAAGCACTGAACATATATATATATTTATATTATTATTATATTTATATTATTATATTATTATTATATTATTATGTTTTGCCTATATAAAGGCTGATCAGAGGGAGGAATTTTGAGGGGAGAATTCTGGAGAAGGAAAGAAATTCTGGGGGAGGCTCAGGGATAGAAGGATTAAGAGGGAGAAAGAAATAAAATATTTTCTTTAATATTTTTATTTCTATTTCTATTTCATCACTACACCATTTAAAAAACAACCATTAAAGTTATAATTTCAAATTTTGGATTGAGAATTGAGAACACATTCTACAGACTTGAGAGTAATCAAAAAGAAAGTTTGTGACTCAGAAAATTCATTATTTCTCCAAAAGGTGAGTTTTCGCAAATTTTATTTAATTTAAAATGTGATATAATTTGTTTAAATACTTTATTTACTTCGTTTTATAACTTTTTTATCGCTTTAATGGGAAGGCTGCACCACCGACATATCTGTTGTAATTTAAATATTGTATATAAATTGTTGTAATTTATTACTGTAAATAATTTATCCCGGCGGTGAATAGTACCTCCGGCGGTGAATAGTAACCCCGACGGTGAATAGTACCTCCGGCGGTAAAAAGTGCCTCCGGCTATTTAATTTTGCTCGCTTTATTATATGCTATTTAGGGGGCTGTTTAATT